>CAJQZJ010018033.1:12043627-12124532 GCA_907164525.1 Lophiomys imhausi | reverse complement strand
GCCTATTATAGTTACTTGCTAAGCTAATCAGAAATAAACCTGCTAAGAGACAAGCAACATCTGCTTACCCTAATATAAGAGATAGATAGGGCCTCTTCTAAAACCTCAAGAGATCTGCAGAATATGGCATTCAAAGATGTTTTCGTAACTTTAGATTTTTTTTATATCAAGACATATCAACTCCTGACAGCACTCCCTATTCTCCTCCAAGTAGAAGATGAGCATCGAGGAATCTCCAGTGGGAAATGATTGAATTAGTCGCAAGCCTATCTCTTGGTAGGAAAAGCCCCTTGCTCCAACCGTAGACAGAATGCTGTCCAAAAAGGAGAAAACCTGGAAGCAGGTAAGTCGACAGCCTAGCTCTGCCAAGGCAGGGTAGATAAGTCCTTCATAACCCCTGCTCTACAATCAATGTCTGTCAGAGAAGCAGGGCCAAACGACTGAAGATCGATGCTGTAATGTATGGAGAGAAAATGGGAACTGTCCAGGGAGCCACTGGTATGTCATTTCTTACTTTGGGAAGCTGCAGACCCTGTACTTCCTATAAAATCAGATATATTTATCCCTCTCAGGTCTCTGAGGTGATTGAAGAATAGATAGATAGAGTCTCATAATTAAATTTTGAGTTGTTTAGGATCAAGAGAGTGTTATACATCTAAGAAAATACTTTTAAAATTGTTTTGCAATTAGTATGAATGTTGAGTCAGATATAGAACTTTAAACTCATGGAGATGGTTAGATAGTAGAATGTTAAATTCAGGTACCAAATACATATGGACTGGTCATTGGGAATGTACGTTAAGCCATATAACCCTCATAACTGTGGCCTAATTACCTCTGTTGTATTGTATTGTATTTATTATTATAAGAGAAAGAGCCATTTGTTGGACTGAAAGGGGAAACTGTAGGGGAAATAAGATATACCTTAAACTTAAAAGAAAAAAAAAAGGGAAGAGGATGGAGGTTTGAGGGTGGGAGGGTGGGTCTGGAGGGGGAATAGGGAGGGGACTGTGATTGAGATGTAACTTGAAGAAATAAAAAATAAAGGAAAAAAATAATATTAAAAAAAGCTTAAAAAAGTTTATATATCTCCAGAAATTCTCAACCAAACACAATAAAGATGATGGTACAAACTTTCGATGATTGTATTTCCAATATCTTATTTTTCAGTTTTAATTTTTAAAGTTTTTTTTGAGATTATAACACAATAGTTTTATATCCCTCTTCCATTTTCTTCCTCAAAATCTTCTCTACACCAAATTGATGATATTTTTCTAAATTAAAAATTGTAACATACATATATAAGTTTGCACACATGCTCATATTCCTAAATTATAGATAGACTGTTCAGTCTGTATATTATTTGTATGTGTGTGTTTTCACAGATGACTTTATTATTAGATAACCAATTCATGAACTCTTCACAGGGGAAGAATATATCTCCAATTAACAGCACTTACTTGTAGCTAAGAGGACAAATATTTAGAATGTAGTTATGGGTAATACTGTTGTGACAAATTGGCAATTGGGTGATTGTATCTTCTCCAATATTTATGACTTCACTACCCTGGGTGTATTTTCGAGCTTACATACAATAATTAGTGAACTTCAAATCCACTAATACTAGTTAATGAATGAATGCCATGTGGTAGAAAATAAAATTTGAAACACATTGTAAATAAATGAAAGAACATAAATCTTCATTGTGTTGAAAATGGAGGATTTAAATTATACATTGAAATAGACAAATTGTGATGTAATACTTATTATAAAATAGAACTTCAAAGTGATTATCACTTAATGTAAATTACTGAGTACTGAATTTAATATCACTTTTGTATTTGCCCTAGAGAATTATATCAATAATTCAAGCAGAGCAACTATACATATTTTTTCAGTTGTTAATATTTTTATGATATATTTATTCTATGACTAAGTTCTATGCTCAATTAAACTGAGAATAATAATGTTAAAATAATTATTGCAAAAAGAATCTCAATTTTTCTTAATATTTTCACTAAAAGGGATTTAATAATTCATTCACAATTGGCAATACAGTTACAATACTTCACCCCCCAAGCTTATTTACTTTCTATGAAAAATTGAAGCTGTTAGATGTTATTTATAAGTCACAAAGCATGTCTGAGCATAAAACCTGAGTACCTATCATTTTCCTTAATGTACTAGATAGGATATTGTAAATATGTGATATTGTCTTTTCCTAAAAGTTTCCAATTTATATGAAGGGAGCAATATGCAAATGCACATTTGAACTTCTTAGGATATGTTAATAAAGAGACCCAAATGAATCTCACTTAGAAAAATATTTATATGAAAAAATCTTAAAAGTTTTTAAAAATCGCTGGGCGTGATGGCACATGCCTTTAATGCCATTATTTGGGAGGCAGAGGCAGGCGGATCTTTGCGAGTCCATGACAGCCAGGGCTACACAGAGAAACTGTGTCTAGAAAAAAAAAAAAAAAAGAAAGAAAAGCTTTTAAAACTCCAAATTTATAAACAAATACTATTGTTTACAAATTTACAATTTTCTTATAACATGGTTTGATTTGGGGAAATGGCCTGGTAAACCATTTTCCTCATTTAACTGCTTTTTAAACTATGAAAATATGAAATGAAACATTTAAGTGCCTGGGCAAATATCCTTCACAATATTTAAATCCGCTAATGAAAATATGGCCCAGCAGTTTACCATATCCTTAGCATAAGCAGGGTTATGGGTTTGATATCTAGAGTCAATATTAATGTGTTAAATTTCACTTATTGTTATTAAATATATTTATTTAAATATCCTTTTATTCCATTCTTGGTTTTTTTTGGAGGTTTTTTTTTAATGCTTATTTATTACTTCAAGTTACATCTCCATCACAGTTCCCTCTCTCTTTCTTGGTCTTACACCTCATTTTCTTTATATTACTATAAAATATATATAAAACAATTTATTTTGCTTTTATTACTAAAATATTTTATTCAACTAGAATAGATATTCTTATAAATTTTATTTCAGTCCATATTTTTCATGAAAATATTTTTAAATTTTATTTGGAAAGTTTATACAATACATTTTGATAATATTCTTCCTCCTCCTGCAACTTCTCCTGACCTTCCTACCAATCCAACATCCTATAATTTTGACATTATGTTTATTAAATACTTGCTTACATTACAACTTTACAATTTAGTGAAAAAAATTAAGTGTGGAATTGCTAAGTGACCATCAAGTAACAAACAAACAAACAAAACCAGATGAATTACTTTAATACCCATTTTATTTCATTTTTTTTCTGTCTACTTATTTACTTTGGATTCTTAGTAGCATAAATCCAACTAGATAATATTATTGGATTTAAACAGTCAAGTGAAATGAGATACTATTTTATAATATTTTCTCATACTCATACAATTGAGTTGATAGTATAAAAATTTTGTGATTGGTATTACAAATTAATATAATAGCCGTATTGTAAGTGAAAAATATTAACTATGAGTCATTTTAAAGGTAAAGCAAAAATAAAATCACAGCAACTGTTAACTTATTTGAAAACTGGTTTCTCCCTTTTTATTTTATATTTGTAATGTATTGATGGTATATTAGTGAGATTTTTAAGCATTTCAGTCCTCTTCCCTCTTAAGTTTGTTCTTTCATCATAGTACACTTTTTCTTTTTTTAATCCAGATGAAAATATTTTTATTACTTAATTTTAAATTATTATTAGGTTTTTATTTGCATTTTTCAAAATAATGTTACCTTCCAAAATAGCCATAACATTTAATAACTATGATATATTTAAATTTCAGATTATCAACTCTGCAACACAAGAACTAAACGTGGCCAATGCAGGGCCCACCACTCTTCCTCAATTACAATCAAAATTTCATTGTCATATTTGTGCTTAATATTTTTCTTGCAACCATATAGGGGCAATACATGGATTTTATAACAGAACTATGCATTTCTATTTTTCTTTGTTATGAAGTCTGATTACAAATGCATTATGGTATGCTAAATAGTAACCTCCTCAAAGATGTTATGTTGTAATTTTGGTATCTATGAATATGCTACATTCCCAAGTCAAGGGAAATTGGGTATTCTACAGTGTACAATTGATATTCAGCTGACCTAGTGTATATGTCTGAATCTATTGCCATGACACAAGTCTTTAAAGGAGGACAATTTAGTGAGAAGCAGAGAAAATGTAACAACAAATTCGATATTACAGAGATGCAATTTCTGACATTTAAAATGAAATGGAATCATGAGGTCTGGAGTAGTCATCAACAGTAAAATTGAGAATTATAACACAAGAATTTGCTTTCATAGATGTTTCAGAGAATACAACCCAGAGGACATACAGTTCACTGCCTAATGAGACTCAGACATCAGTCTTGCAACACTACAAAATAATATATCTGATTTTTTAACCCCTTAAGTTTCAGTGATTATAAAATGATTTACACTCCGAAAGTGTATAATACACATATCTTTCAATGCATCCTGAAATGATTTAAGAAATAAATTTCATTATATTCCCAGTATTAACACCCACAAACAATAAATAGGTTCTTTTCATACCTGAGTATTTTCATATATATTATAGTGTAAATTTTTCAAATTTTATCTTTATTGGATTAGTATTTTAATATAATGTAAAGAAGTTCTATGTTTTATGTGCATTTTTAAACTTCTAGATAATAATAGATATTTGCCAAAGCAAAAATCTTCTACAATGATTGAGGATATGATATGCACTAACACTTCATCATAGCAAAGCCCCATGCCTATGCTGGTCAAGTTTTATACTGTGTAGTCTGACCTTATGTTGACAGAACTGTGGCTCTTGTGATGATTACTCAGGTAGCACTATGTCTTCACGTGAGTTTCGAAGACAAATTCTCTGTACTGTCGACTTTTACAATGAATTCATATTTTTATTTAAGCACCCAGATCTTTACAAGATTACATTTAACCTATATTAATAAAATAGAAAGTACTTTCATGCTAGGATTTTAGTATATGAATGTGTTATGTATGTTCATAGATTTTGATACTACCTAGATCTTTCAATAATTATTAATGTATTTCATAATATTTATCCTTTTGTGCTCTATTTTCAAAATGTTGTATTAACATATATATATTTAATATAACTTTAAAATTATTATTTTCCTTTAATTTTTATTTTCTCTCACTTATGTTTTGAAATATTTTAAAATATAATTGATATTAAATTTTATCTAATTCCATCTTTATCTATAGGTATTATTTTTCAGTGCATTTGTTTGTAATATTTTTAAACTCACTGATAATTTTTTTCTAAAAATTGCACTGCTTACTTAGAATTAGTGAAGACTTATCATCACCTATGTGAAAATACCTTTTTAGAGTGTTTATTGTTAGTGATACTTATTGATATTTGCCTTTCACTCCCCACCCCACCTTTAATTTAGGTCTTCTTAATATATTGTAAGTGAGAGACTGATAAGCAGCTTCAGGTTCACAGTGTAAAATTTTGCCTGAATTGTTCTTCATTTCATTCACAATTGTGTTCTTCATCTCATCAGGATCTCGAAGTGCATATTCTTCTGGAACCTGTAATCTCACATTCACTGAATGACTCCTAATATAAAGTCCTTCTGATAGTCATAAATGGAGAGAAAGGAAAATATATTCCTGATAAATATTTGAGATATATGTTTCTTAGACCACAGCTGCAAGTATCCTATTTTCAGCAAGAGGCAGTAGCAATCCTAATGTTCATTTCTCAAAATATTCTTGTCTAGTGTCAGGCAAAATTAAAGTAGTTTTATAGAAGGATACATTTTTTAAAAATATCTTGGTAAATGTTATGGTAGTGTAGTGAGTTTCCCTTATTCAGTTTGTCTGAAATCAAAAGTGAAGTTGATTCTTTTTTAATTTGTTGGGAGATTTTGATGAAGGCTGGTGCTAAAATTTAGTATTCTAACTCCATTATTTTTTTCAGAGATAATACTAATGATCATACAGAGAAAGAACAAAGAAGTTGTTTGATTTTATAAAAAAGAAAGAAAGAAAGAAAGAAAGAAAGAAAGAAAGAAAGAAAGAAAAAAAGAAAGAATTCGTTTATGCTGAGGAATGGCAAAGTTCCTCTAGCAGGAAACTAAATAAAGAAATAGAAAGAGAGGTTATGGTTATCTAACCTCAATCCTAAAAACCTTTAAGACCTCACACAATTATTTGGAATTCATATCATTTAAGTTCAAAAGATTTCTGAAATGTTCTATATCTAGGATAAGTAGTCAAACTCTCAGTAACTGAAATGGTCATGTGCTTTTTGTATTTCAGTTGTAATCAGTACACGTCATTTCTAAGGTTTGTAGACATTTTTAAAACTAATTAGTAATCAAATTTTAGCAAAGACACAGAAGAAAAACTATCACAATAGAAATATATTTTCTCACAATTTTATTGGAGTCAATATCAGATACAAATTAAAATTGATTTAAATATAAAGTGACAAAATATTTTGGGTATATATTTACTTGCAAGTTCTGTTCTAAAATTTAGATTTTTTTGGTAAGAGGAATGAATTAGCCTAATTCCAGAACTTGTTCCAAAGCCCTGTAATTATATATATCTGACAAGTCTTAGAAGAAATCAGATATGTCTCAATTCATGATGCATCAGGGAGGTGTGTTATACATTTTGATCTTGGTATTGAATACAAAACCCACCAGTTAAATATATTAATGAATATATTTATGCTGTCATTAAAACTTTGTACATGTATATGTTACTTAAGGAAAAGTGAATTTCTCTTCTAAAATTCTCTGGCCATTTCATAATGTCTAAAATGGTGAAGAGCATTTCATAAAAGCATGATTTGATTTTATCAATTGAAAAGACTAATTGAAGAACATGAAAGGAGACATGTCCCCATGAGAGAAACTTTTGAACGAACATAAACAGAGGAGTTCACTTGAAGGAAAGTTTTACCAGATAAGTCTAAGAAAAAGGACAGATTTTGAATGGAACTTCTGTCTGATAAGCCTAGCTAAACTACCTGGAGAGCAGGATTTTTGTTGTTGTTGTTGTTGTTGTTGCTGCTGCTGCTGCTGTTTACTTATTGCTTCAAGTTATATCTCCATCACAGTGTCCTCATTCCACCCCTCTCAATTCCACCCTCTCACTCTCTCCTCCGTCTCCCACCCATCCCACTCCTCAGATGTGGAGTGTCCCTACATATCAGACCCTCTCAGTTCAACAGTCATATGAGGGCTAAAAGTTTCCTCTTGCACTGGGGGCTAACATGGTAGCACCTCTAGAGCAAATTGTCCCATTAATAGGTAACAAAGTCTACGTTCCTGATCCTTTTGGTGTGTTGGTTGTAGGATAGTTATCTTGTACTATATGCTAAATCCAATTATAAGTGAGTAGATGCCTTGTGCATCTTTCTGAGTCTGGGTTAGCTCACTGAGGATGAGCTTCTCTAGTTCCATCCATTTGGCGGTGAATTGAATGATTTCCTTGTTTTTGATAGCTGAGTAGTATTCCATTGTGTAGATGTACCACAATTTCTTTTATTCATTCCTTGGTTGAGGGACATCTGGGTTGTTTCCAGTTTCTAGCTATTACAAATAAGACTGCTATGAACATAGATAAGGATATGTCCTTGTGGTTTGGTGAGGAATCATTTGGGTGGATACCAAGAAGTGATATGACTGTGTCTTGAGGACTTTTAAAAAGTACAAAGGAGTTAACAAAACTAAAATAAGACTGCTATGAACATAGATAAGGATATGTCCTTGTGGTTTGGTGAGGAATCATTTGGGTGGATACCAAGAAGTGATATGGCTGTGTCTTGGGGACTTTTAAAAAGTACAAAGGAGTTAACAAAACTAAAACTATGATTACTAAAGACAGTTCAATAAAACACTCCAAGTCTTGCTTCATTGACTTATTCCTTTTTTTCTGTCACTATGCTTATGTTTGTAAAAAAGCTCAAATGTGACTTTTATCAACAGTGTAATTGTTTTGTAGAACAAAACAATATGCAGATAAAATAGATGATTGGCAAAGTACTATAAAGGATAGACTAATAATAGAAAAGTGGTATAGTAAACTACATGTTTTGTACCTCTTCTTTTCAAGAGTGGACTTATTGTTGAGAGCATGTAAAAATAAAGCAAACTAAATTATTATTTTTTTCAATAATTTTCAGCACTACCTTTCTAATGTTGAAAGTTATGTTATGCCAAAACAAAAAATTAAAGTACTCTTCCTCTTGAAGTAGTTTATATCAAGAGCAACCAACATGTGAATGATCTCCTTTTCTCTTACTGTCCTTTATCTGTTGTATTTTTTGTGGCTATGTCTTGCTTGCTATCTTCTGTTGTCTAAGTATTCAAAGTCTACCTTCCCCTGTTGTCTTCTGTTAACAAAGGGCTTTGCTCCAAATTCATTGAACCACACTGACAACATAGAATGTGAAAGAACTGGGAAACTATTTTATAGAAAGAAAATTTTAAAAATAATTTTACAAAAGAATGAAACTTTTATTACCCCTACTGACCTAGAATAGCACTCAAAACTTCAAACAGGTATCAACCTATATCCTCATGTTGCTTCCAACATTATTAGTGGATTCCTGTATTCTTTAAGATTGATTCCAACCTATCAATTGCTTTTAGCAAATGATAAGAAAACACACACGTGTATACACACACACAGACACACACACACATACACACACACACACACACACAGACACACACAGACACACACTATTCTCTATTTTGTGTTAGGTCATGAAAGAATACATAATTTAAGATAATGTTATGTGCTCATCTAATGTTGTGGGAGTGGATTACATGGGAAGTCTAAGGCATAGTAAGGTTCTTAATTTTTTTTTTCCTAAGGACAATTTAAACTTAAATAGGCTTAATACATAGTGGGAACACAGATTGAGTAAATGCTATTAGGACATAATTTACTAAGTTGGTTGCATGATTTGGCAAAATTCAGTTTCTGCAGATCAGAGGTATTTTGAACAAAGCTGTTTCTGAAGAAAGCAATATATTAAAGTCAGCTATTCATTAAAAGACTGTATATATTATTATTTTATATTTTTCAAAAATAAAATTATATATTAAATTTATTTATACAAGTTAAAAAATCTTATGAATATAAAAGTATATTAAGAAAAGAAGAAAGAGGTCAAGGAAAGGGAATAGATGGGGTATAAGAGGTAATGTCACAAAGAAGCATGTAATTTTTTATAGTAAACATACACATAAAAACTTTATAAAAATCTTTTAAATGTTTTATGCATCAATGCCTAGAAAAAGATACAGAAATCACTAAATCCTAAGTCTCTCCTTATGAGTCAAGTTGCTTGTTATAGGATATATATATATTAATAAGATTTTTTCCCTTCACATATGGGTAAAATTCATTTGGGTTTGAATTCATTCAAGGTTCCAAAAGCCTGCCTCTTAATAGATACACAGCTCTACTTAAATGGTTCCATATATGATAAGGATGTAGAAACATGGGCCTTGAGATAAAACACAAACCTACTTTCTGTACTTCAGGTTAATTTTCTAATATAGAAAAAAACAAAGACCATTTAGAGTTTATGCTAGTAGCTGCCATGTTGATAATCAAAATCAAATACTTCTAAAAAGTTGAGAATTTGTGAATCTCTCAAAGTTAATTGAATTACCTATTTATAACTAGCTAAATAGTCTGATACATTTTTATATTCTTTCTAAATCTCATTATTTGTACTGCTTTAAATTTATTCTGATAGGCATTGTGACATTCAGAAGAGAATAGGCTCAGTGACTTTGATATTCCACCTCATTACATTTGTATAAGAACAAGTACATGAGTATGTGGGTGCACATACACACACATTGCTTTCAATATAAGTTAAGAGCATATTTGTGTCCAACCAATGCCTATTAATCTTTAAAAGTATAAAAATATAAATTTATTCCAAAGATGAACTGTTGGGGTAGTGTTAAGCATTCTAAATGTTAATTGTTCCTGTTTGCTGTCTTTTTCTTACATTGACTCTGATTGGTTAAATAAAATACTGAGGCCTGAGATTGGGCAAAGACAGAGAAAGGTGGGACTTCCTAAGAGTAGAACAAGAAGCCTGTGATTTAGAGAGAGAATTAAAGCATTCCAGCCAGAAACAGCAGGAAAGAGGATGCACACCATGGGCTAGAAAAAAGAACCTCACTCCACATGGCCAGGAACATCAGCATATCATGGAGAATGGCAGTCCAAGGGGACGTATGTATGGAGTCATATTTGGGTAATAGAATTAAGAGCTAGCTTAGATGGGTTAAGATTGCTGGATCCAGGCCTAGGCTTGATAAAATCCACATGATGTCTGTGTGCTCATTTATAATGGATGGTTAAGGATTAGCTGCCGAACCAATTAACAATAATTTAAATACAGGTTAAATAACTGGTAATTGTGGCTCTGTGTATCTTTTTTGAGAAAGTTCGTACTAGGATAGACTTACAGGAAAGAATTTACAGTTAGAATGCTAAATTGCCAACAATGATAGTGGAAGAAGGAGGGAGGCCCTTCCTGATAGATAATATAAAACTAATGGCAGCTGGAGATAAGAGCTCCCTGGGTACTAGGAGCCAGTCAGGAGTTTCTGGTATTAGTCCACCAGTGAAATGCAGCGAAAACTAGATTCCAAGAAATAATGAACAAAACTTTAATTGCAGCATGGGATGGCAGGGTTAGACATGCCAAGGCTTTTGGAATGTTGTTTCTTTGCTTGATTTTTGTTTAGATGTCTTTGATTTTCCTATATGGTGAGGTTAGAAAGGATATTTTTCTGGTTTGACATTGCTAAAATATGAGATTTTTGAAGATTTTGTGCAGATTTCAAATTTTCACTACAGTACAAAGTTGCTCTCTGGGTCAGAGAGTTACTAAAATCTGGGATTTAAGTGAAATATTTGAGTAAGGTGGGTACTGGCACACGCCCTTAATTCCTTAATCACATCATACTACAGGAAGAAACAGGCAGATCTCTGGATTCTAGACCAGCCTGGTTTAAACAATGAAGGAAGGGTGGGAACCCTGCTGAGAAGATAAGACTGCTTGCTAAAGACAGTCTAGAATTCAAAAAAGACACTTTTTTTTCCTTGATATTACATTTAATAATGTCCTTACTGATCTAATGGAAAAATACACATAATCTTAATTTTACATAAAAAGAAAAGGGTCACAAGCCAGTCTCAGGTGTGGGGCTCCTACTTGAGAACTGGTTTCAAGAGACATTTTGCCCCTAAAAGAGGTATGTTAATCGCTGGGTGTGGTGGTGCACACCTTTAATCCTAGCATTTGGGAAACAAGACAGTTGGATAGCTGATCTTCACCAAGGTCAGCCTGGTTTATAAAGTGAGTTCAGGACAAGGTACACAGAGAAATCCTGTCTCAAAAAATAAAAAATAAAAGAGAGAGAGAGAGAGAAAGAGATATATTCTGTTAACCAATGTAAGGACCCAGAGTTAGACTAGGGAAGAACATGCCAACAGCATGGCTCCCACAGCCAACAGTTAAGAAAAGCTAACATAAAATAGCATATCATGCTACTTTACACCAATCTCATAAAGAATGGAGCTTCCATGGGAGAAATGGAACTCAAACTAATACAAAATGGTTTAATTAATTTTATTGTTTAATAAGGGTAATTCAATTATTTAAATTCATACCTTGTTCTCAAATCTTGGGAGACAATAAAAAAACAGGTTCCTCCTGTGTTCGAGGCCAATCTAATCTACAGAGCTCCACAGAGCAAATCAAGACAGCCCAAGCTATAAAGAAAAACCCTGTCTCAATAAGGATAGATATATCCACATAGAAATTAAATCTCCAAAGAAAGGAGAAAAGGAAAGAAAAAATACATAAATGCATACCTTTGATCCCAAAACGTGGGAGACAAAGACAGAGACATATAGGTTTCTTTTGATTTTGAGGCCAACCTAATCTACAAAAAGCCAAAACAACACAGAATAAACCTGTTTTCATCAATTAATAAATGTATGTCAACTGTAGAGGAGAATACTTAAACTCTATACAGTCATATGCTATATTTTCAATTTAAAATAGATTATATATGTAATACTATTACATGCCATCATTATATGGCATGATTGGAGACTTACAAATGTTTTTCTTTTGTTCAAAGAACAGAAAATATTCCTTAATTGATTTGTGCATCCTGCCCATCTAAGGCATTTTGATAATTCCAGAACTATATGTTACTTGTGAGAAATTATATATTTTCAGAACAACGGGTCCTGAGTCCAAAGAAGACAAGACAAGTAACCGAACTGATCCAGCCTCATAGACTGCCTCAATAGCTGTTTCCTCAAAAATTTGCATCCAGAACAACTTCAAACAGCTTGCTGAGATGGTCCAGCCTCAAGGACTGTTCCAGACAGTACTTCAATAAACCCCTGAACTTTCCTACAAAAGTCCAGCTTCAAACTACAAATTGCTCAGAACATTCAAATTGCTGATCACATAGAGACTGGACAACAAATGTTACAATTAACTTGTTTGACAGTTTTTTTTTTTTCATTTTTGGGACCCCCAAACAGGTTTTCTGTGACCCAATTCAACAGGAAACAGTTTTAAAAGAGTCAAGTCCCATTCCCAAAAAGTGGGGTGGATGATTCTTTGGTCATTTGATGTGTTATAAATGTTATTTAGGGTAATGGTTACAAATTATATTTTGGTCTTGTTAATCAAGGTATAGAAAGTTAGACTTGGAGATCTCTTTTTCTTTTCTCTATCCTTCTTTCTCTCTTATATAGGGGAAAAGACTTGAAAAGAAAAAGAGGGGAATATATGTGTATAATATATAAATGATAAGATATAAGGATTGATTATTGAATCTGCTCTGAAACTCAAAACTTGTTATTCTTTAAATAAGGTTTTCTTTGACACATTTGTATTGAATTTTGTATTTTGATACAAAAATAAGGTTATCTTTTGATACATTGGTATAGAATTTTATATTTAGACACATATTATGTATATTTCAATTTATATAAGGTATTGTGCCTATACAACTCATTTAAAAGTACAGGTTTACTTCTGATCCTTTTATGGGTTGCTATTGCAATCTATTTAGGAGTCTGAATAATACAAATTGACTGGCCAGTTGAGCTTCTGGTCATGTCAAATGCTAGTCTTAATTTATCACAAAATAGACGTAATAGGTAAAACAGATAATAAATAGTTAAAATATACAGTTTGTTTGTTCATAGATAGAAGTTAGATGATTTATAAATAAATCAACAGATGTCATCAAAACCCTCATAGGCATACAGAAAATGGAATTTAAAGTTGTTTTTATTATTTTAAGAATTGTTTAACTTAAGACAGTCAGTTCCTGATGCTCCCATCTTACTTGCGAAGAAAAGAATGAGCATCAAAAAGGAATCTCCCATCAGGAGATAATTCCTCAAAAAGAAATCTCCCATCAGGAGATAATTCCTATTGGGCAAAAATGCCCCTGCTCTCTCAGCAGACTATATACAGTCCAAAGATGGACCAGAGTTTAAATGCAGATAAGTTGATGTCCTGATTCTGCAGAGACAGAATGGGAAAACCTTATTTCCTGCTGCACAATTTAGTCTGTAAAAAATGTTTGGCCAGAAGGTTGAAGATGATGCTCCAATGATATCAAGAGATATTTGGGACTGTCTAGGCAACAAACTGTCATATTTCTTTTTGGAAGCTGTTCTTCTATGTTTCCTACTTACTCAAATAATAACTTTATCCCTTCTTATGTCTTTGATGGGGTTGATGGCATAATAGTTATAACATTTCAATTGAAATTTAGTTATTTAGGATTTTAAAGGATATTTTCAAGTCTAAATAAAATCTTTAGGTTTATAAATATAGGATATGATAGAAATTATTTAGGTTCAGAACTTTAGACACACCAAGATAGATGATTTTTTTCTTCTTCAAAATTGTTTGATACAAATAGGCAAAACATTATGTGAATAACTTTTATATATGGTTTTCTTCATACTTTCATATTTTTTCTTATCATTTTTACTATATGAGTTAAAAAATTAGCCTTTTTATTAGACAAAAGGAGGGAATTGATGGGGTAGTGTTAAGCACTCTAAATGTTAATTGTTCGTGTTTGCTGTCTGTTTCTTACATTGACTCTGATTGGTTAAAAAAATGTCGAGACCTGAGATTGGGCAAAAACAGAGAAAGGTGGGACTTCCCAAGATTAGAACAGGAAGCCTGCGATTTAGACAGAGAATTAAAGCACTCCAGCCAGCAGCAGGAAGAAGAAGAAGACATTCCAGCCAGAAGCAGCAGGAAAGAAGACGCACACCATGGGTTAGAAAAAAGAACATCACTCCACATGGCCAGGAATATCAGCATATCATGGAGAATGGCAGTCCAAGGGGACATATGTATGGGGTCATATTTGGGTAATAGAATTAAGAGCTAGCTTAGATGGGCGAAGATTGCTCAATCTAGGCCTAGGTTTGATAAAATCCACATGGTATCTGTGTGCTCATTTATAATGGATGGCTAAAACTTAGCCGCTGAACCAATTAAATATAATATAAATACTGGTAAACAATTTAACTAATTATTTCTACAAATGGCAGCCAACATAATTTAACTAATTTTTTTCTACAATGAACTAATAATATCTTTAGAGTAAATGTCAAATATTAAGAAAGCATGTGGTCAAATTTGGTCTTATCCTTCTGAAGTTCTCATCTTTTAACTGGCATATAAAATAATAAGTAGTCCTAGTTATTGAAGTAATTTCATTTCTAATGCCATTTTTCTGGGGATAGATGTGTGTTAATTTATTTCAATGTTTTAACATCTTCAATGAACAAACATTTTCATAAATATGTTAAATGCATTAATATTTTAGATGCAGAAAACACAGTTTTGATTTTACTAAATATTTAGAATTTTTTTTTATTACTTCTGGTTACATCTTCATCACAGTGCCCTCTTTCCACCCCTCCCAGTCCTGCTCCCACCCTCTACCTCCTATCCCTTCCATCCCACTCCTCTGGAGTGAAGTGTCCCTACCTATCAGGCCCCCACCGCCATTCAGTAGTCATATGAGTGCCAAGAGCCTCCTCATATACTGGGGGCCTACAAGGCAGCAACACTAGGCCCAAGTGTCTCATTGATAGGAAAGAAATTCTATGTACCTGTTCCCCTTGGTGCATTGGTTGTAGTATAGTTATCCTGTACTATAAGGCTAAAATCAGACTATAAGTGAATAGATGCCATGTGCATCCTTCTGAGTATGGGTTAGCTCACTCAGTATGAGCTTCTCTAGTTCTATCTGTTTGGCTGCAAATTGCATGATTTCCTTGTTTCTGATAGCTGAGTACTATTCCATTGTGTAGATGTACCACATTTTTTTATCCATTCCTCTGTTGAGGGACATCTGGGTTGTTTCTAGTTCCTTCTAGCTATTACAAATAAGGCTTCTATGAACATAGATCAGGATAGGTCCTTTTTGTTTGGTGAGGAATCATTTGGATGTATACCCAGAAGTGGTATGGCTGATTCTTGTGGTAGAGCTATTCCAAATTTTCTAAGATATCACCAGACTGATTTCCATAGTGACTATACAAGCTTGTACTCCCACCAGCAATGGGAGAGTTTTCCCCTTTCTCCACAACCTCGCCATCATGTGTTGTCATATGAGTTTCTGATCTTAACCATTCTGACCGGTGTGAGATGAAATCTCACAGTCCTCTTAAGTTGCATTTCTCTGATGATTAAGCAACCTGAACATTTCTTCAAGTGTCTCTCAGGCATTAGGGATTCCTCTTTTGTGAATTCTCTGTTTAGCTCTGTTCCTCATTTTTTGTTTGGATTATTTGGTTTCTTGGCATTTAATTTCTTGAGTTCTTTGTAAATTTTGGATATTAGCCCTCTGTCAGATGTGGGGTTGGAGAAGATTTTTTCCCAATCTGTAGGCTGCCGTTTTGTTCGAATGACAGTGTCTTTTGCCTTACAGAAGTTTTTCAGTTTCATGAGGTCCCATTTATTGATTGTTGGTCTTAGAGCCTGAGCTGTTGGTGTTCTGTTCAGGAACTTGACACATGTGCCGATGAGTTTGAGGGTTTTCCCCACTTTTTCTTTTAATAGATTTAGTGTGTCTGGCATTAAGTTAAGGTCCTTGATCCACTTGGACTTAAGCTTTGTACAAGGTGATAAGTATAGGTCTAATTTCATTCTTTTACATGTCAACATCCAGTTGGACCAGCACCATTTGTTGAAGATGCTGTCTTTTCTCCATTTTGGCTTCTTTGTCAAAAATTAAGAGATCATAGGTGTGTGGTTTCCTTTCTGGGTCTTCAATTCGCTTCCACTGATCCACTGATAGATTAAGGAAATAATTACGCAAAGACAAATTCCAGAATACTCTATGTTCCTACCACTTCCATTAGTTTAAAACCGCCAGTCAGTAATACTAGCTGTGTTTCATCTTATCCAACATGACTAGTTCTTGTAATGCGAATACTCTAATTAAATCTATGGAAATAAAAATTAAACTCTCATTAATAAAGTTAAATTGTAAATACTTTACTTTGGTTTAGTTTTTCAATTTGAATTTTTTTGTTTTGATGTTTATTTATTATATCAAGTTACATCTCCATCATCTTTCCACCCCTTCCATCCTCTCCCTCTCCCATCCATCCTACTCCTCCAACATTGAGTGTCCCTACATATGAGCCCCTCTCAGTTCAACAGTCATATGAGGGCTAAGATCTTCCTCTTTCATGGTAGCACCCCTAGGGGAAATTGTCCCCTTGATAGGTAACAAAGTCTATGTTCCTGATCTCTTTGATATGTTGGTTGTAGGATAGTTATCTTGTACTACATGGCTAAAATCCAATTATAAGTGAGTAGATGTCATGTGCTTCTTTCTTAGTCTGGGTTAGCTCACTCAGGATGAACTTTTCTAGTTCCATTCATTTGGCTTTGAATTGCATGATTTCATTATTTCTGAAAGCTAAGTAATATTCCATTGTGTAAATCTACCACAATATTTTTATCCATTCATCAATTGAGGGACATCTGGGTTGTTTGCAAGAAACCGAATAATCCAGTCCAAAATGGAAAACAGAGCTAAATCGAGAATTCACAAAAGGAGGAATCTCTAAAGGCAGTGAGACATTGGAAGAAATTCTCAACATCCTTAATCATAGAAATGCAACTCAAGATGACACCGAGCTTCCATCGCACACCTGTCAGAATTCCTAAGATCAAAACTCAAATGACAGTACATGCTGGTAAGGTTGTGGAGAAGGGGGAACACTCCTCCATTGCTGGTAGAAGTACAAACTTGTATAACCACTATAGATATCAGTCTGGCAATACCTTAGAAAACTTGGAATAGCCCTACCTCAAGATCCAGCCATACCACTTCTGGGTATACATCCAAATGAATCCTCACCAAACCACAGGGACATATCCTCATCAATGTGCATAGAAGCCTTATTTGTAAAGGTTTGAATTTGAAATTTTGTTAACTATATGCTATGTTTTAAATGTGTTATTCTCGGGAATTAGAGTTAAAGTCAAACTGAGGTGTATTGAGCAGAAACTGATATTCTGCTATACTCATAGATCAGTGCCTTATCCAGTCATTCTTAGAGAGGTTTATGCCAACTGCAGATAGGAGCAGAAGCAAAGACTCACAGCCAGACTTTATGCAGAGAGAGTTTCAAAACTGGAGGTCTTCATCAAGTCCCTGCCCTAGGAGCTCAGAAGTGAATGGAAGAGGGATACAAAGTAATGCAGAAGTCAACTGAGATGGAGGACACTAGGAATACACACTCACTGAATCAAGTAAGCAGGGCTCTCATAAAATCACAGAGACTGAAGCAGCAAGCATGGAACCTACAGGAGTCTTCACCAGGTCCCCTGCATACATGTGGCTGTTTTGTGGGACTTCTAATTGTGGGTACAGATGTGTTTTTGCCTGTTTTTAGGACTCTTTTCATCCTGTTAGGTTGCCTTATCTGGCCTTGGTATGAGGGCTTTTTCCTTGTCTTATTTAATTTTGTTTTGTTGTGTTTGTTTGCTGTGTCTTGTCAGCCTCTACTGCTTTTAATGGAGACAGAAAGGGTGTATATTCCAGGGAGAAATGAGATGGGGAAGATCTGGGAGGAGTGGATGGAGGGGAAACTATGGATGGGATGTATTGTGTGACAGAAGAATGTTTTTTTTTTCATTTTTTTAAAAGGGTGCAACAGTGACCCAGTAACAGTGTTAAGTCATGGGACATGGGGAAGTGAAGGAAATTCAACAAAACCATAAATTGAATTTATTATTGTTAACCTTATACAAAGATGATTAAAACAAACAAACAAACAACAACAACAACAAAAAAAAAACATGTGCTATCTTGTACTATTCTGTTATCCTATGAACAAGAATACTGGGTATGACTCCTATCCATAGACCTAAAGCACTATGAGCAAATGGAAATGGGTGGTTCATACCATGTATTATTTTGTTTAAATAGAAACCAAGCAATATTTCCCTCTCATTCTCTTCTTTTTCTTCTTCATCCTTTCTCTTTTTTTGTTTTTTATCTTTTTATCAATCAGATTTATATTTGCTAAAATTTTTCCTACAAAATTCAAGAAAAAGAAACACATTTAGAAGAAAACAGAGTGCCAGAACTACTACTTAATATATGTAGAGCACACATTATAACTGAATAAATATATCTACATAGAAGAATATAAATATCTGACAGTTAATATTTTAATACACAATTTGGAATTATGGTTATTTTAAAATTGTCTCCTTCAGTAAATATAAATCTATAACTAACTGATAAATGTGAGTAAATGGAAGACAATAACAATGCTCAGCACAGCTCAGGTATTGCAATGTCCATTTTATTTCTGTATGATGTATCTTTTGTGCTTGTTATATTCGATATACTTTTGACACTGCTAAATTACATTTCCATGAGTTTTGTAATTGTCAACATTGGTATTGTAATGTTAAAAGAAAACAATCTTCTTTGTCTTTCATTTAAAAACATATCATTTGAATAATTAAAATTGCACACAGATCCTCAGGTACCTTTGCTCCATATCTTTTCTAGTCTCTTCAATTATTCAGTTGTATACAGATTAATGTAAGAAAGAATCTCCCCTTTCATAGTAATTTCAGAATCCATTTTATTAAATTCTATTATTCTTTGCATTTAGCTCTTTCTTGATGTGTTTGCATGTAAGAATAAGACTAACCAGTCCACTCATCTACAGACCCACTTTTTCCAGAAAAACAGAAATAATGTACACTTAAAAAAATTAGTGTTGAATTTTTAATCTTTTTAAAAAATTTACTTCCCAGAAATACTAAAACTTTAAGATGTTTTTTCTAACCAAACTCCATTTCTTACTAATCTGTGTCTTCTATTACAGATTCTAATTTCATGTTTGATTTCAGTATATCCTCTAATGCCATAAATAAATCAACTCTTTTAACAAATTACTTTAAAAAATAGTAAAAATATTCATATTTTAGTCTCATGCTGGAAATCTTTTGGTGATTTCAAATTACAGAAATTGGTTTCTCCTGTCTATATCTCTGTCTCTGTGTTGTAATTAGGTTCAATGTGTCTTCTACAAAATCTATTAGATAATCCTCCTGTTCATATGGATTTTATTAAAATATATTTCATATTAAACTTTAAAAGTTTTAAATAGTAATAAAATGCTGTAATTGTCATATAATAAAATAAAAATTATATTGTAGAAGAATATGAAAGGTTTGGAAGAGACAGAAATATTTTTCATAATACAAAGAAACATGTTACCAATTAGTATATACTATAAGATTTAGTATTGGACAAAAAATAGAAATAAAATTAATTCTCTCTGGCTAATCTATACTTTATGCAATGTCCAAAATGGATACTGGAATTTTTAGTAAGTCTTAATCATTATTATAACCAACATTTTTGTTGAGAGAGGAAATGCTGTGCCCAGTATGTGTTTCTAACACATTTAATTATCAATCCCTTCTGTATTTAATACAGAATTATAGACCAAATGAACAGAAGTCCTTTTATTAGCAGAAACAAAAAAAATAATCAACATAGACATTTTAACTGGAATTTAACTTTCATCTTTCACACAATTTTTATTACTGCTTATTCCTAGAAGTATCATTAGAGACTAATTTAGTGAGAACATTCAGACCACAAGATAGAAAGAAAAATATTTAGTATATTTAAAATAAAAAGACGTGACTTAAATGAATAAGCCCTCCTGTCCCTCAGCTCGCATACTAGAGTTCATAAAATATTTCTACATTACCAAAAAACAGACTTTTTAAATGCACTTTTTTCTTTTACAAATTATGTCACATAATTTTACATGAAAATGCCCTGGAAACACAAAACAGTTGTACAAAAAGAAAGGATTTTATGTTTAAGCTTCATTTATTTCATGAATAAAATCTAGCTATTCAATTATATTTTCACAGCATCAATGATATTAGCATATTTACTGGACAGATTGCTGATGGGTAAAATTTTTATCTCCTCATTATCTGTCCCTGATAGATGATACAATCTACACTAAAAATTATGGAGTTTTATCTTACAATTTTTGTGAATGGAAAAAACATAGACCACATAGGAAACACAAAGGTGCCTCTGACTATATGGTATAACTTAATGACAATTTAATCCTAAACCCTACCACTTAGGGGCTTCAAATCCCATTGTTAGTGCAAATGTATTATGAGCAAGAGCATTGCAGTTTCATTTCTGTTTTCTTAGCTCCTACACAGCAGTTGTCATGTACCACATACTCTGTATGTATTTGTTACTAAGCTTTACTAAAATGCTTTGCTCAACATGAACATATTAAATTAGATTCAATCACCATCCCATAAAAAGTACTTGATAATTAACATAAATTCATTGACCAAGATTGGGGGAGAAAAATAGCTAAATTTAAAAAAAAAAAAAAAAGAAAGGAAGTAGTGAAGGAGTTTCTCAGAAGTTGTATGCTAGTGTTGGTAAAGACTAGATTATAAGGGAAATTAAAACAAAGCAAGAAATATTGAGAACAAAATGAGTTGTTTTATTCAGAGAACAGAGGACAAGGTCTTTTGCATGTAAAAGGTAGAAAAGGCAACTTAAGGTTAGGTTATTGACTGAACTACAGTTGCTATAAATTTAAGAGTTTTATAAAAATAATAAAATTAAGTGTAATCATGGGTGAAGCAGTTGATCCAGCAAGAGTAATAAAACTCTGAAAAGATATCAGAAACTATAGCTGGCTAGCTTATACACAATGCAGTAAAATAACAGCCATGTGCAAGCCAAGGAGTGGACTTTCACCAGAAGCCAAGCAAGTTGATAATCTGAATGCAGACCGCAGCTCCAGAATTATAGGAACATAAATATCCATTGCTTAATGTCCATAGCTATGGTATTTTTTTATGTTATACAAAGTTAAAATAAAGTGTGTGACCAGTAAAATATATGTAACATTAAGTAAAACATTTTCATATAATTACATTAAATCCCTTTACATTTTGTGTATGAGTACATGAGAAAGCAAACAGAAGAATCATCAAAACAATGGAGAAATGCACATGTACTGCCTGAATCTCACAGATAAAATGAGAGAAGATACCACGGAAAAATCAGAGACAATTTCAGTATATTAAGAGAGCAGTGAGAAATGTCAAGAAAGCTGTTTGGAGCAGGTGTGTCTCTAGTGGAAGACCTATGGCACTAGCACAGAAATCAGATCTGTCCCTTTGTGAAAAACTTGAAATTGAAAGGAACGTTTTACAAGTGTTCTGATACTGTCCCTTCTTTATGAGGGACTGACAATGCTGGCATTCAAAACAGAAAAACAGAAATCATGTACAAGTTGTCTCTATACTAAAATCATGGTAATGCAAAATCCTTAAGTGGATGAAGAGATAAGAGAAAGATTGTGACTAGAATTTCAAGTCTCTTCTATACACACCTAAGCCTCAAGAGCAAGAATATAGGGCTTTACATCCCTTTCTAAGATAAGCCTGACATCCTAATCTGAGGGGTGTAGGGGTTAGATAAATTAGATTTAGAAAATATATAGGAGTTTCTGATACTGTCTCTTAATTCGGGGCCTGAAGAGCATTATCAGCATGAAGTCAGCAAAAACAGGAAAGACTTAATAGACTGAAAAACAAGGTTGAAGTCAGGAAAAACAGGAAAGACTCAATAGAATTGAAGAAACAAAGTATCTGGCCTGACATTGTTTTCAGCTGCTAAGTGGGCGGAGCCCAAATTAAGCTGAAACAGAGTTCCTCCTATTTAAGGACAGTGCATGGAGCCCAGAAACAGAAGAGGCCCCTGATGCTAGAGAGCTCCAAGAGTCCTGCTGAAAAAAGTGCTGGCCATCATTTGATGGCCAGATTTTCCTGAAGCAGAGAGAAGCTGGTGAGCAAAGAAAGCCTGAGCAAGACACCAAAAGGCCAAGGACTAAACCCTGTGGCTCAGCTTTTTCCTAGAGGGGTTTGATCTGTCCGAACAGTGGCCTAAAGGAAATTGTGCCTGGCTTTAAGGACTGAGGCAGAGCAGCTGAGTTCCTGATTCAAAAGAAGTAAGTTGGCCTGCAGATGGCTGGGGTCTCCTACAGAGAAGAAAGCATGAAGCCTTATTTAAGGTGAGACTGCAATAACCAACTTACCCTGACGAACCTGCATCTGAGAGATCCAGAAAAAGGACTGCTAAGTACGTTAAAGAATCTACGACAAAGACTGTGTTCCTGATGACTGAGGACCTGCCCCAGAGACTGTTATCATTCTAAAAGGTTATTAAAGTAGTTGTTATAATTATAATAGGTTTAGTGGATAGGTTAAAGGGGTTGTAGGAATTTATAGGATTAATAGTTAAGAAATTGTTGGTGTTTGTTATAAGTGAATTTAGTAATAAATAAATGAGTGTTGAATAGTAATTTAAAAGTTCGGTTTCAGGTGGCGCTCAAAGTGGTAAGGCATTATGGGTAATTTTATTTTCAAAACTATAGAGAAAACTGCAGATTTTGAAACTATGATGCCAGTTGTTGACAATATGGCAATGTTTACTGCTGACCTCTACACTGTTTTTCAATCAGACCAAATGTTTTATGCTGTTTACTTTTTTTTATTTTATTGGTTTGTCATAAGGAAGACGTCTGTTACACAATTAAAAATTATGGAAATGCAGATTGAGGAGCTTAAGAAAATTCTGGCAGGGCAGGTGACTGGAACTGAGAAAATGGCAAGTTCTTTTATAGCTAGGTCTCCACAGTCGCAGCATTTACCAGTAGAAAAGCCGCCGTGTGTGCCAGTAGGAAACCAGGTAGGTAATGGTGCTAATGTGGAACCAGTGCGCCCCCAGAGTAGCTGCATGGTACTGCACAATCACCATCAGCTTTTCCAGTTATGTTTCAAATTAGGCCTGATAATAACGGTCAACTCAATCAGGAATTAACATGGCGTCCAATAGACATTTTGGATTTAAAAAGATTTAAGGAGTCTATTGTCTCTTATGGAATGCATTCATCATTCGTTAAACAGATGCTAAATAATTGGGCTATACAAAATGACTCTTCTTTCCCCAAGATTGGAAGGGACTGATATCAACTGTGCTAGAAGGTAGCCAGCAATTACAATGGTTGTCATGGTGGAGACATGAAGCCACAAAATTAGAGCAGCAAAATATGGCAAGGGGAATAAATGTCACAACCCACCAAATGCTTGGTGAGGGACCGTATGCTGACATACGGTTACAGACTCAATTTGAAGATGTCATTGAACAATGTCGTGTTGCAGCTCTGAGGGCCTGGGATATGGTGTCTGAGGCTGGGAAAAGGTTTACTTCATTTACCAAGATAATACAAGGTCCTCAGGAAACCTTCTCAGTCTTTTTAGGGAGATTGACTTCAGCTGTGGAGAGAGATGTAGATAACCCTGATGCCAGACAGGACTTGATAAATGCCTTGGCATATGAAAATGTAAATGATGAATGTCAAAGGGCAATTAGGCCATTGAAAGCTCGAGGAACCCCAGTAGATGAATGGATAAAAGAAACAGCTGATATTGGTTTTCAAGAGAATCAGACTAATGTCATAGCACAAGCAGTTGCTAGGGGTCTTAATGAGTGCTTTAAAAATGGTGAACTTGGTCATTTCCAAAGATATCATAAGGCTGAATCCTCCAGAACTCAAAATGATAGGTGCCTGGACTCTACAGAACATGGTCATAGAAGGGAACGAATGGCTTTTAATGGCGAACATGGTCGTAGAAGGGAACGAATGGCTTCTAATGGCAATAGAAGGTTAAGGTCTCCAGGATTTTGTACTCATTGTGGAAAAGGTAAACACTGGTCCCGGGATTGTAGAGCTAAATCGGATGTCAGAGGTAACCCCTTGCCGGGAAACGAGGGGAGGTGCCTACCGGTTCAGGCCCCCCAAAACAATGTGAACTGTCATCCATCATCCAACCAGAGGGAAACAGACAGGCAGGAAGAACAAAATTAACTATTGCTGATCTTTTACAGGCTACTGAAGGTACTACAGTTTTAGATTTGACCACAGATCAATCTAAAACATTATCCAAAACAGATGAATGTTATATGTTAACCACTGGTATCTATGGTCCCTTACCATCAGGGACAATAGGATTAATATTTGGAAAAAATGGATTAACTTGTCAAGGATTCTTTATTCATCCAGGTATTATAGATGGAGAATTCAAGGAAGAAATTAAAATTATGACATCCATATGGAAAGAGATGACAATTAATGCAGGGGACAAAATTGCCCAACTGCTGCTGTTTCCTTACACCAAGGGCAAGGTTGTTCCAATAGACAGAACAGGAGCAGTCGAAAATAGTGGAAAACGTGTGTATTGGCAAACAATGGTGAGTGATACGAGACCAAAATTAAAAATACAAATGAATGGTATTGAAATAGAAGGATTGCTTGACACAGGAGCAGATGTCACTGTCCTCTCACATGAGTCTTGGAATTCAAACTGGCCACTTCAAAGGGTTCCTACACATTTTATAGGAATTGGTAAATTAACACATGTAAAACAAAGTATACGATGGCTTAACTGTGTGGGACCAGAAAGGCAAACAGGGAAGTTGAGACCTTATGTGGCTGATGTACCCATAAATTTATGGGGAAGGGATCTCTTACAACAATGGGGTACTCAAATTAATATTCCTACAATGCCAGAAATAACAAATGATGAAATGATGGATGCTATTGAGGAAGGTATTGATATGCATACTCAACAACAATTGCAAGCTATGTCTAGTGTCCAAACACAGGACACCCCAGACATTGAGATTATAGACACTTTTGAGGAAGATATTGATGTGAGTACTCAACAACTGCAAGCTATATCTAGTGTCCAAACACAGGACACCCCAGGTATCGAGTTTCCAAATTTATACTAGGGGCCACTGCTGAAATTCCAACAGCCCTACCCTTGAAATGACTATCAAATAAACCAGTGTGGCAAGAGCAGTGGCCCATAACAAAGGAAAAATTGGAGGCTCTTGAGCAATTGGTAAAAGAACAGCTGGAGGCTCGTCATATAGAAGAGTCTACCAGCCCATGGAATTCTCCTGTGTTTGTGGTAAAAAAGAAATCGGGTAAATGGAGAATGGTAACAGATTTAAGAGCTGTGAATAGAGTAATTCAACCTATGGGTCCTTTGCAGCCTGGTATGCATTTACCTTCTCTGTTACCAAAGTCATGGCCTTTAATAGTAATTGATTTAAAAGACTGCTTTTTCTCAATTCCATTACATAAGAATGTTAGGGAAAGGTTTGCCTTCTCTGTACCTACTCTTAATAACAGTAGGCCAATGAAGAGTATCGTTGGAATGTACTTCCACGGGGAATGTTGAATAGTCCAACTCTGTGTCAATATTTTGTACAAAAACCATTAGAAATAATGCATAAGCAGTTTCCTCGATCTATTATCTATCATTATATGGATGATATTTTGTTGGCTGATTCTGATGTAGTTGTTTTAGAGAACTTATTTAAGGAAATGCAAAGAATTCTACCACTATGGGGGTTAAAAATTGCTCCTGAAAAAATACAAAGAGGAGATTCAATCAACAATTTGGGTAATAAAATAAGTCAATAGGAATAAGATCGCAAAAGGTACAAATCCGTAAAGACAAATTGAAAACTCTTAATGATTTTCAAAAATTAATGGGAGATATAAATTGGCTAAGGCCCACCCTTGGTTTAAGTACTCATGAGTTAAGTAATTTGTTTCAAACATTACAAGGTGATTCAAATATAAACAGTCCAAGATGTTTAACTGCTGAGGCAGAAAAGGAATTAATGTTGGTAGAACAAAGATTGCAAGATGCATACATAGATCGAATTGATCCCCAACTTGATTGTATTTTGGTCATTTTATCATCAACTCATTCTCCTACAGTGCTTATTATGCAACTGGAAGATAGTATTATGGAATGGATTTTCTTATCACATAAACAAAGTAAAACATTAAAGACATACATAGAAAAGATATCTAAATTAATTGTAAAAGGTAGGATACGACTACGTCAATTATCAGGAATGGACCCGGATGAAATAGTAGTGCCTCTTACTAATGCTGAGATTATGTCATTGTGGGTAATCAATGAAGATTGGCAAAGAGCTTGCAGTAATTATTTGGGAGAAATTAATAACAAATTTCCAAAAAGCAAACGTATACAATTTATAAAAAGAACTACTTGGATTCTTCCTCGTATTGTAAAGGGAACACCAATTCCTGATTCACCAACCTTCTATACTGATGCTAACAAGATGGGAATGGCAGGTTATAAGACAGACAAAATCAGCAAGGTAATCAAAAGTCCATATACCTCAGTTCAAAAAGCAGAATTGTATGCAATCCTTATGGTGTTATTAGATTTTCCAGAGTCTCTTAACATAATTACAGATTCTCTATGTGCAGAAAGAGTTGTGTTGCACATAGAAACTGCTGAATTTATTCCCGATAACACAGAATTAACTTCTTTATTTATACAATTGCAACAGGTCATCAGAGGTAGAAATAATCCATTATATATAACCCATATTCGATCCCATACAGGTTTGTCAGGTCCACTGGCACAAGGAAATGAGGAAATTGACCAGTTACTCATAGGAAATGTGTTGGAAGCCTCAAAATTTCATCAGAAACATCATGTTAACAGTTCAGGTTTAAAGAAAAAATTCTCTATTACCTGGCAACAAGCCAGAGAAATAATTTAAAAAATGTCCTACGTGTTCTCTGTTTAACCAAATTCCATTACCTGTTGGTAGTAACCCTAGAGGTACTAAAAATAATGAAATTTGGCAAATGGATGTTTTTCACTTTGCAGAATTTGGAAAACAAAGGTACGTACATCATACCATTGATACATACTCCGGGTTTCAATGGGCAACTGCTTTAAGTTCTGAAAAAGCTGATTGTGTTATTGCACATTTGTTAGAAATAATGGCATTTATGGGTGTACCTGCACAAATTAAGACTGATAATGCTCCTGCATATGTATCTAATAAGATGAAGCAATTCTTTGCATATTATAATATAAAACATGTTACTGGTATACCACACAATCCTACAGGACAAGCAATTGTAGAAAGAGCTAATTGTACCTTAAAAGAGATGCTTTTTAAACAAAAGGGGGAATCAAAGAATCCCAGGGATAGATTACACAATGCATTGCTAACTTTGAATTTCCTAAATGTTGGTGAAAAGGGTACCACTGCAGCTGAGAGACATTGGGTTATACAAAAAACTGAGGAATTAAATCAACCAATATATTATAAGGATATGTTAACTTTAGAGTGGAAACCTGCAATGGTTTTAAGATGGGGATGTGGTTATGCCTATGTGTCTACAGGGAATGAAAAAATGTGGTTACCAACAAAACTTATAAAGATTAGATCTGACCAGGGAGAACCTCCCATTAGCTGAAATATGAATGTCTTCGCATGGTAAGAATATTTTATTAAGTTTATGGTGTTCATGATATTCCAATCTTTTATCCAGGATGGACAGAATTTATGCCTTAAAATGGACTTACAAAGTTGTTCTATGCCTTCCATTTGCTCAAATTTAGAGCAAAAATTTATTTTCAGAGCCAAGGACTGAATGACAATAACAACAAGACAAATGGGCCAGAAGATTCAACCTAACATACTGCTTCAATCACTGTTTTCTTAAAAACTTTGCATGCAAATCATTTTTAAAAGCGCTAGTCCAAAAAATGATCGATCTTACAGAGACTGGACAATAAAAGCTATAGGTAACTTTCCCGAGAATTGGCCAATATCTCAGTTTTTGAAGGGTACCCGAAAATATTTACACTCCATTCCCAAAAGATGGTTTGGAAGTTTTTTGTGTATGTTATGTTATGTGTTGTGATTGTTTGTTGTTGTCTGGGATGAATGGATATATGTTATGTGTTGTAAATTGGATTTGAGGATTTTCTTTTTTCCCTCATTCTATTTTTTTTGTCTCTTTTATTATTAAAAGCTTAAGATTATTTTGTTATATTGGTAGAAATTTAAGATTCTGTTTATTGATGCAAGTTTAAAAATGTTTTGTATGTAACAGAAAGTAAGTTTATTGATAAGAATTTAAAATGTTTTGTTTGCTTTAATGTCTTTTGTCAAAAGAAGTAAATACAACTATGTATTGTGAGAAGTTTAAGGTTATTTTAACACTTGCTTTAATGTATATTGATAAAAATTTAAAGTTAGTTTGTGTATTGTACATATACAATTTATTTACATTGTATATGTAGATATTATGTAGATTTATTTCTTATTTTACTAGAAGGGGGATATGTAGGGGTTAGATAAATTAGATTTAGAAAATATATATAGGAGTTTCTGATACTGTCTCTTAATTCGGGGCCTGAAGAGCATTATCAGCATGAACTCAGCAAAAACAGGAAAGACTTAATAGACTGAAAAACAAGGTTGAAGTCAGGAAAAACAGGAAAGACTCAATAGAATTGAAGAAACAAAGTATCTGGCCTGACATTGTTTTCAGCTGCTAAGTGGGCGGAGCCCAAATTAAGCTGAAACAGAGTTCCTCCTATTTAAGGACAGTGCATGGAGCCCAGAAGGAGAAGAGGCCCCTGATGCTAGAGAGCTCCAAGAGTCCTGCTGAAAAAAGTGCTGGCCATCATTTGATGGCCAGATTTCCCTGAAGCAGAAAGAAGCTGGTGAGCAAAGAAAGCCTGAGCAAGACACCAAAAGGCCAAGGACTGGACCCTGTGGCTCAGCTTTTGCCTAGAGGGGTTTGATCTGTCTGAACAGTGGCCTAAAAGAAATTGTGCCTGGCTTTAAGGACTGAGGCAGAGCAGCTGAGTTCCTGATTCAAAAGAAGTAAGTTGGCCTGCAGATGGCTGGGGTCTCCCACAGAGAAGAAAGCATGAAGCCTTATTTAAGGTGAGACTGCAAAAACCAACGACCCTGACGAACCTGCATCTGAGAGATCCAGAAAAAGGACTGCTATATACGTTAAAGAATCTACAACAAAGACTGTGTTCCTGACGACTGAGGACCTGCCCCAGAGACTGTATCATTCTAAAAGGTTAGAAAAATAATTATCAATAGGTTTAGTGGATAGGTTAAAGGGGTTGTAGGAATTTATAGGATTAATAGTTAAGAAATTGTTGGTGTTTGTTATAAGTGAATTTAGTAATAAATAAATACGTGTTAAATAGTAATTTAAAAGTTCGGTTTCAGAGGGGTTCATACTAAATTAGATGTTGTTTTCTGATGTTCAGCTTTCCATACTTCAGTATATTCATTCCAAGTTTTATTTTTTCAGAGTTCAATTAAGAAAAGAAAATTAAAACAGGTGATGATGGTGTATGCCTTTAATCCCAGGACTCTGGAGGCAGAAGCAGGTGGATGAATGACTTTGAAGCCAGCCTGGCCTACACAGGAAGCTCCATGACAGCCAGAGCTACATAGAGAAACCCTGCCCTACCCTCAAAAATCCTAAAAAATATGCTATGCCTATGTGTTATTTTGCTTTATCATGAGAAAATTTCCAAATAACTGACTTTAATGGAGGAAGGATTTATTAAACTCCTAGTAGCTGGGGTTTCAGGATAATCCTTGACTTGTTGATTCTGTGTCAATGGTGAGCTAGAACACTTTGAAAGTAAAAAGATGACAGGAGGTATTCACCTATGGTAGATCTCATAGTTAGTATTCTGCAAAACAATGAATTCTTCAGGTTTGAACAACTCTAATAAAGTAAAGAATTTACAGTAAAATATATATGGTCATTTCTTCTTGTAGTCCACTGCATGAATGAGATGCTTCTAACTGCAGAATTTCTGTGAATTCATAAAATGTGTAGACAACCATAAACACTTCCACGACACACAATGTCCACATACATTGTGCTTCCCCTTTGAGTGTGCTTCAGTTTATTGAACTTTTGCTGTCCTTGCGTAACATCCTTTTAATTGCATATAGAAAACTATAAATTGTTTATATTTGCATAAAATGGCATCTGCACACATATTTTGTGTTATTTTTGTTCTATATGCAAGTGGCTATCTATATGATTTTAAGTAAACAATAGAAAATGCTCACTAGATTAAAATGCTAAAAATTAAACTTGCTGAATCAGTTTCACATGTTTTAGATCTTACAATCAGACTCTGCTAAGGGTTTATAAGGCATAGGTCATGTCAGCATGACTATAAAGGATAAAGACAGAGAATACCATCAGGAGTTTATAGGTTTTTTTCATAATATTTATTTCTACTATTTTTTATTCTTCTTTTTAGTTTTTTTACTTCTAGCCCTTGCAGGTATCAACATCACCCAGTAAAGCGGGCCTAAAGTAAAACTAATTGACATGATGATAAAGCTATGACTGTGAAACTAACCATTGTCAAATGCTATTTGTAAAATATTAATCTGTAAAGATAAACAAGGGAGAAGACAGGTGAAGAGAATACAGGTTACTATATGATATCTGTTGCATGCTTGTAAATGGACTCTGTTACAACTAAGTTCAAAGGGTAGATAGAAGCAAGTAAAACTCATCATCAGTGTTTAAAGAAAGATCACAATCTGAGTAGACCCCTCAAGCCATCAGAGAGCCGTGCATAATAATGTGCACAATGAGTTTGAAATAAGGATACCAACTGTGCAAAGTAACTCTGGATAGGCCCTCATTATGAATTAAAGATGTCTTTAGCCTTAGGTTGCATGCTATGGTCACACTTATAACAAAATGATGTTGAACTTGTGGTAACTCATGAGGATGGAACCCAATTTATTGTCAGATGAGTCTTTACAGTCTGGAGCATTCCTGCTGTGGTTTACATTGGACCAGGATGTACCTCTCTTACTATACCAAGAAAGTGGCTATTTAGATCTGCTCATATGCAGACAGTTCAACAGAAAATGCTCTCACGAAAGGCCACCAACAAGGCTGCTTTCCCACCATCAATAAAATCAACTTTAGACGTTGGAACAGATGAGAAAAGCTGCTTCTGTGGCAATGTGAGCTGTCACACTTTATTTGATCCTGTCACAAACAGCAACAACACTTCTGTTGGTGAGTCTACACTGAGACTCGCAGGGAAAATGCAGAGGTAATGCTTCAAGAGAAATCAAGTAGCAACAAATAACCTTTAGAATGTACATACAAGGATTTTCCCCAAGGGCAGGGCAGTGGTGATCTGGGACAGAGGAAGTAATGGAGAGAACAGGAGCAGCGTGACCTATGCTCAGAATCTATTGTCCTTTCAGACCTCAGCTAAGTCACAATGATTTCATTATATCCAAAATGTCAGGAAGAATTTATCCAACTTTTTCCTAGTAGCTCTAGAACTATGACTGTGTTTTGAGGAGTAGCTTGGTGTTATCTTCCCAGATTCTCTGCTTTTTGGGCTAACTTAAATCAAAGATACAGGGCAAGAAACTGTCAGAAACATCATTATAAAACAATGAAAATAAAATTAAAAGGCACATTCATTTTCACACTGACTGTATGGTGTTATTATTATTGTGTCATTATTATTGTCATCATCAAAAATGAAAATAAAAGAAAAAGGCACATTCATTTTCACATTGACTACATAGCTTGATAGAGTTCATTCTATCAAAAAATTCTTAAGCATTTTATAAGAGTTGCAGGGTAGTCACAGTTTCTCTTCACATGGATCACATCTCTAAAAAAATGAGCCTTTAGTTTTTCATGTTTCATTTTTAGTGTTTCAAGGAAAAAGTACCTTTTTCTTTTGAGGGTACTGTTTTGTATAGGTGCTTCATATAGTAGAACAATGTCCTTGATCTCTGGAAATTGAAGGGTTTAAGACTTCAAGCCGAAACCTATATGTAGCTTCGTATTAATTAGCTGTGAGGTCAGCAACACATTTACTTTCTTTGTCTGTCATGTCCACACTGGAGATAAAAGAAGTGAGCCCATTAAAGGTATAAGGAATGTTCCTCTACTGTGAGAGGTACTCTGAGAACCTGTCTCTTACACTGTCCTAGCTTAAATTCATAAGTACTTTTAATTCAAACTTGTCTGTGGATACAACTTCAAGTATCTACTGTAAGTACATAATATTGCAAAAGTGGCCAGAAAAAGAGGAAGAGCACATAGATTGTGTATAAAGAGATGGGAGTTTATAACTTTATTATCAGGAAAAATATTCCCAGGTTTTTATTCTTTTATTATTTTATTGCCTTTAAGTCATATCATGATTTTCCTGAAATTAATGTTTATAATTTTTTTTCCATCATTCCATAATAAACTGCATCACCCAAAACTGAATCTATTCTATTATAGAGCATTTGTGTCTTATTTGTTTGCTCAGTTGCAGTAGCTTGGTGACTACTGTCCTCTTTTTTGAGAGAACACAGGACCTTGGACACACAAAGCCTCGAGGGGAATGATATTTGACCACTGAAAGTTTCCTTGAATAAATCTTTGATACAAAATTTTAGGAATTTGAACCTTTTTCTTTGTCCCAAGTAACTGTTCCCAATTATTCTTTGTGCTGTCATTTATAAACAGTGAATCAGTACAGAAGAAATTTCCAGGGAAGGTACAGGCTGACATTCAACCTTTTGTGGCTATCGTCTATTTTCTGACTCTTCTTGTGACAGTCATGAAAATGCCAGGATGAAAGTTGTGAGATTTGAGAATGATATTTCTCTAGGTCTCAGGGAATGTTTATTAGCATTTAAAATTTTTTCTTTGGTTTACAACAGTGTTTTGCCACAGCAAGTAAAACACTAATGATTGTCTTAAATCAAGTTATTTATAATCACCATATTGGTATGAGTGAATTATTTTCACATTTAATTGAAATGCCTCATAAATAGAAACAGAATTTATTATGGAAGCAATGGGGGTAAGTGCTTTGGATTATTGTGATCTGATCATTATGTTGGTGTGATGATTTGAATACGTTTGGCGCCTGTTGACTCATGTGTTTCAATGCTTGGCCCATGTGGAGTAGCTCTATTAGGAGCTGTGTGCTTGTTGGAAAAAGTGTTTTACTGTGGAAGGGTGGGGTCAAGCTCAAACTATGCTCAGTGTGGTACAGTTTCCTTCTGATGCCTTCAGATCAAGATGAAGAATTCTCACCTCCTTCTCCAGCACCGTATCTGTCTGCATGCTGCCATGCTCCCACCATGATGATAATAGACTAAACCTCTGTAACTGTAAGCCAGGTCCAATTAAATGTTGCAGTGATCATGGTTTCTCTCACATCAATAAAACTCTAAGTAAGACAGAACTTGGTACCAGGGATTGAAGCTTTGCTGAGATAGCCTGCCCATGATTTTGTTTGGAAAAATGTGGACCTTCTGACTTTGGATTTGAAAAGCAGTTGAATGCTTTAAGTAGAACTTACTGGGCCATCCTAGTAGGAACACAGAAGACAGTATTTCTGGGGATGATTTGAACTGTGAGTGCCTTGCTCAAGAGGTTTTAGAAGGAAAATATTTTCGTATGTGGACTACAGCCTGTTCATGAAATATTTTGGCAAAGAATGTGGCTGCTTTTTGCCCTTGTAGAAATGTTTGCCTGAGGATAAAGTGAAGAATTTTGGATTAATTCCATTGGTATAGAAAATTCAAAGCAGCCTAGTATTGACTCTGTTGTGAGATTCTTAGTGTTCACTTTTATGAACATTTATAATGTACTGGAGCTATATCTTTTGTTCAAGGAGATAAAGAGATTATAAACTGGAATACAGGAAGTGGTGACATCAGGGAAAGACTCACCCAACTAAGTTTCCAAACCGTGCAATGGAATTAAAGAACATATAAGGTCCAAGTGTGCTAGTGCACACTGTTAGTTCCAGCACTCAGGATATAGAGGCATGCAAACTTCTGAGTTCAAGGTCAGCCTTCTCCACAGAGCAAGTTTTAGGATGCTAAGCATAGGCAGTGAAGGTAACAATTGAAAACAGAAAGGCGGTGAAGACGCAATTGATCAAGGGCCCGTATTCCAGTTCCAGCAAGCAGCAGAACTTGTCAACTTGGGCACTGTGACTCTGGCTTTACAGTCAAGGATAAAAGAAAGGGATTATGGAATCTCCCTCAATGACCAATGATGCTGATGAGGCATGGCATATAGCAGGGGTGTCCCTGCATGGAGGCCTAAGAGATCATCATGTGAATGTATGAAGCTGAACCCTGAATTATCTCGGATACCATAAGAGGTTAGATGTCAGAGCCGTTGGAAACCTGCTGAGTAAAGCTGGTAATGGGCAGTGGAACCAGTCCCAGAGATAGAAATATGTTCCTACATCACAGGAACATCTTTCTTTCTCTTGGGTGGTTCCAATCCCTGTTAGCTCCTACTCCAGAGGAGTGGGATGGAAGGGATAGAAGGTAGGACTTGGAGGGGTGGAAAGAGGACACTGTGATGGAGATGTAACCTGAAGTAATAAATAAATAAATATTAAAAAAAAAGAAATATGTTGAGGTAGACAAAGCTGAAAGGAGATGGAGATCTGAAGAGTGATTTGACATCAGACATGGAGATCTGATCCAGAGTTTGAAGTTTGTCCAGCTGGATTTTGGTCTTCATTTGATCCAGTATTTCTTCCTTTGCTAATTTCCATGTTTTGCAAAGGTAATGTGTATCCTGTGCCATTATATGTTGAAAGTATATGATCTGCTTTTGGATTTTATAGAGGATTACCCTTATGAGATTTCATGAATCTCAGAAGAGACTTTGAACTTTCGACTTTAAACTTTGTTTAGTGGCTCATGTGTTTGAATACTTGGCCCATATGGAATGACACTATTAGGAGGTATGTCCTTGCTGGAGTAGGTGTGGCCTTGTTGGAGCATCTGTGTCATTGTGGGGGTGGGCTTTGAGGTCTCCTATTCTCAATCTATGCCCAGTGTGGTACACAGCTTCCTTCTGCTGCATTTGAATCAAGATGTAGAACTGTCAGCTCCTTCTCTAGCATCATCTGCCTTCAAGTTGCCATGCTCCCCACCATGATGATAATGGAATAAACCTCTGAAACTGTAAGCCATTCCCAATTAAATGTCTTTTTCTATAAAGGTTGCCTTGGTCATGATGTCTCTTCACAGGAATAAAACTCTAACTAATACAATTCATGCAATTTATTGTCTATACATTAGTATTATATTATGAACATTTTCAAAATATTTGGATTTGTATTTAATGTGATTAGAAGGTCACAAGACTGATGAGATGGTGCAGCTGATTAAGGCATTTGCTGCCAAGCCTAATAATCTGACTTCATTCCCAGCACACACAGAATACCAAAAAAGGTATACCCCAGCCTCCACAGATATGATGTAGTATGCATAAACACACACACACACACAAACAAAAATTTTTTTTAAATAAAAATACATGTAATACAATCTTTTAAAGAAACAGGTGTTATTTTTTGCCTACCTTGATCCACACCAAGCTCTCATTTAAGGCTTACTATTGCTGCTCTACTTATCTGACATCCTACTCATTCTGCCTTGTAAGACATAAGCAACTCTTGTGGGGGAAATTTATTTACTTGTTTCTCAAGATATTCTCCTTCTCATTGACTTAACAAAAACAGCTATAATGGGTTTAACCATCTCATCTATTGCTTCCTCTCCTACTATGCTTCCTAATTGAAAGTAGAAACTTTGTGAATATATGTTTTCTTCATCTATTAAATAATTTAGTAGATAATGAAATACTGTGTAGTATTTTTTCTATTGTGTGATTATCATGCGGTTTCTTTTCTTTAAACATATATTTATTATTTTGTTATGTCCCCATTGCCACACCCTCCCTCCATGCCCTCCTGGACCCTCCCTCCAACCCTCTACCCCCTCTCTCACCCATCCCATCCCTCTCCATGTGGGGTGTCTCCATGTATCAGCCCCCTCAGTTCATTAGTCACATGAGGTCTAAGAGCTTCCTCTTGCACAGGAGGCATACATGGCAGTGCCACTAGGGTGGGGTGTCCCACTAACAGGTATCTAAGTCCCTGTTCCTGCTCTTTTGGGTCCATTGATTGTAGGATGGTTAACCTATATTATAATGGTTAAAATACAGTTATAAGTGAATAGATGCCATGTGTATCTTTCTGAGTTTGGGTTAGCTCACTCAGGATGAGCTTTAGTTCCATTCATTTAGTTGCAAATTCCATGATTTCATTGTTTCTGATAGCTGAGTAGTATTCCATTGTGTAAATGTATTACAGGTTTTTTTTCTCTTTTTTATGTTTATTATTACTTCAGTTTACATCTCCATTACAGTGCCCTCTTTCCATCCTTCCATTCTTCTGTTTAAGGACATCTGGGTTGTTTCCAGTTTGTAGCTATTAGAAATAAAGCTGCTATGAACATAGTTGAGGAGATGTCTCTGGAGGTTGGTGAGGAATCTTTTGTGTATATGCCCTGGAGTGGTATTGCTGCATCTTGAGGTAGAGCTATTCCAAGTTTTCTAAGATATCACCAGACTGATTTCCATAATGGTTGTACAAGTTTTCACTCCCACCAGCAATGGAGGAGTGTTCCTCTTTCTCCGCAGCCTCGCCAGCATATGCTGTCTTTTGAGTTTTTGATCTTAGCCATTCTGACAGGTGTGAGATGGAATCTGAGTCGTCTTGAGTTGTATTTATCTGATGATTAATGATGTTGAGTATTTCTTCAAGTGTTAATTCACAAAAGAGGAATCGTGATTTCTTTAAAAATGTTTTTCATCTATTCAACCATATCTGTTCACTACAAGTACTATTCTAAGTTTCTGAGATTAGATGTCCAACTCAGATGACCATACCTGTCCTCATTTATTTGGTATGTTTCTGGAACAAAGAAATTAAAAAAAAACAATCAAAAGAAATTAGCACCTACTTTATGTCAGAGTATAAAATCTATGAATGATAATCCAGCAGGAAGAAGAATATGCATTACATATGCATACCTGCTGGTAAAGGAAGATTTTCATGAAAAAGAGACACTTTAGCAGAAGCTTCAAGCTGGGACAACAGTGGTCACTTTCATATGTGAAAACAGAAAACTCTTAGCAAAGGCCAAGGACAACTATTTTCTTGAAAACAAATAATGTCACTTGTCATCTGTCTTAAATTTATCTTGATATATTTTATATTTTATTGCTGCAGGAAATGATTTTATATGTGTAATTATTTCATATTTAGAGTCATTATTGCACTGGCTAGATTACTGCCATTATACAGAACAGGAAGTAATTTGCTTTCTATTTCTGTTCAGTACTCTTGGTATTAAATGCTGTTTAAAATGGATCTGCATGAGATGTAAGTGAAAAAAGAAGTCCTGCTGTCCAGGCCAGTTTCCAATTCTAATGTAAGAAGTATGCTTACTGTTTGCTAAGTAGATGCAAGCAAATTTCTCAATGGCAGGCTTCTGTTTTCTGAGTTGTCAGTTTTACATATTTAATGATGAATCTTATAAACGCTCCTAATCCTTTAATTCACCTGTAGTGTAGGTTTTATCCAATCAATATTAAGTTTTTAAACTATTATTATAAATAAGTGTTCAGAAACATATAAATTACTTGTGATGCAAATATTGTGCTTTATGACTGGCATCCTTTTCCTGCTTTTATTTATTTATTTATTTATTTATTTATTTTTTTATTTATTTATTTTGGCCTTTCAAATTTTTGATCCAATCATCTACTTACTGTAATCCCTTCTTTGTAAAACAGATGAAATTTAAAAATTCTGAACATAGTGTTTACCTTGGAAAATCTGGATTTATCTACTGGAATTACTTTGTGCTTCCTTCTGTTTTCTTTTCAGACAGTTCTCTGGAGTCTTCCATCTACATTATTCTCATAGTCTCCTGCCAGCCTTCCCTGACTGATTTTATTTTGAAGAACTTGTCAAAATAAAGTAGACTATGTTCAAGTGTACTTTCTCATATCTATATATGTATACATCATAACAAAGCACTGGACTCTTTATGCTCAGAATTAAATATTTTTTACACAAATGATTGTGAGTAAAAATAGACAGCATGCTGTACAAAAATGACAAAACTTGGAAGCATGTAAGTCGACAGCCTAGTTCTGCCAAGACAGGTTAGGCAAGTCCTTCAAAATTCCTGCTTTGCAATTAATGTCTGTCAGAGTTTGGGGGCAACAGGCTGAAGATAGATGCTCCAATGTTATAGACAGAAATTGGGAACTGTCCAGGCAGCCACTGGTATGTCATTTCTTAGTTTTGGAAGCTGCTGGCCCTGCACTTCCTCTATAATCAGATATATTTATCCTTCTCAGGTCTCTAGTTAAATGTTGAGGGTATTCTTGATCTAAGAGGATGTTTTGAAGATGGTGATGCAAGTTAGGATGGAAGCTGAGTTGGATATAGGACTTTAAACTCATGGAGATGGATGCATAGTAGAATGTTAAAGTCAATTGCCAAATATATTTGGACTAGGCATTGAGAATATATGCTGTCTTATAATTTTCATAATTGTGGCCTAATTACTTTTTTTGTTTTTTATTGCATTTGTTGTTATATGAGAAAGAGTCATTTGTTGGAATCAAAGGGGGAGCTGTTGGGGGAAAAGATATACCTTAAACTTAAAAAAAAAAGGAAGTGGATGAGAGGGTGGGAGGGGGATGAGACCAGAGGGGGGAGTAGGGAGGGGATTGTGATTGAGATGTAACTTGAAGAAATAAAGAAAAATTTAAAAACAGAAAAAATAGAATTATTCTTTGTTTTTCAGTAAAACCATTTAAATAATTGACCTATTTAATTTTCTATTCTGTACTTTCTTTAGTTAAAACTTGTAGATATTTGTTACAGAAGGGTCTTGTGTCATACTTTCTGAGGCATTCTCTAGTTGGCTATTAAAAGTTGCTGATAGTCATTTAGCTGGGCAGAGAGAGGGATTAGGAAGGCGGTACTTCCTGGGAAAAAGAGAGGAAAGCTGGAAAAATACAGAAGAAGCTCTCTTTCGTCCAGAAGTCAGAAGCAGCAGAATGTCTTGGTGTGAGCTCTGAAGATACAGCAAGGCACATGGCTGGTTGGGATTAGATAGGTTAATTTAGATTAATTATATGGGTTAGCTAAGATTAGCTAATTTAGAGCCTCCCTAGCTAAGACCTAAGCATTGAGACATTAAAAGGTCTTGATGTATGTATTTATTTGGAAAAAGCCACTGCAGGTTTCAAGCTGCTGCTAAAGCAAACCAGGCCTTCCTAATATAAGTTATAATTATTAATAATAATATTTGTTAGCAGAGTTTCAGTTTCAATTGCCGAAGGCTACCCTTGCTCCAGGGCTTGTCGTCAGGACAGGTCAGGCCAGCAGCTAAGGTGAGCCAGGTCTTCTGGCCTCCCATCAGGCTGCTGGTTGCTCCATGGCCAAGTACAACAGTTTATATTTATTAATAAATGTATTTGTTAATAGAGTTTCGGTTTCATGTGGTGAAAGGCTGCTACAAATTTCAGTCCTCCAGCTAAGGTGAGTCAGGCTCACCAGGCCTACTGTCTTCCAGCCAGGCTGCCTCCAGCTACTCTGCTACCTAACATAAAAGTTTATTGTTATTAATAAATATCTTAGTTAGCAAGGTTGTGGTTTCAGGTATTGATTTTTTTCTTTCAAAGTTTCCTAGAATGATGAATTTGAATTAGTTTCTTTTTCTCACAATTATCAATTATTTTTTTCATAATTTTAATGTTTCCTTTCATCTCTATTTCTCTTTAGAACTATTTTTTTCTGCTAATAATAATGATAATAATATATTGGACATTTAAAAATTTTGATGTTTAGGATTGATTTTATATATTCATCTGGTAATAAATTAATTGTGTCATTAATTTTCTAAAAATCACCAATTATTAGAAATTTAGTATTTTTAGGATTATAAATTTTGATTTAAATTTTTCATATACACATAATTTTCAATGATATATTTCTGCTTTCAATGTGACAACATCTTTTCTTTGTGAAGGATTACAAATAAATATTTATTTTCAATAATTCCCAAATGAAGAGAGGTATTTCCCAACATAGTCATGGACAGAAGAAATGGCATGCAAGATGGTGCTCACATTTATTGTCAATGGAGAGTCTTTTTACATATCTATTATAATTTGAGTTGAAATGCCCTTCGTGTGTGTATATTTTGAGTGCTTGTTCACTAATGCAGATGATGTCACCACTTTGGATAGTCTGAATTTTTGGTAACAAGTTTCTGCCTGGTTGAAATAGATGTAATAGTCGTAGCACGGTAAATGGTAAATGCTGTATTTCTAGTCCCTTCCTTACTATCTGCTTCTGGACCATTATAATGTGAACACTCTTTGCCACATGCTCCCAACATCAGAATCTCACTTTTTCTGTCGGGTCTTCCCTTCCAATGATGAATTGAAACCCTCTGAAAAATTGAGCCCAAATAAATCTTTTGCCTTTTAAGTGGTTTCTACCATTTGTATGGTCCCGGTGATATAAAAAACTATATCAGAGCATGTGTTTCTTGCTATTTTCTCCAGAGTTCCAAAGACAATTACAATGAATCTAGGCTAATCCTACTATGCTCCCCCCAACTCTCTGTCTCTTCTTTCTCTTCTTCTCCTCTTCTTCTTCTTCTTCTTCTTCTTCTTCTTCTTCTTCCTTTCTTTTTGTTTTTGTTTTTATTTTTTGTTTTGGGTTTTTTTTTTTGAGATAACGAGTGTCATATAGCCAGATCACATCAAAGTAATTAGGCTAATCTAATTCAGTTAGCTCCTGAACCTCCTACCTCTAGCAGTCAAATGTTGGGATTGTAAACATGTATCACAATCTCAGGCTGTGCTTTTTATACTCTGAATTTCACCTTCTTTTATGATAATCTAAAAAATGTAGGAACAGGTCATTTTTTCTTGAAAAAGTATTTCTTAGGTTAAGGAGATAGTGCAGCTGGTAAAGTCCTTATTACACGTGCATGAGGATCTCCATTTAGTCACAACCTACTACTGTGATACCAACATTGACGAGACAGAGATGGTACAGACAGGTCACCCAGGCTTGATGGTTAGCCAGCCTTGCCTATTTAGCAAGCTCCAGGCAAATAAAAACCATGTCTCACAACACGACATAGATGACTACAAAGGAGTAATATCTGATATTGACCTATAGTTACATACACACACATAAGCACAGACACACACACACACACACACACACACACACATTAAAAAGAAGATTAAAGAAACTATGTTATTGTTTGCATTACTTTCATTGCCATGATGAACTTATCTAAAAACAACTTAGGAGGATATATTTATTTTGCCTGTTTCAGAAACTTGTCAAGATCAGTTGGTTCACTACTTGTGGGATGCATAGCTTGTTATGTAGGACGTTATGGAAGTGAGGCAGTATCATAATAGGGCAAAGGTGTCATTCTTAGAGTTCCTGAAAAAGTCATTGGATGGGTCCAGAACCTCATTTTGCCCTTGTTAAACATCCATTCAGAAATTCAATTCTTTCAAATAAGGACTACATTATTTTCTGCTTCCTGCTGTATAACAGTTTGCAAATATAACTTTTCTTCCCCAGATGTAATCTTGAAGGCTTGTTTCTGAATAAGCTCACCCTTTTCAGTCATTTCTGAACTTTTGCTGGCTAGTTCAATTTAGCTATCAGGCTCAAAACTCCTCTTCAACTGACTGATTAAAACTGGCTACTCTCAGCTTATCCTGAATTGTTTTGCTTCTGAACTCCAAACACTGAACTGCACTGAACTACAAGAACTCAATTTAACTCAACTGGACTCAAATGAACTGCACTAAACTTACTGTACTGTAATGTTCTAAACTTAGCTCTACTGTTCTGTCTTATCTCCTGAACTCTCTTCCCCTACTCAACTTTACTCTTTTCTCTACTCTACTGTCTCCTGTACTGAATTCTCTTCTGTACTTTATTGTATTATCTTCTTTACTCTCTCTCTCTCTCTCTCTCTCTCTCTCTCTCTCTCTCTACTGTACCCTACTCTACACTCTCAAATCTGCTGTACTGCTCTTAAGTAGTTTCTCTTTCCTGTCTGTTTTCATGAGAATTGGGCATGTCTGATCCCTGCCTCATTCTATCAAATCTTTCTCTGATTCATCATTTTGTCTGTCCTACAATTAGACTTCATTTTTTAAACATGGGAGCTTTCTTCTACAAAGTACCTTTATCTTCATTATTTGGCACTAAAGGTTTGTAGTAAGGGTGAGTCTTATTCCATCCAGAGGGATTAAAACTATGTGTCATGTCTGCATTTCACCTAGATCACATAGATCTAGGTCTTTGGTGATGATCCCTTGCCAGAACAGCCATGTTGCTGGATTAAAATTCTTCTACAATCTGCAGAGATTGAAACATTCCATCATGCTCCTTACGTAGGAAAGTACTCAAAAAACTCATAACTTCAAAAAAGTCCCTGAAACTGACCAGATTCACTAAATACTACCCCCATAGCTGCCATAGTAAACAATAAAAGCTGAGAGCCCACTCAAATGGACGGAGCTGCAAAGAATACTCTGAGAGGAGAAAAACTTCAAAGAAGATTCCAAGATCAGACCGCTACCTTGAAAAAGGAGAAACCAGCTAAGCATGGAAAGCAACTAGACCAGAGTCACTTGGAAAGAACATTCTCCAACTTGTGAAACTGCCTGCAGACTGTACAATGTGCTCTGGGTTTTATGTCCTTTGAGTGCTGTCACTCATGTTGGGGAGGATGTTGGTGATTCAGTTGTCTTTGAGTCATTTTTGCTCCTGTAAAAAACAAACCCATCACCAATACTCTTGTAATTAATCCAAGTAAAACACATTGGGAGGACAGTGTTAGCAAATGAGGTCCAAGTCTTGAGTATACAAACTTTGAAGGACAATCCAGATCCAAATGGACTTATTTGTCAAAGCCTTTACTTCTGACAAGGCATTCTGCTTGTGAAATCTGTACATATTTGTAATGTGTCATTGACAATACATTGGTCATATATTATACTTCCTTCTATGTCTCTAAAGAAATAGAATACTATATAGATTCTCTTTCCTTATATTAGGCAAGAGGTTAATTCTGATATAGACTTATCTCCAGCCCTCTTGCCTCTGAAAAAAAAATATATTCCAGAAAGAAAAGTAGGTGAGTCTTCTCAGGTCCCTGAAACAGGTTGTGCAGCTAATAGTGATTTTGAATTTATTTTCATTACATAAAGATAGTAATGGTGGTTGACCTTAGTTGAACCAGTATGGTGTCCTAAACACAGAATGCAAAGTATTGAAGATAATAATAGTCTGCTAGCTGTATCAGCTCAAAACAGCAATTGGGACTTCACCAGAGTAAGATATACCAATGTTACCCTTCCTCTTAGTTAATTTTTCAACTTAGGTCTATGTAAACACACATATTCTTATAACTCGTACCTCTACTTAGAACATACTGAATGCTAGATTCAAGAACTGGAAATAACCCAGATGTCCCTCAACTGAAGAATGGATTAAAAAACTATAGTACATCTACACAATGGAATATTACTCAGCTATCAGAAACAATGAAATTATGCAATTTGCAGCCAAATGGATGGAACTAGAGAAGCTCATCCTGACTGAGCTAACCCAGACTCAGAAGGAAGCACATGGCATCTATTCACTTATAGTAGGATTTTAGCTATACAGTACAGGATATCTATACTACAACCAAGGCACCAAAGGGAACATGGACATAGACATTTTGTTTGTTTGTTTGTTTTTTAGTTTTCTCTCCTTGACAATGAGACACTTTTCACTGGTGGTACTACCTTATTGGCCCCCAGTGTATGAGGAGGCTCTTGGCCCTCATATGACTTCTGAACTGGGGTGGGGGACTGTTATGTAGGGACATTCCACTCCAGAGGAGTGGGATGGAAGGGTTAGGGGGTAGGGGGTGGGAGGGTAGGGCTGGGAAGGGGGAAAAGAAGACAATATGATGGAGATGTAACCTGAAGCAACAAATAAATAAATTTATTTGTTAAAAAAAAGTTTTCAAGAATATAGTCCTTTGTTGGAGGCATGAACTCTTTGGTAAGACTTAAATGGAAGAAACAATGAGAATAGGAATATAAGCCTCATTTCAACAAGTCTAACTACCATTATTCCTCTTCTTGGCCCATTATTTTACTAATGAATGTATTGTTGGTCCTTTATGTGTCCTAATTAAAATCTTGACTGTTTACTGTGTCATTGTGCCCAGTGTGAATTCTTTATAAATCACAAGTCCAGAGGCTGCAGTTGAAGCCATAGGAAACTACAGACTTCTCCATTACTCTTATAGTTCTATAACACAAAAATGTAAAGTCTGAGATTTGATAAAAAAAAACACTTTAAAGTGAAATTTCAGGTTTAAATAAAAATAGCTCTTCAATAGTTAGTGGAGGATATATGTAATTCCCTATTTTTGTGCCATATATTTGGCACCAGTATTGATTTTCAACAAATAGTGGAATTTATTTCATTGAGACTTTGCCTCTGTTTCATGGGTCTTCATCCAAAGAGTTATCTAAAAAGAAACATTGTTTCTTCTTAACACAATGATTTCACTCAATTTTGTACCATGAGGGATAGTCAAAATGAATGCAAATAAATAAGAAAAATGATGTTAATTTTTTTTTGACCATGACACATTATCATTTCAATTTGTCAACCTCCTACCCTAAATTTTAACAGCTAATTAGCACATCATTTAACTTGTGAAGAAGAAAACACTTATTAGAATGGCAGGTGGCTGGGTCCTAAGTTATTAGAAATGTGAGCTATTTCTTTGGAAGATGAAAAGGAGCAGATGAAGGAAATGCAAGTGATGCCAGTTTGGAATTCTGTTCCTGGAATTTTAAAAATATTTTTCAACAAAATGGACTTAACCAACATGATTTTAAAATGATTGCTTAACTTCAGCAATCAAATATTTAGGACAATCTGGTAATTATTGTGACTATTGTTTCAAAGATTATATAATTACCTTGGTCAAAATACATTATTAAAGGGAATATTCTATTATTTAACAATCACAAAAGAATACTTTAAAAATCAAAGAATTAATATAGCAGTTTAAATTTACTACTAAGATTGTTTAGCACAGTGCAACTGATATCAAAGTTTATCATTACTTTCTTGCCAAAATGGAGTTAAATTTATTAACAGTGCAGCTCTCCTTTCTTAAAATATACCTGTGCCTGGAAGGATAATGCCAGTAAACTTTTACATTTGAGGAAATTGCCCTGATTTGCATTGACATTCAATCACTTTCCCCAGGCAAGAGCCTGAAGACAGTCATCTGTTGATGCCTCTCTATAGGCAGAGGAAAGCAATCATTTCCCTGACTGTACCAAAAGGGCATCAGAGAACAAAAGAATATTAGTTTGGGTTGAAAGAATTATTTTCAATCCCAACACTTTTGCAAACTTATTATTGTTTTTTAATGTAATTTAATAGAAATAAACCACCAGTGTCTTTTTTGAGTTCCAGGGCAAAACATAAACTCACCAGTATATATAGTTTAGTTCTGATATCAACCATTCAGAGTTAGCTGAGCATTGAACTTAATCTAGAACATCTAGTAAAAATTCATTCTAATACAAAAAGATTAAGAAGAATATATTTAGAGTTTGAAATACAGTAGGATTATATCTCTGACTTTGACAAATTACACATATTTAGGAGTTAAGTTTTATGTATAAAATGGTGATATATTATCAAATTCTTTGAAATATTGTGATAATTGAATTTAACAACTCAATATAATTCTCTGTCCTCTTTCTCAATTAACACTCTAGGGAGAATGTTGGATAAATCAAAGTTAACTGTTTTAGTAAATATATTGTCAAGTATCAAAGTGTCTACTGTGATGATATGGTTATATAGTTATCACTTTAATTAGCAAGAGGTGCTTAAAATATTTAAAATGGAAATTCTGAGGATGTAAATCTTTAAGCATTTTTTGTAAGGATTAAAATAAATCATAAATTTGGACTAATACCTAGCAAGTATTTACAAATATATTCTGGACACAGGACTCATCTCTCCAGAGAGGCAACATTTTCAATACTATAGAAACATTTATGAATAACCATGTTTAGAGGCACACATTATTGAATAGAAAGGTAACAGTACAAACTTACATTTTAGAATTAGTCATTACTTTATTGGAGGAAAATCATTAAAAGAGAAAACCAAACTAAATCCTGCATATTGTTGGGCCCTGAAGGTTTGTAATCCCAGGACTTGGGGGGAGGGAGGTCAGAGTAAGGAGAAACAGAATTCAACAACAGCTTAGGCTACATATGAAATTCAGCGATAACCACTCTTACAAGGAAACCTATTTTGCGACCTTTTTTTTTTTTTTTTTTTTGAGACAAGATCTCACATGTAACTGTAGCTTTGTTGGAACTCACTATGTAGATCAGGTTTGCCATGAATTCAGAGTTCCATCTGTCTCTGCCTCGCAAATACTCTAATGAAAGGGATGCGCCATGACACCTGTCGGAAAACAATGTCTTTTTGCTGTTTTGGTTTTTTTTTTTTTTGTTGCTGTTGTTTTATTTTTTATGGGTTTTTTGCACTCATATTGTAAAACAGATATTGGTGAACCATGATATAAGAATCCCAATAGTTGGGGAGATCCAAGATGGAGGCAGATGGCAAGAACACAATTTTAGAACAAGGAAAATAACTTCAACATTGTAGAAATATAAACAAGTTGAGCAACAACCCAAGAAGCACTAACAAGTACTAACAAGTGAGATTTTATTCAGGTTTTATTCAGGGACTAGTGGAGGTCCCAGAGCACGACCCCTGGGACACAGGCTCCAGGCGCAAAGTGAAGGCCAGCAGTGCAGGGCACAGTCTCAGGGCGCAAAGCAGAGGTCAGTGGCACAGGACACAATCTCGGGGTTCAAAGCAGAGGTCAGTGGCCTGAGTCACAGTCTCAGGGTCCAAAGCAGAGGCCAGTGGCTCAGGCAAGGCCCGGGCCCAGAACAAATGCCAGTGTGGACCCTGCCACAGAAGCTGGCAAAAGCCATGCAAATACTCAAGGAATAGCTCCAAACTTGAGACAGGGGTACTCACCAGCCTCTGGAGAACCCAGCTGCCACACAGGAATTCCATACAGGAGAACAGGAGGTTTACAAGATTTATCGCCAGTGGAGTGGCTGGCTGGGAGGCACAAACATATCTGGGTTTACCCAGTAAGGTATTGGACATAAAGGTCCCTCTATTGGATATACAATCACTTGGAAGAACATTGCACTCAGACAGGGCATAGGGCTGCTCTTTATGCACCAGTACAGTCTCCTGCAGGTCTGATTACTGCCGGTTCTTGGGAGGCAGCCCCAAATGCCAGATAGAGGCAACTCCCAGCTACCTGAGTGCCCAATATTCACAGGGTCACTGCAACACCCTAAAGCAGTGCCTCTGAAACAATCCAGAAGACACCAGGAACAATCAGCTTAGGGAAACCAGATGGCTAAAGGTCAGTGAAAGAACAAAACTGACAAAAATCAGGGAAATATGACTCCAACAAAATTCAGAGAGGTTAACACAGCAAGCCCTGAACATCCCACCAAAGCTGAAACACATGAAAATAATGACAATCTATACTTAAGAAAATGGTGGAGTCCTTTCAAGAAGAAATTAAATCACTGAAAGAATACAAAGAATCCTCAATTTTACAAATGAAACCAATGGAGAATACCATTAGAGACCTCCAATCCAACACAGCCCAACATGAATGAGAAAGAGACAAGGCAATGCAAGATTTGAAAGAATTAAGGATTTGAGGACAAAGACAAGCAGATTGGAACAGGAAACATATAAAACTAATAAAATTATTCAAGACTTGAAATTGGAAGTAGAAACAATGAAAAAAAAAACCACACACATTCAGGGATAATCCTGGAGGTGGAAAATCAAGGGAAGAGAACAGGAACTACAGACATGAGTATCAAAACTAGGATACAAGAGATGGAAGACAGAATCTCAGGCATGGAAGATTCCATGGAAGAAATCAGTAGAACAATGAAAGAAAATGAGAAATCTAAAAAATGTCTCACCCAAAACATCCAAGGAATCAAGGACTCAATGAAAAGATAGAACCTAAGAATTATAGGCATAGAGGAAAAAGAAGACTCCTAACTCGATGATTCAGGAAACATCTTCAACAAAATTGTACAAGGAAACCTCCCAAACCTAAAGAAAGAGATGCCAATAAAATTCCAGAGGCATACAGAACACCAAACAGATTAGATCAGAAAAGAAACTCCTCTCACCACATAATAATTGAAACTCCAAATGCATAGAACAAAGAAACAATATTAAAAGCTGTAAGAAGAAAGGGTCAAGTAACATATGATGGCAGACCCATAAGAATTACACCTGACTTCTCCTCAGAAACTTTAAAAGCCAGAAGGGCATGGACAGATGTCCTACAAGTCCAGAAGAAACATAGGTGACCAGCCAGACTACTATACCCAGAAATACTTTCTATCAACATAGATGGAGAAAACAAGATATTCCATGACAAAACCAAATTTAACAAGAATCTACCCACAAATCCAGCCCTACAAAAGACAGTAGAAGAAAAATTCCAACTCAGAGAAGATAACTACACCCAAAAAACAGAGGAAGCAAAAAACTCCACTGTAGCTAAATAAAAAGAAACACCAACCACCAAGCCATACAATGGAAAAAGGACAGCATCTTCAACAAATGGTGCTGGTTTAACTGGATATTCACATGTAAAAGAATGAAATCAGACCCATACATATCACCCTTCACAAAACTTCAGTCCAAGTTGATCAAAGACCTTAACATAATGTCTGACACACTAAATCTATTAGAAAAGAAAGTGGGAACAACCCTCAAACTCATTGGCACAGGTGACAACTTCCTGAACAGAACACCAACAGCTCAGGCTCTAAGACAAACAATCAATAAATGGGAACTCTTGAAACTGAAAAGCTTCTGGAAGGCAAAAGACACTGTCATTCAAACAAAAGGGCAAACTACAGAATGGGAAAAATTCTTCAACAACCCCCATCTGACAGAGGGCTAATATCCAAAATTTACAAAGAACTTGGGAAATTAAATGCCAAGAAACCAAATAATCCAATCAAAAAATGGAGAAAAGAGCTAAACAGAGAATTCACAAAGGAGGAATCCCTAATGGCTGAGAGACGCTTTTAGAAATGCTCAGCATCCTTAGTCATCAGAGAAATGCAACTCAAGATGACTCTGAGATTTCATCTCACCTCTGTCATAATGGCTTAGATCAAAAACTCAAATGACAGCACATTCTGACTGGGTTGTGGAGAAGGGGGAACACTTCTCCATTGCTGGTGGGAGTGCAAGCTTATGAAACCACTATGGAAATCAGTCTGGTGATATCTTAGAAAACTTGGAATAGCTCTACCTCAAGACCTACCCATACCACTCCTGGGTATACATCCAAATTATTCCTTACCAAAGCACAAGGACATATCCTTTCATCTATGTTCATAGCAGTCTTATTTGTAATAGCTAGAAACTGGAAACAACCCAGATGTCCCTCTATCGAGGAATGGACAAAAACAAAAAACATTGGTACATCTACACAATGGAATAGTACTCAGCCATCAGCAACAATGAAATGCGGTTTGCAGCCAAAAGGATGAACTAGAGAAGCTCATCCTGAGTGAGCTAACCCAGACTCAGAAGGATGCACATGACATCTATTCACTTATATTCAGATTTTAGCCATATAGTACAGGATGACTATACTACAACCAATGAACTAACAGGAACAGGAACATAGAGTTTGTTTCTTTCAATGAGACACTTTGCCCTAGAGGTGCTGCCTTGCAGACCCCCAGTGTATGAGGAGGCTCTTTGCCCTCATATGACTGTTGAACTCTGGTGGGACTGAAAGGTAGGGACACTCTACTCCAGAGGAATGTGTAACCGATCTTTTAAATTATTATTTAACACTTATTTATTTATTATTAAATTCACTTATAACAAACACCAACAATTTCTTAACTATTAATCCTATAAAATCCTACAACCCCTTTAACCTATCCACTAAACCTATTGATAATTATAACAACTACTTTCATAACCTTTTAGAATGATACAGTCTCTGGGGCAGGTCCTCAGTCATCAGGAACACAGTCTTTGTTGTAGATTCTTTAACACACTTAGCAGTCCTTCTTCTGGATCTCTCAGATGCAGGTTCGTCAGGGTCGTTGGTTATTGCAGTCTCACCTTAAATAAGGCTTCATGCTTTCTTCTCTGTGGGAGACCCCAGCCATCTGCAGGCCAACTTACTTCTTTTGAATCAGGAACTCAGCTGCTCTGCCTCAGTCCTTAAAGCCAGGCACAGTTTCCTTTAGGCCACTGTTTGGACAGATCAAACCCCTCCAGGCAAAAGCTGAGCCACAGGGTCCAGTCTTTGGCCTTTTGGTGTCTTGCTCAGGCTTTCTTTGCTCACCGTCTTCTTTCTGCTTCAGGGAGAGAGCTGGCCATCAATGGCCAGCTGTTTTTTCACCAGGACTCTTGGAGCTCTCTAGCATCAGGGGCCTCTTCTCTTCTCTGCTCCACGCACTGACCTCAAATAGGAGGAACTCTGTTTCAGCTTAATTTGGGCTCCACCCACTTAGCAGCTGAAAACAATGTCAGGCCAGATACTTTGTTTCTTCAATTCTATTGAGTCTTTCCTGTTTTTCCTGACTTCAACCTTGTTTTTCAGTCTATTAAGTCTTTTCTGTTTTTGCTGACTTCATGCTGATAATGCTCTTCAGGCCCCGAATTAAGAGACAGTATCAGAAACTCCTATATATTTTCTAAATCTAATTTATCTAACCCCTACAGGAATGGAATACAAGGGATAGGGGGTAGAGTGTGGGAGGGAAGGAATGGGAGGGGTAGAAAGAGGGCACTGTGATGGAGATGTAACCTGAAGTAATAAATAAATATTTAAAAAAATGAATCCCAATAGCTAAGAGAAAAACCACCAAAAGCTAATTAACATCAACAAAACTCTAAAAATCTAAAATATAACTCATATACAAAATAAACAATTATTCTTGCATGATTTAAGAAAAGCAATATATCACATACATTAAATTTATGAACTTTCAAAATAAAGGTTTTTTTAAAATGGTACTAGACCAAAACCAAATAAATTAACATAACAACCAACCAAACTAGTAAAACCAAAATTTATTTACATCAGGTAAGAACAAGGAAAACTCAATAAAATAATATGACTTCCTTTACATGGTATTTACTTTCAATATCAGAATCTACATACATTATTTTCAAAAATAAGTAGTTATCATAATTTATATATAATTACTTTAACTGTATGAAAATTTCAACTTTCTAATACCTTTCTGTAAATAAATAACATGAAATTGATTATCATCATAAAAAAACTTACCACTCAAAATATTTCCATTTATAGAGGAAAATTTCACAATAGTTAACCAATCTTGAAGAGATATGAGCAACCAACAACATCTTTAATAGATGAATAAGTAAAATTCATTATAATCTAGCCATAGCATATAATGATTATAAGTACAATTTTTCTCAAGAAATATTAATATCATTGTCACACTCAATGTAGAATTAATCAAATAAGATATATAAGGGTAAATGAAAAAAGAAATAAAAGATAGATTACTTTAAATAAAATTGATAGCCTAGACAGAGGCAGACACATGTGGGAGAGGCTAGAGAGGTCATGACCCTGAACCATGTGGGGAGACAGGAGTAGGAAAATGAGTTGGGACAGAGGTGAACTAGATGCAGCAACCAGGAGGCCAAAGGTCCAAAATGGATGGGTAATCAAAATGCCTGGATTAAATATGAAAAGCCTGTTGGGAAAGGCAGCCCAATCCCTGGGGTGAGGAGGGTGGCGGGCAGGGCATGCTAGACATATGCTGTAACATTTAGGGACTGAGGGATGCTGGGAGAAAATAGAGGCCAGATCCACTTTGGTAAGTTAAATAAGCAACACATCCCTTTGTCCTACGTTTGAAACCTAACAACAGGAGTACAAGTAGGATTTAAAATGTTGTCTTGTAATAGATATGGAAGCTTGGAAGTATAACTTTAGACTTTACTCAAATATCTACCTAATGACAAAGTAATGAAAATTAGCAATGAAAACAGGAAAGCAACACTTGTTTTACTATTCCAAGTGTTCAATCAGGTTAGGAACATCAGATCAAAAAACATGGAACAATAAAGAACTGTAACCGAACTTTTAAATTATTATTTAACACTTATTTATTTATTACTAAATTCACTTATAACAAACACCAACAATTTCTTAACTATTAATCCTATAAATTCCTACAACCCCTTTAACCTATCCACTAAACCTATTGATAATTATTTTTCTAACCTTTTAGAATGATACAGTCTCTGGGGCAGGTCCTCAGTCATCAGGAACAGTCTTTATTGTAGATGCTTTAATGCACTTAGCAGTCCTTTTTCTGGATCTCTCAGATGCAGGTTCGTCTGGGTAAGTTGGTTATTGCAGTCTCACCTTAAATAAGGCTTCATGCTTTCTTCTCTGTGGGAGACCCCAGCCATCTGCAGGCCAACTTACTTCTTTTGAATCAGAAACTCAGCTGCTCTGCCTCAGTCCTTAAAGCCAGGCAGTTTCCCCTAGGCCACTGATCGGACAGATCAAACCCCTCCAGGCAAAAGCTGAGCCACAGGGTTTAGTCCTTGGCCTTTTGGTGTCTTGCTCAGGCTTTCTTTGCTCACCGGCTTCTTTCTGCTTCAAAGAACAAATCCCCAAAACCCTATATGTAGAAGTATGTATTTTTCAAAAATCCATTGCATTTGTCACAAGAAACACTAGGAAATGAAGTCTTCCTGAGATCCTGGTCCAGGATCACAGTGAACAGTGGGAGAAGGGAAATCTCCCAGCAACAGAAACAAACTACTTTATTTGTATTTTTTTATAAGTGCTATAAAACACCATGATGAAGAAAACATACAGAAGGGTTTATCTGGGGCTTAGGACAGGACCCAAAGGCTGAAGACTGATGCAGGAATGTATGGAGAGAAAATGGGAACTGTCCAGGCAGTCACTGGTATGTCATTTCTTAGTTTTGGAAGCTGCAGGCCCTGCACTTCCTATATAAGCAGATATATTTATCCCTCTCAGGTCTCTGAGGTGGTTGAAGAATAGACAGCTAGAGTCTCATAGCTAAATTTTGAGTTGTTTAGGAATCAAGAGGGTGTTATAGATCTAAGAAGATTCTCTTAAAAGTGTGTTGCAAGTTAGTATGAATGTTGAGTCAGATATAGACCTTTAAACTCATGGAGATGGTTAGATCGTAGAATGTTAAAGTCAGGGGCCAAATATGTATAAACTGGACATTGGGAAGGTATACTGGGCCATTTAACTCTCATAAATGTGGCATATTTATATTTGTTGTTTTGTATAGTATTTACTGTTATAAGAGAAGGAACCATCTGTTGGACTGAAAGGGGAAACTTCTGGGGGGAAGAGGGTGGAAGGGCGGGATAGGAAGGGGGAATAGGGAAGGGTTTGTGACTGAGATGTAACTTGAAGAAAAAAAAATAAAGTATTTAAAAAAAAAAAAGAATACATCACAGTTTTTGGCAGGACAGTATTGCAGCAAGCATTAGGCATGGAGGCAGGCATAGCTGGGGGCCATTTTCAACCCAAAATAGGAAGCAAAAAGAGACTATTCAAGATGGTGCAAGAATTTCACATCTCAAATCCTGTCCATAATGTTTTACCTTTTCCTGGAAAGCAATGCCTACAAAACCTCCCCTGAACACTAATACAGCTTGGAACCAGCATTTCTAATGCCTGAGATACTATGAAGGACATTAATTATTCAAGTCACCATTCAGTGATCATGATGCACAACCAGAGTTTCTTGACTTTTAAATTAGCTACAGTGAATGAAAGAGGTGTATTCTATGACAGTAATAAAGGCAGAAAGATCTGTTTATGGGAATGATTGTGACTGGTTTTGAACGGAAGGTCTTGAATGAAAGAAGCAAGTGTCATTTCTGAATGGTAATAAAAAACTCCAAGTAGTACTACAAGTTTTTTCTCCTCTCTGCCACAATCTGATTGTATTCCCTAAAGAAAAAGGCACAAAATAGAAGCAAACAAGAGTCTTGAATTGTCATGTACAAGGAGCTGCCATGAAGTATTTCTCAACTTGTTTCAGAATTCACTTGAATCAAAGATGAATCTATTTTAAGTTAAAATCTTGAAAATTGAGGACTCTTTTTATTTTTGTTATTATGCCTTCAGTTTGTATTATATAAAACATAATACTATATTAGGACATACTTTACGTACAAGGAAGCTTAAATATATAAATACAAAAGGGAATTATATTAAATTGGATGATCTAATTTTCTTTGTGGAATAATAATTTAAAGGAGTTAATTTTATAATAAAGTTTCTGTATTTGGGAGTAAAATATAAAGGAGATAAAAATATATAGAAATATATATTACAAATGTATGTATCTTACCTTCATTGCCTTTTAAAATATGTTGTGCCAGGGAAAAGGCTCCCCATTTTGTCTTACATGAAGCAATCTGTGCTTTAACCTGAAATAGACAAGAAAATTCACACACACACACACACACACACACACACACACACACACACACACACAATCAGCTAAATGTATGTTCTTTTTTCTTCTGCTAAACTGCTTGCATGCCCTGAAACTGGCAAGGAGATGTCATCATTCTGTTATTTTTGCCTTTAAAAGCTCAAGTAGCTGAACACAAGCTTTCAATTTGGACATTGGTCATGTGGTCTTTCTATTTCTTTTTTTTTTTTTAATAATTTATTTTTTATTTCTTCAAGTTACATCTCAATCACAATCCCCTCCCTACTCCCCCCTCCAGTCCCACCCTTCCACCCTCCTCCCCCTCAGCCCCCCCATCCTCCTCCCTTCTTTTTTTTTTTTTTTTTAGTTTAAGGTATTTATTTTTCCCCCCAACAGCTCTCCTTTTCAGCCCAAAAAATGGTTCTTTTTCTTATAACTATAAATACAATACAAAACAACAGAAATAAGGGAGGGGCCAAGAGGGGAAGAGGGAGGAAACTATGTTCTAGAAATAAATAATACTATTTTAAGAAAAGAATTAATAAGCTTAAAAACATAATAAAAATACAATATAAAATTTTCAAACTATAATTTACCTTACTGGCATGAAAAGAAAATGGCCTTAATTTCAGATTAGAATGTTAGACTGCAGGTGGCTACAGAGATTACACAAACTTGATAGCAGCTTAAAAGTTTTTTTTTGTTTTTTGGTTTTTTTTGTAGAGGTATAGGCTATTTCCATGGTTTGGCATTAAAAAGCAGGTAACAGGTTTAAAACACTGTAAATAAATTAAAGGTGACAGCTGTTCAACCTGGTTTAAAAACCTCCAAGAGTTGAAAAAACTTAGAGCTAAGGCAAAATAATGCATGGTGTTAGCCCATGCCTTTACCTCCAGCAGAGACAGGAGGATCACTATAGAGTTAGTTGTCTTATAAATTCTAGAGTTACAAGAAACAGGGTGGTGATGGTGCACACCCTTAGTCACATCATTGGGGAAGAATACACCCTTAATCCCAACACACTAGAGACAGAAACAGGCAGATCTCAGAGCTCAAGGCCACCTGATACAAAACAAACTCTAAACAGAGAAAAACTTTGATCCAGGGGTGGAGGAGCACATCTTTAATCCCATCAGTTGGAAACCACATGTCTTTGATCCCAAAATTTCGAATGCAGAGACAGGCACATAGGATTTGGAAAGATTTAAGTTTAAAAGCTACTTACAAAAGGCAGGCTGCAATTCAAACAAATTGTCCTTTGAGATCTCAAAATATATACACTAAAGGTTTGTTTAGCTCCAAAATATCAAAATAACTTCTTCTTTAATCCGGATTGAAAGGTAATACTTTATATATTATCAAAAAACCAAATTTGCTTCAGGAAAAATATTACCTGACCCCCCCAAAAAAAGGTAATTGTCCCAGAGTTAGGATTAGGGCAGGGCTCTGTTCTTATCTTTCCAGGAGATTTAAAGCATCCATTCAAGGAATCCAGGGACAACTGGACAACGGAAACCTCAGCAGAAAACAGATCAGACACCAAAGAAGACGAGTGGCCCAGATGATCCAGCCTTGCAGACTTCTTCAATAGCAGTTTCCTCAAAAGTCTATAACCACAACAACTCAAAATCGCTAAGATCGTTCAGCTCCACAGACTACTCCAGCCAGATCTTCAGTAAAGTTCTGAAGATCAGCTTCTGTCTATGAACTTCGTAGGACATCTAAATAGCTGAGCACAAAGGGACTGAACATCAAATGATTCTATTAACATTTTTAACCATTTTTCCATTCTTATTTGGGCCCCAAACAGGTTTACTACGTCCCAAATCAGCAGGAAGTCATTTTAAGAGAACAACGTCCCATCCCCAGAAGGTGGGGAGGGTGTTCTCCCCTTTTGGTTATTTGATAGATAATAGAAAATTTTGTTATTTAGGGGAAAAGACTACAAGCTGTTAAATGGTCTTGTTAAATGGGTTTTGGAGGTTAGACACAGGGACTTCTCTCTTTTGCTTTTCTGTATCCTCCTTTCTCTCCTATATAGGAGTGAACATACTTGAGAAAAATGGGACATAGACATAGTATAGGAAAGAACAAGAAAAAAGGACAGATTATTGAATATAGCTTTATACCTTTGTATACTGATACAAAATTAATATTATATTGGGCTAAATTGGTATTGATCATTGTATATTAATGCAAATTTAAGATTGTATAGGGCTACATCGGTATTGATCTTTGTATATTGATACAAAATTAAGATTATATTTGGCCACAATGGTATTGACCCTAGTATATTAATGTAAAATTAAGATTGTATTGGGCTACATCGGTAGTGATCTTTGTATATTGATACAAAATTAAGATTATATTTGGCCACATTGGTATTGATCTTTGTATATTGATACAAAATTAAGGGTAACGCTTCTTAAAGGTATTGTTTGTAGTAATACTTAAAAATGAAATGTCAAGTTTTGACCTCTCGCTACCAACCGACATAAACTGTTTAGAATAATTAAGAAACGGAAACTAATAGTCAGGTCTTTGTATTTCTATCCTGCAACAATATGAGTAAATTATGTTTAAAATATTTCTCTGGATGACTCATAAAATTTAAGTGTAAGATAAAGAGATATGCTTCTGTAATTAGTTAGATATATAATTTATCATCCAAACTATGACATTTTAAATGTGAAAACAGACACAAGTAATAATAATGTAAGAACAATGCATGTAAACCAGACTCTTTGGAGCAAATTAAGGTGTATGGTCACCCTTCCCAGAAAAGTTTAATTTAAAAACCTTAACTATTCTTGCAAACTGTGCCACCACTTAATTCCTATTAAAGAACAATAAAAAAAAAAAAGAAAATAAAAGTGGTAAAAGGAAATTTTCTTCTTTACTATATAGACAACTGATGAAAATCATTCGGGCTAGAGGTATGCCTCAGAGTTCAACAACAAATGCTGCTCTCAAAGAGGATTGGAGTTTCATTTCCTGCACTAAGGTTGAAGTATTAAAAACTACCTATAATTTCGAGTACAAATGAGTTAACACCCTCTTTTGATCTCTGCAAATACCCATCATCATACATCTATCCAGATACTCACACATAAAATTGAATAAAATGAAACAAAATTTTAAAAGTTAAAAAGGAAGGAAAGTATTTTGCTGTATGGCAAGATTGTGTAAAACTTCCTCCACCTTGAAACAAATGGGCTGAGAAGGAAATAAGGGAAACAACTCCCTTCACAATAGCAACAAACAATATAAAATAACTAGGGTTAACTCTAACAAAGCAAGTAAAGGACCTATACAACAAGAACTTCAAGCACTTGAAAGAAATTGAAGAGGCCTTCATAAGATGGAAAGATCTCCCATGATCATGGATAGGTAGGATCAACATAATAAAAATGGCCATCCTACAAAAAGCAATATATAGATTCAATGCAATTCCTATCAAAACATCAACACAAATATTTATAGACTTGGAAAAAGCTACTGTCAATTTCATATGGAACAACAAAAAACCCAGAATAGCTAAATCAATCCTGTACAATAAAAAAAAAAAAAAAAATCTGGAGGTATCACCATCCCAGATTTCAAGCTGTACTATAGAGCAATAGTAATAAAAACAGCATGGTACTACTATAGAAACACACCAGTGGATCAATGAAATCAAATTGAAGACCCAAAAATGGACCCACACACCTATGGCCACCTAATTTTTGACAAAGAATTCAAAATCGCACAATGGAAAAAGAACAGCATCTTCAACAAATGGTGCTGGTCCAACTGGATGTCCACTTGTCAAAGAAGGAAATTAGACCCATACTTATCACCTTACAAAACTTACATCCAACAGGATCAAAAACTTTATCATAAGGCCGGTCCCACTAAATCTACTAGAAGAGAAAGTGTAAAAAACCTTTGAAATCATTGGCACAGGTGCCAACTTCCTGAACAGAACACCAACAGCTCAGGACCTGAGACCAACAATCAATAAATGGGACCTCATGAAATTGAAAAACTTCTGTAAGGCAAAAGACACTGTCATTCGAACAAAATGGCAGCCTACAGATTGGGAAAAAATCTTCACCAACCCCACCTCTGACAGAGGACTAATATCCAAAATTTACAAAGAACTCAAGAAATTAAATGCCAAGAAAACAAATAATCCCATTAAAAAATGGGGAAAAGAGCTAAATAGAGAATTCACAAAGGAGGAATTCCTAAAGACTGAGAGTCACTTGAAGAAATGCTCAGCATTCTTAATATTCAGAGAAATTCAACTCAAGACGACGCTAAGATTCCATCTCACACCTGTCAGAATGGCTAACATCAAAAGCTCAAATGACAGCAAATGCTGGTCAGGGTGTGGAGAAAGGGGTACCCTACTCCATTGCTGGTGGGAGTGCAGGCTTGTGCAAACACTATGGAGGTCAGTCTGGCGATAGCTTAGAAAACTTGCAATAATTCTGGCTCAGGACCCAGCCATACCACTTCTGGATATACATCCAAATAACTCCTCACCAAATCACAAGGAAGTTTCCTCATCTATGTTCATAGCAGTATTATTTGTAATAGCTAGAAACTGCAAACAACACAGATGTCCCTCAACCGAAGAATGGATTAAAAAACTGTGGTACATCTACACAATGGAATATTACTCAGCTATCAGAAACTTTGAAATTATGCAATTTGAAGCCAAATGGATGGAACCAGAGAAGCTCATCCTGAGTAAGCTAACTCAGACTCAGAAGGATGCATATGGCATCTATTCACTTAAAGTAGGATTTTAGCTATATAGTACAGGATATCTATACTATAACCAACGCACCAAAGGGAACATGGACATAGACTTTTTTTTTCTGTTTTCTTTTTTTTTCTTTCCCTGGCAATGAGACACTTTTCCCTAGTGGTACTGCCTTGTAGGCCCCCAGTGTATGAGGAGGCTCTTGGCCCTCATATGACTTCTGAATTGAGGCGGGGGTCTGTTATGTAGGGACACTCCATTCCAAAGGAGTGGGATGGAAGGGTTAGGGGGTAGTGGGTGGGAGGGTGGGGGTGTGTAGGGTGGAAAGACTACAATATAATGGAGATGTAACCTGAAGCAATAAATAAATATATTTATAATAAAAAAAGAAGTTCCTACATCTTGTATTATTGCTGATGCCATTTTAGCTTTAACTAAAGCTGGATCTCTGTAATGGAGAATCTCATGTGGGAAAAAATACTGAAGGTTATTCTAGGAACTGAAGGTCAAGATGCCCTAGCAAACTAGCTTCTGGTCCTGAACCTTCTCTAACTTGTTTTATCATTGCTTCTATTACATTGCCTGCTTATGCAAACCTTCTGCTGTAGATGCTGAATTAGACGCAAGGATATCTTTTGTCTTGAAAAGCCCTTGGTATAAATATTTGCAACTATACTTAAGACCTGAACACATGAGTGTAGTCCCAGGTAGTTTTTTCTAAGAGTCATCTCTGGTGGATCCCTGTAACACTTTCTACTAATAGCAATTATGTTTATAAAGCAAATACTATTTGATGAGACATTGAACCAGATCTCTCCGGGCAGGGAAATTTGGTAGAATTTCTCTGGAATAATTCAAATTGAGAAAGATAAAGAAGAAGAAATGGAAAAGATGCTTCCATAAACTTCCATTCACTAGGACCACATGCTCCAATGGAAAACTTCCATTTTCTTAGTATTACAAAGATCCACTCATACCTTAATATATAGTTCCTAAAACTGAATTATCATCAACCTTGAAAGATTTCACGGTCTATGTTTTATTGTTTTCATTTTATGTCTCATTTTTAACTGAGCTCTACAGAAAACCAACTTTTTCTCTCCTTCAATAATTACCTAAAATCTAAACTTCTACATAAAGTTTTCCATGATTTAGTCATTTAAATAAATTAAACATTCTTGAGCAATAGTCATTCAGAGCAGTTACTCAATTTAGATGAGTCATCTGAAAAATAAATGCTTTAACAATCCTCTTCAATAACATTTGCAGTCTCAATTTGGCTTTAATTGCCTTAATCCCTTAGCATGATAACTAAATGTCCACATACTCTTTCTATAATTTTACTACCCAACCAGTTCTTGGTCATCAATGTTGCAAATTTATAGTATGTTAACTGCACCAGGGTAGCATGCTTTGAAGTAATTCTAAACTGAATTTCTGCAAATGGCTAATAAAGGTGCCTTAAAATACATTAAGTGACTTGAAAGTTTCGTATTATGGAGTAAACTGTGTATCTTTTTAAATTGCTGTATAACAACACATAAAAGTTCATCAATTTCAAACAATAACACTAGTAATAATGATACACATTCCCTACTCTTGGGTTGAACTAGGAATTAGACCCATCATTTTACAAGTTCAACACTTAAAAATATAAGCTGTTTGATCTGATTTTTAAATTTCAAATCTTGTCTATAAATTCAGTATGCCTGTGATGACTATACATGTGCGTGTGTGTAGAAATAATAAATTAAATTATTTCGCAGTATTTAGATTATCATTAATTGATTGGCTGCTGTTAATCCTTAAGCAGCCATTATAAATGAGTACACACAGACACCACATGGATTTTAATAATCCTTGGCCTGAATTGAACAATCTTGGCCCACCTAAGCTGGCTCTGAATTCTATTACCCAAATATGACCCCATGTATACATATGTCCCCTTGGACTGCTATTCTCCATGTTATGCAAATGTTCTTAGCCATGTGGAATGAGGTTCTTTTTTGTAACCCATGGTGTGTATCCTCCTTCTTCCTGCTCCTGCCTAGAATGAACTAATCCTCTGTGTAAAATGCAGGGTTCCTATTCTAATCTCAGGAAGTCCCACCTTCCTATAGTCTTTCTGCCCAGCTAATTGGGCATAAGCAAATTTTTAACCAATAAAGAGAATGCCTCAGAAGGGTCAGTAACCAGATCTCAGCATTGAAATCAGCCTATCAGAAGCAATGATATTAGACCTTCCCTCAACATCTCCCCCTTTAAATCTAACAAAAGCCTCCTTTTCTTAATAACAATAAATATAACAATAAACACAATGCAGTAACAATAACAATAAATACAACAAAAACAATTATGAAAACTAAAGGTGTGACATACATTCTTAATGTCCAGTACATACGTATTTGACTAGTCAACTATAGTTCAAATATATTCTATTACATGTCTCTCCTGATGAGTTTAAGGATTTATACCCAATTCAAATTCCATCCTAACTTACATTATTAACTAAATCATCTTAACCTTAAAACACCCTTTTAATTCCTAGACAATTTAAAATTTACTGTGATGCCATAACTATGTAATCTTCAATAACATCAGAAACCCGAGAAGGATAAATAAATCTGAATAGATAGGAAGTGTAGAGCAAGCAACTTCCAAAACTATGAAATGACTGACAACTGGCTGCCTAGACAGTCTCCAGTTTCTATAACATTGGCGTATTATCTTCAGCCTTCTGGCCAAGCATATCTCACAGACTTAGTCTTGGAGCGGGAAATAAAATTTGCCCTTTCTGTCTTTGCAGCCATCAATTTACATTACAGGTAAAAGCCATCAATTTACCTGTAATGAAGTTTTGGTCCATCTTTGGACTGTATATAGTCTGTTGAGAGAGCATGGGTGTTTCTGCCCAGTTTGAATTATCTCCTGATGGGGATTTTTGATGATCATTATCTCCTTCCAAGTCCATTGGGAACTGTCAGGAGTTGACAGTCTCCTGACAAAGAACTTTTTAAAATAATAAAAATATTTTTAAATGTCATATTCTACAGATCTCTTGAGGTTTTTGAAGACCATCTATCCATATCCATTGAGTAAACGAATGTTGCTTGTCTCTAACAACTTAATATCTGATAAACTTAGAAAGCATCTGAGATGAACTAAGTTAATTATCTTAATAAAATCACAAGTTCAGTGATTATCAACATACATTTCTTAATTATCATAAACAGTTTGTGATAGTTGCTGCCAAAATGACTAGAACTTCACATTGCAAATTTAAGAATTACATAGGTACAATACCTAATCAAAATATAGCATTAATTTTGTATCAGTATAAAAAGATCTGTAGGAGTAGATTCAATAATCTACCTTTTTTCCTATCATTCTCTATGTCTCTAAACTTAATTTTATATTAATAATAAGGATCTATAGGAGTAGATTCAATAACCTATCCTTTTATTTTATCAATTCTATACTATATATCCATATTCCTACTCTTTTTTCAAGTCTTTTACTCCTATATAAAAGAGAAAGAAGAATAAAGAAAGAGAATTAAATCCCTGAGCCTAACCTCCTACATCTTGCTTAACAAAACCATATAACAATTTGTAATCATTCCCCCTAAACAACATCTATAACCTATCAAATGACCAAAAATCATCCACCTCACTTTTGGGGAATGGGACATTGCTCTCTTAAACCTGCTTCCTGCTGAATTGGGATGTAGAAAACCTTTTTGGGGGCTTAACTAAAATGGAAAAAATGGTTAATCAATTTAATAGTAACATTTGTTGTTCAGTTTCTATGTGCTCAGCAATTTGAATGTCCTGAGCAGTTTGTAGACTGAAACTGGGCTTTGGGTGGGAAAGTTCAGGGCTTTATTGAAGTCCTTTCTGGAACAGTCTGTGAGGCTGGGCCATCTTAGTAAGCCATATTGAAGTTGTTCTGGATACAGATTTTTGAACAAACAGTTATTGAGGCAGTCTATGAGGCTGGATCTTTTGGGTTATTGTCTTCTTTGAACTGTGGTCCTGATGCTCTGAAAATATATAATTTCTACAAGTAACATATAGTTCTGCAATTACCAAAATGCCTTGGATAAGCAGGATGCACAAATCAATTAAGAAATACTTTCTGTTATTTGAACATACAAAAGACATTTGTAAGTCTCCATTCATGACATAAAAAGATGGCATGTAATATCTTTCCTAGCACAAATTGGTTAATGGCAATAGAAGAAAAGAATTTATCTTTCAAAAGAAATCTTGAAATTTGAAACTAAAATTTATCTTTAAGTGTATATAATATAATAATCTTAACTTTCTGTCAATCTCTACTAATATACCAAAATAATCTTAAATTTTTAATAATAAAAGAGACAAAGAATAGAGTGAGGGAAACAAGAAAATCCCTGAATCCAATCCTTATTATTTCACAACACATTTCATGTATCCATTCATTCTAGATGACAACAAATAATTTTTAGGTACCCTTTAAAAATGGAGATATTGGCTAATTCCCGGGAAAGTTAGCTATAACTTTTGTTGTCCAGTCTCTGTAGGATTTCTCATTGACTAGCCCTTTTAAAAATGATTTGCATGCAAATTTTTAAAGAAAACAGTGATTGATGCAATATGTTAGGCTGAATCTTCTGGCCTATTTGTCTTGTCATTATTGTCATTCAGTCCTTGGCTTTGAAAATAAATATTTGCTCTAATTTGAGCTAGCAAAAGGCATAGAACAACTTTCGAAGTCCACTTAAATGATTGAGATGTAACTTGAAGAAATAAAAAATAAATTATTAAAAAAAACCCATAAACTCAATCCGTGTCAGATGAAAGATTGGAATATTATGAACACAATACAGTTAATAAAATACTCTTACCATGTGAAGACATTAATGTCTCAGCTAATAGGAGGTGCTCCCTGTTCAGATCTAATCTTTATAAGTTTTGTTGGTAACCACATTTTTTTCATTCCCTGTCGACATAGAGGCATAACCATGTACTCATCTTAAAACCACTGCAGGTTTCCATTCTAAAGTTAAAATACTCTTATAATATATTGGTTGATTTAATTCCTCAGGGTTTTGTTTGTTTGTTTGTTTTTGTTTTTGTAGAACCCATTGTCTTTCAGCTGCAGTGGTACCTTTTAGACCAACATTTAGGAAATTCAAAGTTCGCAAAGCATTGTGTAATCTATCCCTGGGATTCTTCAATTCCCCAATTTGTTCAAAACACATCTCTTTTAAGGTACGAGTAGCTCTTTCTACAATTGCTTGTCCTGTAGGATTGTGTGGTATAACAGTAACATGCTTTATATTACAATATTCAAAGAATTGATTCATTTTATTAGATACATATGCAGGAGCATTATCAGTCTTAATTTGTGCAGTTACACTCATAAATACCATTATTTCTAATATATGTGCAATAACACAATCAGCTTTTTTAGAACTTAAAGCAGTTGCCCATTGAAACACTAAATAGGTATCAATGGTATGATGTATGTCTTTGCTTTCCAAATTCTGGAAAATGAAAAATATCCATTTTCAATTTTAGCCCAACTAAACTAGCTCTTAATTCTATTACCCAAATATGACCCCATGCATACATACGGCCCTTTGCACTGCTGCTCTTCATGCTAGGCTGCTGTTGCAGGCCATGTGGAATGAGGTTCTTTTTTCAAATCCATGGTATATGTTCATCTTCTTGCTCATGGCTGGAATGAACTAATCCTCTGTGTAAAATGCAGTGTTCCTGTTCTAATATCAGGAAGTCCCACCTTCCTATACTTTTTCTACCCAGCTAATTGGCCATAAGCAACTTTTATTAACCAATCAAGGGAATGCCTCAGAAGGGGTGGTAACCAGTTCTCAGCATTGAAATCAGCCTATCAGAAACAATGGTATTATACCTTCCCTCAACATGTGTGTGCTCATACACACACTCATACATATATACATACACACACACACATTCTCTCTCTCTCTCTCTCTCTCTCTCTCTCCTATAATTTTTAAACTATGGGAAAATGTGCTCTACTTACTTTCCTTTTTTCTCTCTACCTTCTAGAAAAACAACCAAGATTTTTTTTCTATAAATACTCTCAATCAAGCATATTAAAGTTCTACCAAATTGCCAGGTGTGATGGCACACGCCTTTAATCCCAGCACTGGGGAGGCAGAAGCAGTCAGATCTCTGTGAGTTCAAGCCCAGTCTGGTCTACAAAGTGAGTCCAAGACAGCCAGGGCTACAGAGAGAAACCCTGTCTGAAATACCTAAAAAAAATCTATCAAATTACTTTCAGAGAAATAAAATAGTATGAATAAAATAAAATAAAAAGATACAGACCTATTACAAAAAAGTGGGGGATGGGTTGAAAAGATGGGTTAGTGGTTAACAGCACATTTTTCTTGCAGAGGATCTGAGTTCATTGCTTTAACAGCTTACATTAAAGGAGATTTGATGTCTCTGGCCTCCAAGGTACTTACAGTTACATTCACATACATACCCATCAATACTCCCCACACATATACACATGATTAAAATAAAAATAATTTTTTTTTTGCTTTGTTTTAGGTGAGTGGCCATTGTTGTATATCATTATTTGTTTATATGTTCATTTACAAAAAATAGTAATGATAGGTCTTTCTTTCATATCCACATAGGAAAATTAAATAGAAATTATTAAACAATCATAAATTAAAATATGACTTCTGTAATACATATGAAAACATCATTATGATAGTATTCATCAAAGATGGAAGTATCAAATCACCTCTATTCTAAGCACAAAATACTTCTATATTTCCTATTTCTTTCTTTGCATCATCGTTCTTTCACACTGATGGTATCCATACCAAAACAAAAGTCTTTGATTTGATTGGCAAGACTAACAGGCACCAGGCAACATACACATGGGCTCCTGATCTGTTTCAGAGACCCAGGAATGTGTATAAATTGGCTAAAGCAATTCTTGAGTCAATATAATAAAACATATCCATAGGCTATATCTTATGTCATTAACTGAAAAGATATGAAGCTTGAATGAATTACACAAAAGTTCCTTAATAATACATTTTGAATATTCACTGCCTATTTGAGACTTGCATGAGGAATCATATGACTATTTAGTATATAGTAAACATATACTGTGCAGGTGCATGATGTAGTAATGTTATCTGAATTGATGTTTTCCATCCTGAGAGAGACATTAATGCTTATAATGAAAAGAAGTAAACAAAGCACATAGTCATTGGGAAGCTACTGAATCTTACAGATTTCAGAGGTTCCCCATCTACTCCTCGGTCATAGAAGGAACAATTAATTGATGGATAGTGAAGACTCTCCAACTGTCCATGTTATCTAGAAGTTGTGCAGAGAGGGCTTTTGGAGACACCACCCATTTGGTTATACAGCTATCATTGAGCATGGATGCATGCTTTTGTAAGTGACTCCTCAAATATATTCCTATATTAATTCACTAAGCTATATTTTTGGTATCTCATTGGTTGTCTATCTAGATATGACCAGGTACTTGTTTGCATCTCCTCAGAACACTTTATACAACAAGATGATTCAAAAAGGTTTAATAAATTTTTTGTTCTGTACTGTGGTAAATTTCACTTGTTAGGGATGAAGTCTGGCAGTAATGAAAAGTTACTGAACTTTGAGCTCAATGACAGACTCATCTTTTTCAGCAGAATCCAATTTTCTGCCTGATCTGGGGAAACTCTAGATCCTGAAAGAAATGTCACAAAGTCCTCAGAGAAGTTACAGGCTCAACCATTCCCTGATGTGGAACCTGCCCACTAAACCCCTGGGGACTCCTGGAGGTACTTTCCCATGCTAATGAGATCTTCTTGTTGCCATGGCTTTCACCCAATGATATTTTGTCCATGGTTCTAACCATATCTGGAGTTCTTTCCCCACCTCAGGCTGCCCATGGGATCATTAAGTACTGTGTTTCCTTTCTTCTGATAGGACAGTACTATTACATGTTAATGAAGTACCCCTGATACTCTTAGCCCAGTGTATCAAACACATTTACCTCCAAACACCTGCCACTGCCCAAAGGTTTATAATGTCCCAGATTTACAAAATAAACAATCTTCTTCCATTCCTTCACCACAACCATCTGAGTGCTATTCATTTTGGGCTTGGGAAGAAAGTTCTCTTCCACCCCCCCCCATGAAGAACTCAGCACTGCATCCACCTGCCTTGCTAGGTTTGCCTGGGCCACTGGTTCCTGCCTCACAGCCACCTACTAGTCAAATCTCCTACCACTGGCAGCCTGAGCTTGTCTCTGAGCACCTGGAGCACCACCTCACACTCCCATCAGTCTAGTGTGCTTATTTGGCTTCCTCAGGCACTGGTTCCTGACTCACTGTGACTGCTGCTGCTGGATAAGCTTGCATCCTGAACACTGAAATCATTCACTCCAGTGGCAGATTCTGGCTCACCAAGAGAGGCTGAGCTTATGCTGCTTTCCCGTGCCATCTGCCACAGTGCCCACTTGCAGTGGTGGGTTTCTGGCTGTCCCCAAATCAGCTTCCAAATCTGTCAGAACCAAGCTGGACTCCTGAAGCCAGCCACGTGGCTTGGTCCAGGGACTCTGAGAGCTGGCAGATGCTCAGACCATTGTTGGAAGCTAAGCTAAAATACTAATAATCCCTCTCTGGGTGACAGAGAGTTAGAACTGCTCTAACTCTCCTGCTTGCTTAGCTAAGAGAATTGTGACACTTGGCAGTGAAAATAAACCTTTGTCCTACCTCTATGGCCTCACCAGAAATCCTCACAGTACTAATCTCAGTTCAAGTTCTACCCTTTTCTGCCAGGACCTACTTAGCCCTGACCCTCCAGCAGAGAAGCATGCATTTCTGGCCTGACACTGGACAAGACCAGAATTCCCCAGTGACCACAGAACCACACCATATATTCCTCTCTGTGACACATAAAGCATAATCTATTTATCAGCCTTATGCAATGCTATGAATTTTACCAGAGTTCAAAAATCTTTTGTTTCTGGTTACTTATTGATAATGAAAATGTCTTAAGTAGTTTTGCAGATGTTTTATAAATATGAGCATAATCAACAAAGCTTTAAAAATTGACATAAAAGCAAATGTGCATGTCAAATGCAAGAGCAAATACATGAAGCACTCAGAAGCAGTTTTGTTACTGGTATTTGGAGATAATCTCATTATTTAACCCCACAGAGTCTGGAATTCAGCATACATTATATATTGGACTAGAACTTAAAATAATCCTGCCTAACCAACTTAATGGCTTCAATTACAGCTGTACATCACATTTTCCCAGCAGTATACATATTTTTATAGTTATCAAATGGCGATCTCACACTTTCCTCTACTTACTTCCACCTTGGTATGTTCACATATAATGCAATTCTGTTTGCTCCTAGGACCATCCCTCTTTTATAAGGAGGAAAAACAAAACTAAATACTTATCCTCAATGTTTTGTGGTGTTGGCAATATTGTTCTTAGGCTGGAAAAATACAGTACACTTTAAAAAAACTTTCCCACCTAAAGAATTAACAAATTCAAGACCTGTTATTACTGCCTAATGTTCTCATCAAATAAATCATACAAATGTAAAATGTTTTGAAAACATATCATACATTAATAAACATAGAAGAAAATATTAAAGTCTGAATGTTCTTGATTTCTTGTCATACATACAATCCTGAGAACCAATGGATCTTTTTCTTCTCAGTTATCTTTAAGCATATTGATACACATGTGTTTGTGCATACATTTTCTCATAAAAAGCTATTACTTGTTGTATACTATACTTTAGAGTTATGGGTGTATATGTATGTATGTATGAACATATTTATGTGAATATGTATACACTACCCTAAGACTACTACAATTGCAACACCCATATACTAGTACTAACTAACATATCTCCATATCCCTGCCTATTAATATGTTTTATGTATAGGCATATGTGATGATTTGAATAGAACTGGTTCCCATAGGCTCACACATTTGTATGCTTCATCGTCAGAAATTGGCAATATTTGAGAAGGATTAAGAAATATTGTCTTGGAAGAAATGAATCAGTAGGTGTATGCTTTGAGGTTTCAAAAGTTGAGGTCAAGCAAAGTGGAGTTCTCTTCCTAATGCCTGCTTTCTGGATGCAAAGTTCTCTAGTACTTCTCCAAAACCATATTTGCCTGCATGCTGTCATGCTACTCATGATGATGAAAATGATATAAGGGTCTGAAGCTGCAAGCAAGCCCCAATTAATTGCTGTCTTTTATATGAGTTGCTGTGGTCATAGAATATCTTCACAGAAATAGGATACTGACTAAGTGTGTACATAAAGAATCATTTTGTATGTTTATGTATGAATATATGTGTATATGCTTTAAAATATATATGTACACATATACATATATAATTATATTCTAAAGTAACCGAAAATCAACCCAAAATTTATTTCATTATATATATATATATATAATAGTAAAATAAAAAGTACAGTTAATCAGATTATCTTATACAAATATAGTTTCTATGATCTAGAATTTAACACAGCACTAGTATGTATAAATTCTCAATTAGAATAGACATTGTTGTTATTTGTGTTGTTATCTGCATGGAAATGTTAAAGCTTTTATACGTATAATTCTTAAGGAAATGTAACTACAATGCAAATAAAAACAAGGCAATATAATAACACAGCTTAAAATTTGTACAAGAAAAGTAACATAAAAAGATCAGTGAAGGCCGGGCGGTGGTGGCGCACGCCTTTAATCCCAGCACTTGGGAGGCAGAGGCAGGCGGATCTTTGTGAGTTCGAGGCCAGCCTGGTCTACAAAGCAAGTCCAGGACAGCCAGAGATATTCAGAGAAACCCTGTCTCGAAAAACCAAAAAAAAAAAAAAAAAAAAAAAGATCAGTGAAGGTCATTATGTAGCTTTTGTTACAAATAATGGTGTGCTGGGATATATTGAAGGAGTTAAGACTAACAGAGGCACGAGAAAAGTACAAACTCCAACTTTTCAATTTGCTTCCAGGCTGTGAAATATATTCCAGGTTGCCAGCTTTGTGAGCTCTCATCTGTACTAGGGCAGACATTGGTGATACAGAATTCTTGGAGTCTTTCCTGCTCCTGTGAATAACCACTCATTCATATTTCTGTAAGTAACTCCAATAAATATATCACTTTATTCATTGGACTTAACAGATATCCAATCTTTGATTTGCTGTGTGTTTTCTACCTTGGTGAATAGACACGTGTACTGCATCTCCTCAGAAAGTTTTTGTCATACAACACTCTTGAACCAAAAATTCCAATCTTCAGTGTCTACTTAGGAGACTGAATGACTATGTAATTATAGACAAATCATTTAAACCCTCATGTCTATTTTTTTTTTCAAAAAAATTGGAGTGCATAAGTGAACCAATGAAAAAGCAGAATAATATTAAACCTGCCTAAAGAGCGGTCAGTAATTATTAATAATGAAATAGTATTTTTTAATGTATCTCCCTGGGGTCATAGTGTCATATTAGTGATAAAAAGATAAAAATGTAAATTACTTTATCTTTGAAGAGGACTGACAAGAAAGAAATAATTACCCACAGTTCTTGTGCAAAACATTATAGAAATCTCTGATCATACTAACTAAAGAAATGGAAGAGAGTCTGAAAAGTAAAAGAGAGGCTTGCCAAGTACTTTCATTATGACAAATTCATCAGTGACAAATCTCCAGGATTTTCTTTTTATTTTGTACACCTGGAGTGAATGCTGAGTAAGTTTACAATTCATAAATGGCATAAGGACCATGTAAATATGCAATATCCAAGAATGTCTCTTATTTTTAAATAAGGCACAGAAAAGGAGTAGATGTTGAAGATAGTCTCCAACTATTTCATCCTACATCACCAGCATAGAAAAGCCATGCATTTTTGCCTTTATCCATTCCAACACCATTGCCCTTGACAGTTACTGAGCAGTTAGCTCACCACATCTGCACTGGAGGAAGAGTTCAGACATTGTCATCCTCTCTAGATGTCAAAATTTCCTTTTTCATAGTACAAGATCCAATAGGATACCATAACACAAAAGGAAATTTCTATTCCTACCCACCATGAATGTTCCCTTTTTCATACTCACTGATGCAATTTCAGGGGAGGTTCATTACACAGTTAGGGTTTCAGCCTCACTTGTAATGCCATATCCTCATGTCCTCTCACTGGTGGCAAGCAAAAAGATTTTTTTATTCTAATATTAATTAGTAGTATTAACTCTCAGGTCACTAATTTTATATCATATGTGTGTGTGTGTGCATGTGTGTTACAAAATAACTATCAAAGATTAAAAAGGCTAAACAAGGTTCCAAGAGTTTCAAAGATGCATAACTGAGAGACATTCCAGCTGGTTGATACTAGGTATGTTATAGCAATGCACTCAAATAAGATAACCAAGCCACTGAGTGGCTGTGGGAGATACTGTTGTAGAGTCAGGCTATAGGATAAGGCTCGTAGAACTGAACTGTCAAAGCCAGTAGCAATATTATGAAAACTACATAAGAGAAGAGAAGAACTGGGTCCAGGCAAATGAATGAATGTAGGAAAAGATGGCAAATTCTAAAAGATGGCCAGATAGACAGTTATAAGATATTTTCATTAGACAGTTTCAGCATTACAAACTGAGCTGAGTTAAAGGACCTGTATTCTTTGTTTCATGGTCTCTTGATACATACATATATAGGTTAGGTGAAAAGATCATGAGGTCATCAATATTAGAGTTAATTGTCTTCATCTTTATTCAGAGAACCTGAGCATGTAGAAATATATTCTTGTCTGTTATGTTTAATAAGTTCTTAGGCCTGTTTACCTGATATATTTTTTGGGACCTAGGTTGATACATATTTATTTTTGAGATATTATTTTAATTACAACATTTATCCCTTTCTTTTGTCCCTCTAAACAATACCATGTATTCACTCCTGAACATTCATGGCCAAACTTTTCACTAATTTTTATTCCATTCATATATGAATATATATATGTAAATGTACACTTAAGTATAAACTATTGAGTCCAGATAATATTAGTTGCATGTATGTTTTCAGGACTGACCATTTGGCATAGCATAACCAATTGATATACTTCCCTGAAGCATGACCACCTCTCCTGTTCCCAGATTTGCTTAGTTGCCTATGTGCAGGATTGAGGTCTTTAGGATTTTATCTCATCCAGTTTGGCGTATATTGATATCTTCCTTGTTTATGTTTGAGCAGTCATGTTGGTGAGACTGTCTGTGTGACTTCTGATGTTACAAGGAGAAACAATCTCATGGGCAAATTCCCTGATTCTTTGGTTCTTGTGATCTCCCATTCCCTCTTCCACAGTGTTGCCCAAGCCATAGGTGTGGAGGTGTTTTGTAGAGGTATCCACTGGGACTAGGCTTTACAACTATGCATAGTGATTGATTATAGTTTTCTGTAGTAGTCTCTGTTAACATTTTAAAATTACTTTGAGTTTGAACAATTTAATCTACTATGATAAATCTATAGAATAGCATGCTTTTTACTTTTAGGGAAGATATTCATCAGTTTGTAGCTGGTAGGTAGATGTGGGCAAATGGTGCCATTCATATTCCCACTTAAGGTACAGAGTCATGCTATCTGACACACAATGAAATCAAAAGCTGCTTATAAAATAGAGTCTTTTAATACAAATCATAGTCTGAAAGAAATCACAATTTTATGTAAAAAGCCGGGTATAGCTGATTTCAATTATGGGTTAAAAAGAAAACTTTAAACAGAATAATAGAAAATATTTATCTAAAAACCAGGAATGAGAAAATGAAAGGCAGAACAACAGGATATGTGCTTCAATAATGAGAATCTGTCCTAACTCATTATCAATCCCAAGAAAGAAAAAAGAGAAATATTTAAATACACTTGGTGTATTTCCTGATTTTGAAAGTGACACCTAAGGATTCAAGAATCTGAATAATCTTCATTCCACATAAACTAAAAAAAAAAAAAAAAAAAAATGCACATCAGAAAAAAATAGTCAAATTTTTTAAATCCAAAAACTTATGAAATCTGGTTAAAGCAATTTATATTAATAGTAGAAGTAGGAAAATTAATTGATAGTACACTTCTCATCAGAAGTCATAGAGTCAATGACAGGACATATTTTTCAAGTACTAAAAACTATGAAACAGGAAAACTAAACCTTTTAGTTTGTTAGTATTTTCCTGTTGCTGTGATAACCAAAAGAAGAAAGAAGAAAAGGAAAGCAGGAAAGGAAGGAAGGGAAGGAGGGACAGGGAGGATAGGAATGAAGGAAGATAGAAACAAAAGAAGTAAGGCAAACTCTGGCAAAAACAACTTAAGGAAGAAGGGTTTATTGTAACTCACAGTTCAAGGTACAGTCCATCATTGTGAGCATCCCAAGACAGCAAGGAAACAACTGGGCAACTCTCCAAATTGGGGAGTTTTAAAGATGTATGCTTAGTTCACAATCTTCTTTTTGTACATTCTAGGATATCAGCACAGGGAATGGTATTACCCACAGTGGTAAATTTTCCCAACTTACTTAACTTAATCAAGATAATTTCCCACAACCATTCACAGATGCTAACCCTCGGGTGATTCTATATCTTATCAGTTTGACAATTGCAATTGAATTTCACACTAGAATTCTGTTTACAGCAGAATATACTTTAAAAATGAAGAAAAAATGAGACATTGAAAAAGAAGACCTATCAGTAACATAACTACCCTAAAATAATATAAAAGTGGTGCTAACCTGAGAGAAAGAATTTAAAAGTAGAAATGATTCCTGAAGCATTAGCAAAGAAGAAAGTACACAGAGAGAGGTAAGCATACACACAATGAAGTTTTATTCTACTTTTGAGTTGTCTACATTAACAGTGGAAAAATATTTAAAGTACTGTTCAATATGATTATGAAAGTAAGTAGAGAAAATATTTGCTGTCAAGAGGACCTTAATGAGTTAAGTACATGTGCTTCGGGAGTCAATTGGTGCTGTCTGCTAATCTCTTCAATTCTTTCAAGTTCATCTATGTATCAGAAAAGGTGATAAAACCATGAAATTCTGATAAAATCAGCAAAGCCATCTCATCTAGCATTCCTCTAGAAAGTTAGTAAACATTGTTATTCTCAATTCCCTTTAAATTGAACTAGCCCAAGTCAAGTACATATAAACACAGGTTTATTGGATATCACTCTTGTAGTGAGGGACAAGGAGGAGGGAGAGAGAAGGAGTGTGCACATGGAGACAGAGACAGAGAGAGAGAGAGAGAGAGAGAGAGAGAGAGAGAGAGAGAGAGAAGAGAGATGCAGAAATGCTGAGATGCAGAGAGGGGGGAACAGGAAGGGGAGGGGAGGGGAGAGGGAAAAGAAGGAGAGATATAGAATTAATTAATTTAATTATTTACTTAGAATTTGTATTATATTTAATTGGTTGGCAGTTGTATATACTTAACCTGCCATTATAAAGAGCACACAGAGACCTGATGGATTTTAACAAGCCTTGATCTTAATTGAGCAATCTTGGCCCATCTAAGCTAGCTCTTAATTCCATTCCCCAAAAACGGACCCCTTTGGACCATTATTTTCCACACTATGTTTCAGGCCACATGAAATGACATTCCTTTCTCTACCCCATGGCTTGTATCCTTCTTCCTGTTCTTTTCTGCTTGTCCTGGAGGCTCTTTCCACTTCATCTACTGGAGGCTTCTTCTAGCTACTCAAGACTTCTTTGCTTCAGAAGCCTGCACCTTAGTCCCACCTACCTCTGTCTTTGCCCAATCTCGGGCCTCAGCTTTCATTCAACCAATCAGAGAAAGTAACAGACAATAAGCAGGCCTCTGCGACCAATTAATTAACATTTAGAATCCATAACATCACCCCATCAGAGAGGGAGAGAGGAAAGAGAGGGATAGGGAGGGGAAGAGGAATGGAGAGGAGAGAGAGCCCAAAATGTACCAATTATACAAGAAAGGGCTTCTGGATGTGGAGTGTGTCAGCATGTCCTGTAACAGGCAGAGACTGAGGCATGCTGGGAGGACCTGAAGATCAATCCCCAGTCTGAATTTCAACATCCTGTCCTGGAATTGTGACTAGCAACTATCTTTGATCATATGGTGAATGAGGAAGCATGATCTCAGAATGAGTAATGTGCCTGTACATCCTTATGAGAACCAGTCCTCCCAAAAGAACTGCTTCCTTTGTGTCACATTAGTTCTTTGAGGATTATTCTTTCTGTTATTATTTGTACAAACAATAAACTTTCTTATTCTCTTATCTCTTGGTGTTTTCATTGAATTTGCCATCAACCAGGGGTAAACCTATTGTGTTCAGCTAAATAAATATTTAAACTTTAATAGGAGAGAAGAAAATGTGTATAAAAGAAGATATTTTCCTTCACAGTTTCAGTGGAGGTTCTAGACACTGAAGTGTCATTTTGTAATTAATGCTTGATATTGTACTGTTAATATTGTTTTGAAATAAATTACTGCTTGCTATTCTATCCCATCAGAAATATGTGTTTCACCATGAAACAAATACTGATCATATCAATCAGTTCTAGAACACTAAATGATAATAGCAACCAACTCTTCTATCAAGTCAGAAATTTTACTGTGTCTTAATCCTTTCTATCACAAAATTTGTTGTATTTATGAGAAAAGTCTTAAAGTGTCTCTAATTCTGTATGTCCAAACTCAGGAATAGTTTTGGTCAGGCAAATTCCTCTTAATAACTTCTGCCAAATTAATATAAGATACCAAGAATAATACTAGATTGGGAAATGGCTTAGTAGATATGTTTTGTAACAACTGTAAAGACTGCATAACACATGTAAAATGCTAACTAGGAATGGTGGGTTTCTGTAAACTCAGTATTTGTAAATTAGAGGCAGGTTATCACCAGGATAAGCAGTCTAGCTACATTAGAAGGAATCACTAACCTCTGGCTTCAACAAAAGACAATATCTCAAAAATAAAATGCACAGTGATCCAAGAAAACTTTTGAGCTTCCACAACATGTGTGTGCATGCACTCACACACACAGACACTTATCTACACCTACATATAGACAAACACACACATACACACTGATGTACCTCATAGACATGTGAACATAAATACACTCTTAGATGCTTACCACAATGCAAGAAATATGTATTTAAACATTATTTATTAAATTAAATATTATGTATTAAATGATATTTTAGTATGTATGTATTAAATAAATATCCATTCACACATGGAATAAAAATATTTGTGTTGTACAAGTTTGCACTCACCCCAGCAATGAAGGAGTGTTCCCCTTTCTCCACAACCTTATCAGTCATGTGTTGTCACTTGAGTTTTTGATCTTGGCCATTCTGACAAGTGTAAAGTGGAATCTCAGAGTTGTACAACCGCTGTGGAAATCAGTCTGGCGATATCTTAGAAAACTTGGAATAGCTCTATTTCAAGACCCAGCCATACCACTTCTAGTTACACATCCAAATGATTCCTCACCACACCACAAGGACATCTCCTCATCAATTTTCATAGCAGTCTTATTTGTAACAGCTATAAAGTGGACAAAATCCAGATGTCCCTCAAATGATGAGTGGATAAAAAACAAAACAAACAAAAAAACTGGTAAATTTACACAATGAAATACTACACAGCTAACAGAAAAAAAAAATCATGCAATTTTCATCCAAATGGATGGAACTAGAAAAAGTCATCTTGAGTGACCTAACGCAGACTCAAAAAGGTGCACTTGGCATCTATTCACTTATAATTGGATTTTAGCCATATAGTACAGGATAACTATCCTGCAACCAACATACCAAAAGGAACAGGAACATAGATTTTGTTACCTGTTAGTGAGACACATTGCCCTGGTGGTGCTGCCATGTAGGCCCCCAGTGCACGAGGAAACTCTTAGCCCTCATATGTCTGATGAACTGGGGGTGTGGGAGCAGATATGTAGGGACACCGCACTCCAGAGGAGTAGGATAGGAGAGAGAGGGGGGAGAGAATGGGCGGGTAGGACCAGGAGGGGTAGAAAGAGGACACTGTGATAGAGATGTAACTTGAAGTAATAAATAAACAAAAAATTAATGTTGATTTAAATATGTGCATATATATGTAGTGATGCACATATATTGGCCAATACACATAGCATCAGTGGACCCACATTATTCATTTATTTCATGCAGAATGTTCCACAATGAAGACACATACCAAATCTTAAGAGAGCCAAAGTTACAAGTTAGTAGAGGCTTAAAAAGAATGATGTCAGGGTGGTTTTCTATAAATAACTTTTGGTAGAGTAACTTTAATGGACACAGAGAATAAATTATATGTACTAAGTGCATTTTTACAAAAAAGAAATTGCTACCGCAATAGTAATTTTCAAGGTAGAAAAGAAAAACACTTTTTTTCAACTTCTTTCCTTTCCTTCATCTATGTGTGTGTGTGTGTGCGTGCGTGCGTGCGTGCGTGCGTGTGTGTGTGTGTGTGTTCGTTCTTTACATTTCCTGTATTTGTTTCTAAAATGTTCTCAATGGGACCAATTACAGACCAGGGACCATAGTCCCAATTACAAAGACATTAATATTTTATCTCATCTCAGTTTACTCATCTAACTTTACACATTCTACTATGCCCAGAAAACCAACAGAAATTGAGCACAGCTTGGAAAAAGGCAGCTTTATGATGGCAATCTGTGAACTTTAGACGATCTTGTCATAGTTGGACTATCAAAGCAATCTATTTAGAGCAAATATTTACAGTATGACTACAAGCAACAATCCCTAATTAAATAAAGAGTTATACATAAAATTATTTCCTATATAAAATTTCTTCATATGGAAACTTCCTTTTGAATTTAAAATAAATTAAAAGATTATTTTAAGAATGCATTGACACTTTCAATAATTCTCTGAGTCCTTTATGATCTAAATAAAAAAGAAACCCGCTGAGTAACGGTGTGGAAACTATAAGTACACCAGTTGGACACAGAACAGAGTTTTGGAAAGGCCAGGTCTGAGAGCAAATAGAACAAGTACAGCATTAAGTGTTTATTGCCAACATTTTGTGTATTTTGTGAGTTTTATCTTTCTGAGACACTGTTATATCGACCCAAAAATTGGAAACTACAACAAATGTTTCCCATCAACTTACACAAAAATAATTTCATTTCCATATATGAATGGAAATTTAAAATTACATTTGTGCACCTCAGGCAGTTCATAACATTAGAATAATAGCAGCATTTGTTTAAAAATGGAAGTATTACTAAAAGCACCACCAAATATCAGAGGAGTACTGTATCTATTTTCATGAGTTTTAATTGTTTCTCTCGTTAGGTGAGTTTCCTATCTTCCAATTGATTCAGACTTGGTGAAGTTACATTAAGTAAGTTATTATCACTGGCCAATGAGAACTACAAATTAGTTCTAGTTCTCCCATTTAAAAGGTGCACTTGAACCATTCAAAAAGCTTGTGTTTCTTGTGTTAAGAGAAAATGATGACACACACTCACGTAAGATATGGCTTATGTTTTTACCTTGCTTTAAATTTCAAACTCTGAGCATTTACAGTTGTTGTGGATGGATACTGAAGAGGGTTCTGCTTCTTTACACTACATATGTTTCTGTTTCCTCATGTTATTTTTGTTCCACTAAATACTAAGCTACATTACACATACAAACAAAAATTATACTTTGAACTCCTATTCAGAGAAATTAGGTCTTGAGAAAGGGGTGTTTAATTCATCTGAAATAGTTATTTCCAGCTTGTTTATGTACCCTAAACCTCCTTTATAGTCAGTCAGTGCTAATTCTATTACAAATTGCTGTTTATACGCAAGTTGTCATAAAATGGACATTTTTGGTTAAAAGTTGGGGACAAAATATATACTTATATATCTATATATTCCTCGCGTATGTAGCCAAAGCATTAAAGAACACTAAAAAGTATACATTACTGACTGCCTAGGAGTATGATTACAAAGGTGTAAACTGAGACTACAGAAGGAATAACAGGATCCCCTTTCAATTGAATGCTTCATTAATTTTGTTATGGAACAGGAAAAATACTTTTCTGTAATTAAATATACAGCACAGCAGAATTGTCATCAAACTATAATAAGGAGGTTCTAGAAATTATGTAAATTGACAATTATTTTCCTAAAAATATAGCTTCAGAGAATTTTATAATCAAAAACCAAATACAGTGAAAATATTCTAATTGATAAAATAAATAGTTATAAAAAAGAGTCTGGAATAAATGAAAACTTAGAATGTGTTTCTGACTCAGAATGTGAAGGCAATTGTTTGGTTGGCATCAGTTGTAGAAACATTGGCGATATCTGGTACAAAGTAGTAGAACCTTCTTTAAGAAATAAAAAATAAATTGTAAAAAAAAAGAATTTCAAGAAGGCTACTTGGTTTGAAATGACTATTAGATCATATAGCTTTAATAACACACACTGTTGGGAACAATGATGCAAGATAATTATCTTAATTTCTTGAAGAGTTTAAAATACTTAAATTACTGAACAAAAATACTTTGGAAAACATGATTTTTCTTCTTTTAGCAACAGTTCAAAATAATGGGCTACCAGATATAAAGTCTAGATATGATGAGTATTGAATATAAGACACATAAGAATGTAGTTCAATATAATATTGAATATCCAGCAAGTGCAGATATTTTTATGGGAAATTGGGCATTGTTTAGGAAGTGGTAGTTAAATAAGATATTTACATTTGGTCTCTGAATATTCCCAATATACCCACTATAGTAAGCCATCTTCCCCAGAAGGAAAAGTCTTTCTACCTATATTGGATAATTCTTGTTTTGAAAATTGTGCAATAGCTATAGTAGTAGATAGTCATCTAAAGC
>CAJQZJ010018033.1:11991381-12043617 GCA_907164525.1 Lophiomys imhausi | reverse complement strand
AATACACAATGCACATCACAGTACATGAACCAAATATTTTATTTATATTTTAAGGATCTGTGAATATGCCTATGTATAAATAAAATATTTAAACATGTGAATAGTATTAATCACAGAGTCTAGGTTTCATGTAATAATTAGAGAATTTAGAAATGGTTATTGACCTAAATTCCTGTTATATGTAGATAAATATCAGAAATATTGGCTTTAAAATTTTCTTCTGTTTCATCTTTGTGAGGTACTTTGATTGGTTATTGGCCTAAATTCCTGTTACATGTAGATAAATATCAGAAATATTGGCTTTAAAATATTTTTCTGTTTCATGTTTGTGAGGTACTTTGATTTTACTATAGTAAAAAGAGAATTGCTTCAGAACGAGGAGAAGGATAGTTAACAGAAGAAGTTGGGTTGCTACTAGGTCCCAGAATTTTGATGGAAACTAATTAATAATAATCAGATGTTTACGAATAAACTAGATTTAAAAAAATGTGCTGAACGACTCAAGTCCTTGCCACATGAGAACACAGTCAGAAATCTATGCACTTCCTCCACCTTTTCCCAGGCTAGACCCCACTACCATTACCTAAGGACCACAGAGTCTGCCCCAGATAATAACACCACTGTCACTGTGATCACAACTCCTGTCATGTTGGGTCCACCTCTAGAATCATTTGGACCTTTCCCATAAGTATGAAAATCTGAACCAAGAACCTGATATCTCTACAGAATGTAGACTCCTGTCCTCAGAAGCTGAATTAATTGGTATGGGCATGGAGGACAGGGAGAGGAGTGAGAATTGTGAAGGATAACTAGCACTAAAGAACCTCAAAAAGCCATATGGAAATGAGTTACTACAAAAGCTTCCTATATATATATATATATATATATATATATATATATTCTATGTGTATACATATATATACACACAGAAAATGTGTTTAAAGTGCAATTAGTTATACTCTCCTTGGTTTCAGTACAAAGATTTTTAACTCAGAATCAAATTATGAATCAAAATATTATTGCCACAGAAACATGTGGAACAGTACTTATTTGATGGCAGGGTAGTGATCATGGGACAGTCTTTTACTCCTTGTATAATCTCTAGCTGTGAGTTTCTATATTTGTTCATTTGTGTTGCAGGAGAAAGTTTGTCTTATAATGGCTGAACAAGGTGCTAAATCTTTGGTTCCATGGAATGTAGCTCGGATATTATTGATTTAAGAGCTAATAGCCACATAGAAGCTCATATAATCTGTGTTTGTCTTTCTCCATCAGGGATATCCTGCTCAGAATGATTTTATCTAATTCCAACCATTTGCCTGCAAATTTCATCATGTTATTTTTTCAAAGGCTGAGAAGTATTCCATTGTGTAAATGCACCAAATTGTCTTTATCCATTCTTCTTCTAAGGAACTTATAGGTTGTTTCCAATTTCTGGCTATTCTAAATGCACAAGTTATGAACAAATTTGAGCAAATGTCTCTGTGGTGGAATGAAGTATCTTTTGGGTAAATTTCCAAGAACAGTACAGATGGATCTTGAAGTATAACTTTTGTTCTCTTCTTGAGAAATAATTACATAGATTTCAATAGAGGCTATACTAGTTTGTACTCCCAGCAGCAATGTATGAATGTACCTTTCATTCCTTATAGTTCCTTATCATTGCTGGCATGAGTTATCACTTGTTTTGTTACTTTTTATCCATTCTTACAAGTTTAAGATAGAATCTTAAAGTAGCTTTTCCATTTTCCTGATGATTAAGACTGTTGAAAATTTTTAATTTTTCTCTATTGAGAATTCTCTGCTTAGAGCTCTACCACATTTTTAATTGTATTGTTTCTTTTCAAATCTAGTTTCTTAAGTTGTTTATATATTTTGGATATTAGTCTTCTATTAGATGTGTTGCTGGCAAAAATCATTTTACATTCTGTAAGCTGCTGCTTTGTCTAGAGTACGGTGTTCTTTGCTTTACAGAAGTTTAATGAAGTTTCATGCAACTCAAGATGACTCTGAGTTTCCATCTCACACCTGTCAGAATGACTAAGATCAAAAGCTCATATGACAGCACATGCTGGCGAGGGTGTGGAGAAAGTGGAAACCTCCTCCATTGCTGGTGGGAGTACAGGCTTGTGAAATCACTATGGAGGTCAGTCTGGGGATACCTTAGTGAACTTGGAATAGCTCTGCCACGGGACCCAGCCATACCACTTCTGGGTATACATCCAAATGATTCCTCAACGAATCACAAGGAAGTTTCCTCATCTATGTTCATAGCAGCCTTATTTGTAATAGCTAGAAACTGGAAACAACCCAGATGTCCCTCAGCCAAAGAATGGATTAAAAAACTGTGGTACATCTACACAATGGAATACTACTCAGCTATCAGAAACAACGAAATCATGGAATTTGCAGCCAAATGGATGGAAGTAGAGAAGCTCATCCTAAGTGAGCTAACCCAGACCCAGAAGGATGCACATGGCATCTTATAGTCAGATTTTAGCCACATAGTACAGGATAACTATACTACAACCAATGCACCAGAGGGGACATGAACATAGACTTTGTTTCCTGTCAGTGAGACACTTTGCCCTAGTGGTGCTGCCTTGTAGGCCCCCAGTGTATGAGGAGGCTCTTGGTCCTCATATGACTGCTCAACTCGGGTGGGGGTCTGTTATGTAGCAACACTCCACTCCAGAGGAGTGGGATGGAAGGGAAAGGGGGAAGAGGGTGGGAGGACAGGAATGGGAGGGGTGGAAAAAAGACACTATGATGGAGATGTAACCTGAAGTAATCAATCAATAAATTAATTAAATAATTAATTTGAAAATTTGCTGATTTTAGTGCCTGTGTTAATGGTGTTCTGTTCAGAAGTCTTTTCCTGTATGAATGAGTTAAAGGACCCTACACACTCCCTTTTATTATGTTCAGTGTATCTGGCTTGATGTTGAGGTCTTTATATATTTGGAGCCAAGTTTTGTGCAGAGTGTAAGTATGGACCTATTTGAATTCTACTATGTGCACCCATGCAATCTGACGAGTACAATTTGTTGAAGATGATTTATTTTTCCAATTATTGGCTTCTTTATGAAGAATTAGGTATCTATGTATGAGTGTGAATTTATGTCTGAGTCTTCAATTCAATTCTATTTATCAACTTGTCTTTTTAAATTATTCAAGATACATCTCGATTTCAGCTGTCTCTCCTCCCCTCCCAGAACTACTCTCTTATACTCTTTCCTTTATCCTTCCTACTTCTCCTTAGATGAGGGGAGCCACCCCCCCACATATTGACACCCCTTAGTTCATCAGTCACATGAGGGCTAAGAGTTTCCATTTGCATGGGGCCCAACATGGTAGTACAGTTAGGGTAAGCTGTTCAGTTAACAGGGAACAGAGTCCATTACAGAGATAGCTCCTCTCACTCCACTTCTTTTTTTTTATTTTTAAATTATTTTTTTTCAAGTTACATCTCAGTAACAAACCCCTCCCTATTCCCCCTTCCTATCCTGCCCTTCCACCCTCTTCCCCCCAGAAGTTTCCCCTTTCAGTCCAACAGATGGTTCCTTCTCATTACAGTAAGTATTATACAAAACAACAGATATAAATATGCCACATTTATGAGAGTTAAATGGCCCAGTATACCTTCCCAATGTCCAGTTTATACATATTTGGCCCCTGACTTTAACATTCTACTATCTAACCAACTCCATGAGTTTAAAGGTCTATATGTGACTCAACATTCATACTAACTTGCAACACACTTTTAAGAGTATCTTCTTAGATCTATAACACCCTCTTGATTCCTAAACAACTCAAAATTTAACTATGAGACTCTAGCTGTCTATTCTTCAACTACCTCAGAGACCTGAGAGGGATAAATATATTTGCTTATATAGGAAGTGCAGTGCCTGCAGCTTCCAAAACTAAGAAAGGACATACCAATGACTGCCTGGACAGTTCCCATTTTCTCTCCATACATTCCTGGTAGGTTTCTCTTCTTTTGGGTCTGTGGGCTGTAGGACAGTTATCCTGTAAGGATATGATTAATAGTATTCCATTGTGTAAATGTACCACAGGTTTTTGTTGTTTGTTTGTTTTTTGCTTTTTGGTTTTTTTGTTTGTTTGTTTCTTTTTTTGTTTTATTCATTTTTCCATTCTTCAGTTGAAGGACATCTGGGTTGTTTCCAGCTTCTGGCAGTCGTGAATAAAGTTGCTATGAACATAGTTGAGCTGATGCCCTGGTGATTTGGAGGAGAATCTTTTAGATATATCACAAGAAGTGTTATGTCTGGGTATTGAGGTAGAACTATTCCCAGTTTTCTGAGATATCACCAGATTGATTTCCAAAGTGATTGTACAAATTTGCTCTCCAACCAATAGTAGAGGAGAGTTCCCCTTTCTCCACCTACTCACTAACATGTGCTGTCACTTGTGTTTTTGATCTTAGATATTTTAACAGATGTGAGATGGGATCTGTCATTTGATTTGTATTTCCCTGATGACTAAGGATGTTGAGCATTTCTTCAAGTGTCTTTCAGGCATTAGAGATTCCTCATTTGTGAATTCTCAGATTAGCTCTATACTCCATTTTTTGATTGGTTTATTTGGTTTCTTGAGTTCTTTATATATTTTGAATATTACCCCTTTGTCAGATGTGAAGTTCATGAAGATCTTTTCCCAACCTCTAGGTTGTCATTTTGTTCTAATAAGAGTGTCCTTTGCCTTACAGAAGCTTTTCAATTTTATGAGGTCATATTTATTGATTGTTGGTCTTGGAACTTCAGCTGTTGGTACTCTGTTCAGTAAATTGTAACCTGTGCCAAAGAGTTTGAGCTTTTCCCCTTTCTCCTGTATTAAATTTAGTGTACTCAGTTTTATATTCATATTTTTGATCCACTTGAACTTGAGTTTTGTACAGGGTGATAAATATGGTTCTATTTACTTCTAAATGTTGACATCCAGTTAGATTAGCATTATTTGTTGAAGATGCTGTCCCTTTTCCATTGTATGGTTTTGGTTTCTTTGTCAAAAATCAAGTGACCTTAGGTGTGTGGGTATTTTTAATGGGTCTTTGATTCAATTCTGTTGATCAACCAATCTGCTTCTGTGCAAGTATTATGTTGGTTTTATTACTATTGCTGTGTAGTACAGCTTGAAATAAGGGATGGTGATACCTCCAGATGTTCTTTCATTGTACAGGATTGTGTTAGCTATTCTAAGTATTTCTCTATGAAGTTGAGAATTATACTTTCAAGGTCTGTAAAGAATTGTGTTCCTATGTTGATAGTAATTGTACTGAATCTGAATATTGCTTTTGGTAAGGTGGTCATTTTTATTATGTTGATCCTACCTATTCATGACCATGGGAGATTTTTCAAACTTCTGATATCATAATCTATTTCTTTCATCAGGGACTTGAAGTTCTTGTCATACAGCTCTTTAACTTGCTCTATTAGAGTTATCTCCATGTATTTTATATTATTAGTGACTATTGTAAAAGGGTGTTGTTTCTCTAAATTCTTTCTTGTCCCATGTATCTTTCATGTAGAAAAGGGCAACTGATTTATTAGAATTAATATTTTATCTAGCCACATTGCTAAAGGTGTTTATCAGCTGTATGAGTTTCTGGTAGAATCTTTGTGATCACATATGTATACTGTCATATCATCTGTGAATAGGGATATTTTGGCTTCTTCCTTTCCAATTTGCATCCCCTCCATCTCCTTTAGCTGTCTTATTGCTTTAAAACTTGTCTGTTTTTATGCCAATACATTTTTGTTTTACTGCTCTAGCTCTGTAGTACAAATTTTAATTGGGAATTGTGAGACATCCTGCAGTTCTTTTATTATTCCAGATAATTTTAGCTATCTTAAGATTTTATGTTTGTGTATAATGCTGAAAATTGTCCTTGAAAGATCTGTAAAAGAATTTTATTGGAATTTTTATTGAGATTACATTAAATTCCTTGATAGAGTTTGGTAGGATGGTGTTTTGTTTGTTTGTTTGTTTTAACTGTATTGATTCTATCAAATCATGAACATGGAAGACCTTTCCTTTTTCTGATATCTTCTTCAAGTTCTCCAGTGACTTGAAGTTTCTTTTACATAAGTCTTTCACTTGCTTGGTTAATAGTTACACTAAGATATTTTATAATATTTGAGTTATTGAGAAAGATATTCTTTCCCTTACTTCTTTCTCATTCCTTTTGTCATTCACACACAGGAAGACTATTGATTTTTGTGAATTAATTTTGTATGCAACCAATTAGATGAAAATATTTACCTTCTGTAGGAGTTTGCAGGTGGATTTTTTTTGGCCATTTATCTATCATATCATATAATCAGTAAATAAAGATACTTTTACTTTTTCCTTTCTAATTTGTATCCAGTAGATCTCCTTAATTCCACTAATTTCTATAGCTTAGACTTCAAGTGCTTTACTGAATGAGTATGGAGAAAGTGGACAACCTTGTATTCTTCTCGATTTTAGTAGAATTGATTTGAGTTTCTGCCCACTTAAGATGATGTTTGTTATGGGATTAGTCTAAACTGTCATCATTGTGTTGAGGTGTGTCCCTTGTATCTCTAAACTCTCAAGGACTTTTGTAATAAAGGGGTGTGAGATTTTGTCAAAGGCCCTTTCTACATCAAGTGAGATGATCATGTGGTTTTTGCTTCTTTATCAGTTTGTTTATATGGTTGATTAATTTGTCAATTTATGCATATTGAATCATTCTTGCATCTCTGGGATGAACTATACTTGATCTTGAAGAATTAACTTTTGCATTTTTAATTTGACATGCTAATATGTTTTTGAATATATTTTAATATAAGGGAAATTTGCTATAATTCTTTTCTTTGTTAGGCCTTTATATGGGCAGGTCTATATCAGGATAAATGTGGCCTCATAAAATAAATTGGGCAATGTTCTGCACTAAAACCAACTTGCCCTGGACTGGTTTTGGTTAGGAGAATTTAATGAATGCTTCTGTTTCTCTAGGGATTGTAAGTGTTTATAAATTACTTATCTCATCTTGATTTAACTTTGGTAAGTGGTGCTTATGAGGAAAATGATCCATCTTGTTTAGATTTTCCAATTTGGTGAACTGTAGGTATTTAAATTTTGTCTTTATCATCCTCGGTATTTCCTAAGTGTCTGTTCTTTTGTATCCCTCTTCATTTCTAATTTTGTTAATTTGGATATTCTCTCTCTGGCTTTTTGGATAAGGGTTTGCTAATACTCTGGATTCTTTTTTAAAACCAAAACTTTAATTCCTTCATTCTTGGTATTGCTCTCTTTGTCTCTATTTGATTGATTTCAGTGAAAGTTTAATTATTTCTTGCTGTTTACTAATTAGGGCATGATTTTGTCTTTTTGTTCTAGATATTTCAGGTATGTTATTCAGTTGCTAGTTTGAGGTCTCTTCATTTTGTTTTTTAAAGTAGGCATTGGGTACTATGAACTTGCCTTATAGAATCAATTCCATTGTGTCTCATAATTTTTGGTATGTTGTGTAATCATTTTCATTAAATTCTAGAAAGTCTTTAATTTCTATTTTTAGTTTTTTCTTGGCTCATTTTTTATTCACTAGAGAGTTGTTTAGTTTCTATAAGCTTTTTTGTAAGCTTGGTGTTGTTTCTGTTCTTGATATCTAGCTTTAATATGTGGTGACCTGATAGGATGCAGGGAGTTTTCTCTATTTTCTTTGATCTGTTTAGACTTTGCTTTGTGTCTGACTGAGTTTATGACCAATTTTGGAAAAAGTTCAATGGGGTGCAAAGAGCAATATATATTCTTTTCTATTTGGGTAAAATGTTCTGTGAATATCTCTTTTTTAATTTACTTTTTTATTTCTTCAAGTTATGTCTCAATCACAATCCCCTCCCTACTCCACCCTCCATTCCTACCATTCCATCCTCTTCCCCATCATACCTTCCCATAGCTTTTTCACCCCAACAGCTCCACCTTTCAGTCCAACCAACTGGTCTTTCTCTTATAAGAACAAATACAATACAAAACAACAAAAATAATTAGGCTGCAATTGTGAAAATTATAAGGTTTAGCATACATTCCCAATGTCCAGTCCATATGTATTTGGCAACTGACTTTAACATTCTATTATGCTTCCATCTCTATGAGTTTAAAGTTCTATATTTAAGGTCTATTTAGTTTGTAATGTCTCTGAGCTCCAGCATTTATTTGTGTAGTTTTTGTCTGAAGGACCTCTCTATTGCTGAGAGTGAAATATTGAGGTTTCCAACTATTACTCTGTGAGGGTCAGTATGTAATTTAAGCTTTAGTACTCTTATTTAAAATAACTTTGCTGCCCTTGTGTTTGGGGCATAGATGTTAATAATTGAATTGTCCTCTTGGATTTTTTCTTTGATTTATATATGGTGTCATTACTTATCTTTTCTGATTAGGTTTTGTTTGAAGTCTCTTTTTCATGTATTAATAGCATTATACCTATTTATTTCTTAGATCTATTTGCTTGGAATGTTTTTTTTTCATCATTTCACAATGATATGATGATTTTCATTGACTTTAAGTTGTGTTAGATGAATGCCAAAGAAGGATTTCCTGTTTTCATATCCATTCTCTTATCTTTTTATTGGGGATTTGTGATCTTTGAGGTTGAGAGATATCAATGACCAATTGTCAATTATGGTTAATTGTTCTTGTTTTGTCAGTTGCAGTAGTGATTGTGGTGATGGCTGTATGTGTATGCACGTGTGCTTCTGTGCTTCTGTAGGTGTCTGCTTCCTTTCCTTTGACTTTGTTAGTCTGAGATTTTAAAATCTCTTTGATCATTTATTTATTTATTTGCCTACTTTTTGTTTATTTATGATGTAGTTAACTTCTTAGGTTGGATTGCATCTTTTAGCACTTTCTTTAGGGCTGGATTTGTAGATAGATATTGTTTAATTTTTATTTTATTTCTCCATCTACAACAATTAAAGTACTTCTGGATATAGTATTCTGGGCTACCATTTGTGGTCTCTTGGAATCTGACACACATTTGTCCAGGTCCTTATTACTGTTAGAATCTCCATTGAGAAGACAGATGTAATTGCAATGGGTCTACCTTTATAAACTACTTATCCTCTCTCCCCATTGAAATTCTTAATAGTCTTTATTTCTTCTGTATATTTAGTATTTTGATTATTATGTTCTGTGTGGAATTTCTTTTATGACCCAGTCTATTTGATATTCTTTACGCTCTTGTACTTTGTTAGGCATCTCCTTCTTTATGCTAGGAAAATTTTCTATTTTTTAAATGTTCTGATCTGTGTTTCCTCTTCCTCTAATTCTATTATCATTAGATTTGGTCTTTTTGTACGTTTTGTTTGAGTTTTTTTCTGGATGTTTTATGCCAGGAGCTTTTAGGTTGAACATTATGACTTCAATGTCTGAGATTTCTCTTCTCTTGTATTCTGTTGCAAACTTGACTCTGTGATTCCTGTTTGAGTTTGTAGATTTTTTTCATTTCCAGATTTCATTTAGTTTTGATTTTCTTTATTGATTCTATTTCTACGTTCAGGTATTGAATAGTTTTGTTAATTTTCTTCCACTGCTTGTGTTTTCATGGGTTGGTTTCCTTTATGGATTTATTGATTTTCCCTTTAAAGACTCCTATCATATTCATTAAGGCTTTTTTAAATGTCTTTTTTTTCTGAGATTCAGCTACATTGGAATACTCTGGGCCCGCTGTGGTAGGGTTGGGGGGTACTAGAGATATATTTGTCTGGTTGTTATTAATCATGTTTTTAAATTGGCATTTTATCATCTTGGATTGGGAATATTGAAATTCTAGGTGCTGATTTCTGGTCTTTTTTGGGTGGATATTTTGTTATTTTTTTCTGTTTTCTCTCTTTTCCTTAGGAGAGTGTTGTGGTTGTGTGTTGTATGTTGGCAATTCTGCTGGGATCCTGATATGTGAGAGCTGAGGGGTTGCAGGTGAAATGTGTTTCTGGTATTGGGATCTGGGACTTAAAAATGGAGAAAGACTGGGAGGGATGGATGAACTTCACAAAAGTGAGGAAAGCATGCTGTTCCACCAGGATCTGTTTAGTTATTTCACTAGTTATGTAGGCAGTGATTGTGGAGAGGTTGCAACAGGAGGTATGGTAAAGAACTGGGGGTGATACTGGAGGACTGCACTTGGAGCAGGAACGCAGAGGTAAAGACTAGTTAGACTACTTGATTCCCTCCTCAGAGTAGTGTGTGCACTTCCACAGAGTGCTTGCTGAACCTAGGGGCCAGGACAAAGAAATGAGTGGGGAAAAGAATATTGGAGGGGAGCATCTGTGTGATTTAGTGGAGAAGGTTTATGAGTGAAAGAGATTCTGCCTCAGAGCTGGGATGCAGCTGTGCGATTGGACTTGGAGGAGGAGAGGTAGAGGTAAAGATAGGAGTTACCCTACCTGACTTTCTGTCAGTACTGATCTCTGTTATTGGAGATTGCCTGCTGGAGATGGAGGCTCAGCTGGGATAAAGCAACTAGTGCACTACTGCAAGAATGATAGAATGAGGAAGATCTGTGGGATCCACTAATGATGGGGGTAGGGACAGAAAGGAGTCTTCAGGAAGGGTTCAGTTGCAGATCCCAGAATAAGACTAGGAGATAGGATTTGGATGAGCAGAAAAAAAGGTGTAGGTCAGGAGTGTGGCAATGGAGAAGGGGAGACATCAGCAGTTTGTATTTAACAAAGCTAGGGATGAGAATTGGCAATTGGATTTGGAAAAACTGAGGGAGAAGTAAAGATCTTTTATTACCCTACCTGTTTCCTTGATCAGAGTGTCTGATGGAGTTGGAGACTGGAACAAAGAATCAAGTGAGAGATGAAGGGTGGGAGGGAAAGATATGTGGGACCCACTAAACTGAGGTGAGGGGCGAATGCTTCAGGTCTTCTGCTGGACAGCTGGGGATGAGACTGGAGGATAACACTTGGAAAAATGGAGGGAGAGATGAAGATCTGCAGTAAACCTACCAGCTTCCCTGGTAGAGGTCAGTATTTGATATTCTTTTTTTTTCTTTATTTTTTATTTCTTCAAGTTACATCTCAATCGCAGTCGCCTCCCTATTTCCCCTTCCATTTCCACCCTCCCACCCTCAACCCCCTATCCTCTACCATTATTTTAAGTTTAAGGTATATCTTATTTCCTCCTACAGTTTCCCCTTTCAGTCCAACAAATGGCTCTTTCTCTTATAATAACAAACAGAATACAAAACAACAGAGGTAATTAGGCCACAGTAACGAGGTTTATATGGCTTAGCGTACATTCTCAATGTCCAGTCCATATGTATTTGGCACCTGACTTTAACATTCTACTGTCTAAACATCTCCATGAGTTTAAAGTTCTATATCTAACTCAACATTCATACTAACTTGCAACACAATTTTAAAAGCATCTTATTAGATATATAACACTCTCTTGACTCCTATACAACTCAAATTTTAAATATGAGACTCTAGCTATCTGTTCTTCAACCACCTCAGAGACCTGAGAGGGATAAATATATCTGATTTTATAGGAAGTACAGGGCCTGCAGCTTCCAAAACTAAGAAATGACATAATAGTGGCTGCCTGAACAGTTCCCATTTTTCGCTCCATACATTACAGCATCGATCTTCAGTTGTTTGGCCCCATTTCTCTGACAGACATGGATTGTAGAGCAGGGGTTATGAAGGACTTGCCTACCCTGTCTTGGCAGAGCTAGGCTGTCGACTTACCTGCTTCCAGGTTTTGTCCTTTTTGGACAGCATTCTGTCTACAGTTGGAGCAAGGAGCTTTTCCTACCAAGAGATAGGCTTGCAACTAATTCAATCATCTCCCACTGGAGATTCTTCGATGCTCATCTTATACTTGGGGTAAAATAGGGGGTGCTGTCAGGAGTTGATATGTCTTAATATAAAAAAAATCTGAAGTTACAAGAACATCCTTGAATGCCATATTCTGCAGATCTCTTGAGGTTTTTGAAGAGGCCCTATCTATCTCTTATATTAGGGTTAGCAGATGTTGCATGTCTCTTAGCAGCTTTATTTCTGATTAGCTTAGAAAATAACTATAATAGGCTGTCACAGTACCTAACAAAATGACTGGCTTGCATAAGTATTAGTTTGCATTTCTTAATTATCCTAAAAAGTTTATGACAATTAGTAGTAAAAGGCCAAAACATCATATTTCATTTTTTTTCTTTACCTCCTAACCCTTCCATCCCAATTCACAGGGGTGGGGTGTCCTTAAATAACAGTCCCTTATCTCAGTTGAGAGGTCTTATGAGGGCCAAGAGCCTCCTCATTCATTGGGGGGTCTACGAGGCAGTACCACCAGTGAAAAGTGTCTCATTGGCCGGGAGAGAGAACTAAAAAACAAACAAACAAATAAGCAGACATATAGATAAAAAAGATTAAAAAAATTAAAAATAAATTAAATAAATTAAAAATTTAAAAGTCTTTGTCCAAGTTCCCTTTGGTGTGTTAGTTGTCGTATCAATACCTTCTACTATATAGCTAAAACCCTACTATAAGTGAATAGATGCCATATGCATCCTTCTCAGTCTGGGTTAGCTCACTCAGGATGAGCTTTTCTAGTTCCATCCATTTGGCTGCAAATTGCATAATTTCATTGTTCCTGAGAGCTGAATAATAATCCATTGTGTAGATGTACCACAGTTTTTTAACCCATTCTTTGGTTGAGGGACATCTGGGTTGTTTCCAGTTTCTAGCTATTACAAATAAGGCTGCTATAAACATAGATGAGGAAACTTCCTTATGATTCCGTGAAGAGGCATTTGGGCATATACCAAGAAGTGGTATGGCTGGGTCCTGAGGCAAAGCTATTCCAAGTTTTCTAAGATATCGCCAGACTGATCTCCATAGTGGTTGCACACACCTGCACTCCCACCAGCAATGGAGTAGGGTACCCCTTTCTCCACACCCTTGCCAGCATGTGCTGTCATTTGAGCTTTTGATCTTAGCCATTCTGACAGGTGTGAGATGGAATCTCAGAGTTGTCTTGAGTTGCATTTCTCTGATGATTAAGGAAGTTGAGCATTTCTTCAAGTGTCTCTCAGCCATTAGGGATTCCTCCTTTGTGAATTCTCTATTTAGCTCCGTCCCCCATTTTTTGATTGGATTATTTGGTTTCTTGGCATTTAATTTCTTGAGTTCTTTGTAGATTTTGGATATTAGCCCTCTGTCAGATGTGGGGTTGGTGACGATTTTCTCCCAGTCTGTTGGCTGCCATTTTGTTCGAATGACAGTGTCTTTTGCCTTACAGAAGCTTTTCAGTTTCATGAGGTCCCATTTATTGGTTGTTGATCTCAGGTCCTGAGCTGTTGGTGTTGTGTTCAGGAAGTTGTCGCCTGTGCCAATGAGTTCGAGGGTTTTTCCCACTTTTTCTTCCAGTAGATTTAGTGTGACCGGCCTTATGTTAAGGTCTTTGAACCACTTGGATTCAAGTTGTGTACAAGGTGATAAGTATGGGTCTAATTTCATTCTTTTACAAGTGGACATCCAGTTGGACCAGCACCATTTGTTGGAGATGCTTTCCTTCTTCCATTGTGCCATTTTGGCTTCTTTGTCAAAAATTAGTTGGCCATAAGTGTGTGGGTCTATTTCTGGATCTTCAATTTGACTCCATTGATCTACTGGTCTGTTTCTATACCAATACCATGCTGTTTTTACAACTATTGCTCCGTAGTACAGCTTGAAATCTGGGATGGTGATACCTCCAGATGTTTTTTGTTTTTTTTTGGTTTTTTTTTTATTGTACCGGATTGATATAGCTATTCTGGGCTTTTTGTTATTCCATATGAAATCGAGAATAGCTGTTTCCAAGTCTATAAAAATTGTGCTGGTATTTTGATAGGAATTGCATTGAATCTATATATTGCTTTTGGTAGGATAGCCATTTTTATTATGTTGATCTTACCTATCCATGAGCATGGGAGATCTTTCCATCTTCTAAAGGCCTCTTCAATTTCTTTCTTCAAGGGCTTGAAGTTCTTGTTGAACAGGTCCTTTACTTGCTTGGTTAGAGTTACCCCCAGGTATTTTACATTGTTTGTGGCTATTGTGAAGGGGGTTGTTTCCCTCATTTCTTTCTCAGCCCATTTATTTTTTTGTATAAAGAATGGCTTCTGATTTTTTTTTGAATTAATTTTGTATCCAGCCACTTTGCTGAAGGTGTTTATCAGCTGTAAGAGTTTCTCTGGTGGAATTTTTGGGGTCACTTATATATACTATCATATCATCTGCAAATAGGGATAATTTGACTTCTTCATTTCCAATGTTTACCCCCTTGATGTCCCTTATTTGTCTTATTCCTCTAGCAAGAACTTCAAGAGCTATATTGAAGAGATATGGTGAAAGTGGACATCCTTGTGTTGTCCCTGAGTTTAGAGGAAATGCTTCAAGTTTCTCTCCATTTATTTTGATGTTGACCACTGGCCTGCTGTATATTGCCTTTATTATTTCTAGGTACGGTCCTTGTATGCCCGTTCTCTCCAGAACATTTAGCATGAAGGGGTGTTGGATTTTGTCAAATGCTTTTTCTGCATCTAGCGAGATTATCATGTGTTTTTTTTTTCTTTCATCTTGTTTATATGGTGAATGACGTTGATAGACTTTCATATGTTGAACCATCCCTGCCTCCATGGGATGAAGCCTACTTGATCATGGTGTATGATACTTTTGATGTGTTCTTGAATTCGGTTTGCTAGTATTTTATTAAGTATTTTTGCATCTATCTTCATGAGGGAGATTGGTCTGAAGTTCTCTTTCTTTGTTGGGTCTTTGTGTGGTTTAGGAATCAATGTGACTGTGGCCTCATAGAATGAGTTTGTCAATGTAGATTCTATTTTGTGAAAGAATTTGAAAAGTATTGGTGTTAGCTCCTCTTCAAAGGTCTGGTAGAATTCCATGCTAAAGCCATCTGGCCCTGGGCTTTTTTTGGTTGGGAGATTTTTAATGACTGTTTCTATTTCCTTAGGGGTTATAGGGCTGTTTAATCTGTTTATCTGATCTTGATTTAGCTTCAGTAGGTGGAATTTATCAAGAAAATTGTCCATTTCACTTAAGTTTTCAAATTTGGTGGAGTATAGATTTTTAAAGTAGGATCCAAATATTCTCTGGATTTCCTCAATGTCTGTTGTTATTTCTCCCTTTTTCAGTTCTGATTTTGTTGATTTGTGTTTTCTCCCACTGTCTTTTAGTTAATTTGGCTAAGGGTCTGTCTATTTTGTTGATTTTCTTGAAGAACCAACTCTTCGATTCAAGGGGTTATTTCAATTTTCTTGTATCTGTTGAGGCTGTCTTTGTGTCCAACTATATGGTCGATTTTGGAGAAGGTTCCATGAGGTGCTGAGAAGAAGGTGTATTCTTTTGTGTTTGGGTGAAACGTTCTGTAGATATCTGTTAGGTCCATTTGGTTCATGATCTCTGTTTGTCTTCTGTCTTGATGATCTGTCCATAGTTGTTAGTGGGGTGTTGAAGTCTCCCACTATTAAAGTGTTTGGATTGATGTGCGATTTATGTTTTAGAAGCATTTCTTTTATAAATGTAGGTGCCTTTGTATTTGGGGCATAGATGTTCAATATTGAGATGTCCTCCTGGTGGATATTTCCTTTAACGAGTATTTAATGCCCTTCTCTGTTTTTTTTTTTTTTTATTAACTTCAATTGGAAGTGTTTTTGCTTGATATTAGGGTGGCTACTCCAGCTTGTTTCCTGGGCCCATTTGATTGGGAAACCTTTTCCCAGCCCTTTACTCTGAGATAATTTTTATCTTCAATAGTGAGATGTGTTTTTTTGTATACAGCAAAAAGATGGATCTTGTTTACGAATCCAGTCTGTAAGTCTGTGTCTTTTTATTGGTGAGTTAAGTCCATTGATGTTGAAGGATAATACTGACCAGGGGTTGTTATTTCACATTATTTTGGTATAGCTGGTCGTCTTGTGTTTCTTTTTGTTTAGTTGCTGTAGAGGTTTCTATTTCCTCTGTTTTCTTGGGTGTAGTTATCTTCTCTGGGTTGGAATTTTCCTTCTAGGATCTTCTGTAGGGCTGGGTTTGTGGGGAGATATTGTTTGAATTTGATTTTGTCATGGAATATCTTGTTTTATCCATCTATGTTGATAGAGAGTTTTGCTGGGTATAGTAGTCTGGCTGGGCACCTATGTCCTCTCAGGGCTTGTAGGACATCTGTCTAGGCCCTTCTAGCTTTTAAAGTTTCTGAGGAGAAGTCAGGTGTGATTCTGATGGGTCTGCCATTGTATGTGACTTGGCCTTTTTCTCTTACAGCTTTTAATATCCTTTTTTGTTCTCTACATTTGAAGTTTCTATTATTATGTGGCGAGAGGAGTTTCTTTTCTGATCTAATCTGTTTGGTGTTCTGTAAACCTCTTGGATTTTTACTGGCATCTCTTTCTTTAGGTTTGGGAAGTTTTCTTCTATGATTTTGTTGAAGATATTTCCTGGACCATGGAGTCAGGAATCTTCTCTTTCCTCTATGCCTATAATTCTTAGGTTCTGTCTTTTCACTGAGTCCTTGATTTCTTTGATATTGTGGGTGAGAGATTTTTTAGCTTTCTCATTTTCTTTGGATGTTGTATTGATTTATTCCATCTAATCTTCCATGCCTGAGATCCTGTCTTCCATCTCTTATCTCTTTAATCCTGTTTTTTATTCCATCGAATCTTCCATGCCTGAGATCCTGTCTTCCATCTCTTATCTCTTTAATCCTGTTTTTGGTACTCAAATCCATAGTTCCTGTTCTCTTCCCTTGATTCTCCATTTCCATTTTTAACTCTGACTGTGTTTTCTTTATTGTTTCCATTTCCATTTTCATTTCTTGAGTGATGTTATTTGTTTTGTACATTTCCTGCTCCAGTTTGCTTGTCTTTGTTTGGAAGTCTTCCATTGCCCTTTCTTTTTCTTGTTCAAGTTGACTCACCTTGTTCTGAAGTTTTCTAATGGTGTTTTCCATCACTTTCGTATGTGCAATTGTGGCTTCTTTGAATTCCTTCATAGATTTAAGTTCTTGAAGGGACTCTATTACTTTCAATAATGTAGAATTGTCATCGTTTTCATGTTTTTCAGCTGTGGTGAGGTGGTTCGGGCTGGATGGAATAGCATTGCTTTCTTTTGTTGGAGTCATTTCGCTCTGTTTTTTTTTTTTGGTCTGGGGCCTCTGGCCATGTGGAATTTTTTAGCTGTCTTCTGGACTTGGGTCCAATGGGGGCACTTTGGTGAGGAGTCGAGTTGCCTTACTCCACCCCTATAAGGTGAGCCATTCAGCCCCGCCTCCTAGGTGGATACCTAATAATCCAGGTGGTGGAGCTGTGTAGAAGTAAGCTCTGGTTCCCCGCCTGAAGGGCCAGTACTAGTACAAAAGTCCGATATACAACAGTTTCAAATACCTCGCAGTTTGCCCAGGGTTGGTTCCTGTCATGGGTAAATCTGCCCTTCACCCCCAATAGCCTTGCTGCTCCTACGGCCTGGAAACTGGCCAGTGATGTCACAGCAGTGGGTTGCAATCTGCAATCTGAAGGCACCTTGCAGCCGAGCTGTGCACACTTACAAGGGTTGCAACCTTTGGCCAGGTAGCTGGATCATCTGTGTGAGACCTGGGGGTGCCCAGCAGTGTTGGGGTAGTGTTAAGCATTCTAAATGTTAATTAATTGGTCCTGCTTGCTGTCTGTTACTTACATTGACTCTGATTGGTTAAATAAAATGCCGAGGCCTGAGATTGGGCAAAGACAGAGAAAGGTGAGACCTCCTTAGATTAGAGCAGGAAGCCTGTACTTAAGACAGAGAAAAAAAGGAATTCCAGCCAGGAGCAGCAGGAAGGAGGCACACACCATGGGTTAGAAAAAGGAACCTTATTCCACATGGCCAGGAACATCTGCATACCATGGAGTATGGCAGTCCAAGGGGACGTATGTATATATGGGATCATATTTGGGTAATAGAATTATGAGCTAGCTTAGATGGGCTAAGATTTCACAATTCAGGCCAAGGCTTGTAAAATCCACATGGTGTCTGTGTACTCTTTTGTAATGGCTGCTTAAAGATTAATGTCTGCCAAACCAATTAAATATAATCTAAATAGTGGTTAAATAATTTAATTAGTTATATTTTTTTACATATGGCGCCCAACGTGGGGCGCCACCTGAAAACTGCAAATTAATTAATTAATGTAGTTATTAGTAAGTATAAACTGTAATATTAGGCCAGCAGAGTGGCCGATGGAGTAGCCAGCGGCCTGGCAGAGGAGCAGGTGGCCTGGCCTGAGTGCCTTCACCAGTTGACTAACTTATCCTGGAGAAAAGAGCCCCAGGACCAAAGGTGGCCTACACCACCTATAACCTAAGCTCTGTTAACTAATATAAGTTGTTATATTAGGCTGGTAGAATTACCGGCGGCTTGGCGGGAGATTCGCCTGGGCTCAAGGGGAGTCTGGGAATCCAACAGCCCGGGACTGCTTGGACTGAGGGCCTATAAGCTGCCGCAGTCTTTTCCCCAATAATTAAACACACCAAGACCTTTTAATATTTTAACGCTTAGCCCTTAGCTGGGCAGACTCTCAATTAGCTACTCTAAGTTAACCCCAAACCAACATGTGCCTGTGAGTACCTTCCAGACTTCTCCAGACGTCTTTCTCCTCTGTGTCTCCTGGCGGAAAGAGGAAAGGGTCTCTGGGTGTGTGGAATTCCTGCTGATCTGAGGAAGTCCCACCTTCCTATACTCTTTCTGCCCAGCTAATTGGCCATAAGCAACTTTTATTAACCAATCAAGAGAATGCCTCAGAAGGGGCGGTAACCAGATCTCAGCATTGAATTCAATTTATCAGAAACAATATTAGACCTTCTCTCAACACAGCAGTGTGGGGATTATCTCTGCTTGGGATCTGAATCTGCCTGCTGGGTATTAGATTGGAACTTACTGGGAGTCTCTCCTGGTGGGGGATGGGGGAACCCGATTCCCGGGTCCAGCGGCTTCCTTGCGTGTCTGAGAGTGGGAAGGAGTATCCTGTCCAGAGAGTCTCAGTGGTCTCTGGGTAGTTCGGTGAGATCTAGAGGGGGTCGAGCCATTTGTACAGAGTCCTGCAACACTCGCCACCCTGTGACTGTTAACCCCGAAATCAAAATATGTCCAAGCAGGCCACCGCCATCTTGGATCCCCGTTATTTGATATTCTTAATGTCATTAATTATCAGGAACTATTAACTCAAAATGACAATGAAATAACACCTCAAACAGGCATAGATAAAACTCTATGCCTGTTCCCCAATGTGGATTGTCTCTTCACAATATGTCCTTTTCTTAAAGTATACCTGGAACACCAAGTGCAATGTTAATAACCTATATTGTTTTGTAGATTTGCAGTACAACTCAGGTCAATAACTCAACAAGATGTTTCCCACACCTGACACTGGGCTTTTTGTTTGTCAATCAGTATTTTCTGATAGAAGCATAATTCTCTGTGTAGGATAAATTCAATTAATCTCTCTCTCTCTCTCTCTCTCTCTCTCTCTCTCTCTCTCTCTTAGTGTGTTTGTGTGTGTGTGTGTGTGTGTGTGTGTGTTTGTAATACTTTTAACTGGTAAATTTCCATGGGGCTTTTTCAAACATTTTTGGTGTTAATTATCCACCACCTTTCTGTGCTATCCTATTATCCGTCTCTTCACTTAAACCTCTACTTTCAGTGTGTTTCCTTGCCCTTCATAACATGTGTGTTCGTTACCCTCTTCCTTAAGATCTCTTTTCTTCCTTCCCACCAATTTTACTTTCCTAGATTCTACACATACTCTAAATTAAACACACAAACTAAATATTCAAAGCTAAGATACACACAAGTAAAATAGATCATGAAATATTTATTTTTTCAGTTCTTGGTTATACCACTTTCTACAATGTTTTATAAGTCCTTCTACAATAGCTAGCTTTCATAAAACCAAAAGGTATTATGCAGGCTAAGAGTTAGAAAATCATCAAGAGTCTTAACAAGCTGTGAGTCTTATGAACTATAAAATAACATTTATGACAAAATATTCCCTGGAGGCAGTAGTGGCAGTAATGTTTTGGGGGTAACCACTCACTTTCTCATTTTGTTTAAGGCCTACTCTACGGGAAGAAATACATATCTGGAAATATATATCTTCCCAAGAATCCATGGCTGTGGAATTCAAAGGTCCCAGGTTTGAAACTACAACTGCTATTTTTGCTCAAAGGACTTAGTTTCAAACTTCCCTGCAAATTCAGATCTCTAAACTCATCAGAGAAGGCCTTTGTGCAATGGATAATCATTAACAAAATAACTCTCAACTGGTCAAGATGTAAAAAGGAGTTTTCATCCAAAAAATGGGACATTTATAACATGTCCCCAAACACACACAAACACAAACACACATGCGGACACACACACAGGGCTCAGGGACTGTTGTGGAAGAGAAAATGTGTAAGGACAAGAAGTTTGGGAACACAACTGTATTTTTGCCATGACACAGTTGCTACACTCATGAATACACATCAGTTATGATTTATTTCTACAAAATTAGGCTTATCAAGATTCCAACCTTTGTTAAGAAGGATAGGCACTAGCTATCATTCTTAACTGAAGATGATCTGTTGATATCTTCTTGAGGAAGGATATTCAGGTTCCTAAAGGTATATCCTCTGGTAGGTCAACCATGCCCCAAGAGATGTCCCAAAGTTTATGGCATAAGTTCATGGGCAACATAAAATGGACTTACTGTGATATTTAAATTAAAATATAGTTGTTGGCCAAAGGGATCCCAATGGAACCCCCAAACAAATCTAGTCTGTTTCTAAGCCTATAAGTTACTGCTCAAAAAAATGATGGAAAGACTATATTACAACTTATTCAATGTAGAGAAGTCTAACTGGTGCTTAGGACTTTATCACTTCTGATTAATGTTCATTAGTCTAGAAGTTTCTTGTCTTGTTGCCAAAGGAGAAATGTAAATACTAACCTAGCTACAAACACTTCAATCTATAATGGTGTCCTGCCTGATAGCTAGGGCAATGTTAACACTTGTGGGAGGAAGCAATCAATATGTGATTTGATTTAAGGTCTAATCCACAAAGCAGAACCCATACCTGATGCTGCTTAGGTAACCAAAGTCTTAACAATGGTAGCCCAGGGACCTAGGGTATAACAAAATATTACTTACTATTCTAAGAGAACATAGCAATAAAATGACTCCTAATGACATTCTAATGTACTTATATATTTGGCCCTGCTCAGGTATCATGCGGAAGCCTCCTCTTCCTCCTGTACCAAGGGGAAACAAATACAGAGATGCATAGTCAGCCAATCCACATAGTGAGAGACTTTGTAAAACTGTGATGTATCCACAAATCTCTCTCCTCAGGGTTCAGGAACCATGCAGAAGAGGAGACAGGAGTGTAAGAGCCAAAACACATGGAAGTAACAAAGGAAACAATGATTTCTAATCATGGTAGGACAAACACACATATAAATTCATAGAGACTGGGGCAGCATATACAGGTTTTGATGGGTCTGCACCAGATGGGATGCTAGCGTTGAAAGGAGAAGTAGATACATGACCTCATCAATAACCTATTAGCTATCTCTGGTTGAGAACCACTTGCAAATAAACCATTAGCTTTCTCCAAGTAAGTCTCACTGGGTAAATAATCTACTCTTAAGTGTAGACCCCATGTCTACCAGTAGATAGACAACAGAAAACCAGCTCAGTGGTATCCTTGGAAGTTCCTTGTCTCATAATGTTATGTCAGAGGTTTCTCTCTCTCTCTCTCTCTCTCTCTCTCTCTCTCTCTCTCTCTCTTATTTAATTTAAATAAAATTTAATTTTCATCATCATCATTTATTTACTTTATCTAAAGGTCCTTTCCACATATAATACACCTTCTTGTTTTATGTTTCTATAGGATTCCTGAGGGTAAGAACAAATGGTTTTCTGTGTCTATATCAGTTGGGTTCTTTTGGTTCTGTCTTTGTTGTTATTTGTTGTGTTATGCCCAGCTCACAGAACAATAAGACAAGCCAGAAAGACTCCAACTCGATGCAAAAGCAAAAGGATCTTTAACTGGGGGTTCGAGTCATGGCAAGGTTCATCACATTTTCTGCATGCAGGAAGTCTGTGAATGGCCCCAACCTGGAAAGTCTGACATTCTTAAGGGCTAGGGAAGGGAGAGGGTGGGCAGTTAGGCAGTTGCATGTAACATACAGAATCACATCTGGCCTTGTAAGCTCAGAGAGTCCTCTGGTGACCTTTCCCTCAGGAGGCAAGGGAAACTCTCAGTTAACAAATAGTATCTTTTGAGGGCCCTTCATTATCTGTGGCTCAGTCCAGATGGTCACTCAAGGCCTCTGAGAGAGGAAAAGCTGAGTTTTTAGGCTTTCTTTGTTACTTTACTTTTATGAGGTTGTTATAGCAGAGGAGGGTGGGTAAGAACTTGGACAGGCCAGAATGAGAGACACAAGTTTTTCTTCTTTTAGTTGTTGTTAGGGTTGTTGTTTTGTTGTATTTCAAATTGTTTGTTTTATTTCATCTCATTGTATTTTATTGTTGGTATTTAGATGCCTGTCCAGTTTCTATTGAAAGTTTGAGTGAGAGTGAATCCTGCTGATAGAGAAAGTAAGGAGAACCTCAAATTTAAGAAGGGAGGGGAAAGCATTAGTAGGTGGCAGAGAGAAGAGAGGCTATGTCAACACTCAGTGTTCTGACCTGTGAACATCTGTAAGAATAGTAGCCTAACATTGGGGGTGGGAGAGGGAGGAAGAATACCAACACAACTTTGGTGCCATGGGTCCTGGAAGGGGAGATAGTCTGTATCAGCCACTAGTACAATATCAGATGGGCTCCCAGGACAGAAAGAAAACCAGAGACTAGAGCAGCTCTGCCTGGCCCTTGTTGAGGGGATTGTAGGTGAGCCAGCCCTGAGAGTGTGAGTGTGGGAGAGCCAGCCCTGCTTTTTTTCTGTTTTGTGGTGGTGTTGGCAGGAGGGAGATCCCTTCCCCTCCCTTTGGCTTTCACCACCAGTGGCAGACAGGATATCTGGCCACATGGGGTTACAAAGGCAGGAGAGCTATCCATGTACTTTATGTGCCTCACATGCACTTGAGAGAGCAGGCCTTGTACCCTGCCTTGGCCGAACAGTACAGCTGGCCCTGGATGTGTGGACTGTGGTTGAGCCAGCTGTGAGGGAATGAGTGTGGGAGAGCCAGCCCTGCCTTTTGCCTGCTTTGTGGTGTTGAAAAGGGAGAGAAACCATTTACATTGCTGCCCTCACCCCAGATAGCAGGCAGAAGAATGTGCCCTGATGGAGCCGTGAAGGCAGGAGAGCTTATCCAACCTCTTACCCATTGTAATGCTTGTAAGAGCAGGCCCTGTAAGTGGGGGGTTGCATCCCCAGAACCAGGGCTTTGAGTTGGTCTACTCCAAGAATGAATTGCTGGAGTGAATGAAGAGGCCAGTTCCATAGACCCAAAACTACAAGATCTCCACGACACAGGACAATACCAGAATAATTGAGAGCAGTCCCAGTGATGATCCAGTATTGACAAAGTAGCAGAAGCCAATGTCCTCATACTAGACCAAGGAGTCATTATAGTGAACATTTGTAAGCAAAAATGTGTGGAGAAAAGGGAATATTGTGGGACACACTGAGACATACTACAGCTTCCAAAATGAGATATTTTTATGTGGTGAGAGGTTGCAAGGGTGGAGCATGGGTCTGAGGGGAGTTTGGAGAGGAAAGGGAACATGGTGCATGATGTGAAATTCACAAAATAAAAAAAAATAATAAAATGAAAAATATGATGAACAATATCCATATAAAATATATCTTTAATATATATAAACAAATATTTATGTTTTATAAATATATATTATATTTATATATTATTTACATAAATATATATTATTCTATATGTACAACTAGATATTATATATATATACATATATATATATGTATGTATGTATTAAGCCATGCTTGGAACTCAAAAAACACTTTATAATGTTAGTACTTAATATTGTCTAATATATGTGGCATTTTTCTTAACAATGACACACTTACAGATGTTAGCTTGCTAAAAACAAATATGTTTTAAAAATATTTTCAGACTAAAGATATAAATAGTAATGACATTTTGAAACTTTCCTATAATTTGGAATAAGAGGACAAAAAGATATGAAAACATATCTACATGATGCACATAATATCCACTGATTATCTTTGTTGCTGCACACATATTTTACATTTTAAATTCAATTATAGTGTGTGGTGCTCACTATACAGCATGATCCTCAAAACACTGAAGAACCACTTTAATCAGTTTCTTTGCCTTGTGAGTCCCTGTGTCCTGTGTCTCCAGAGTGTTTTAGTCACAGTTTGATTCAAAACTGTTGTAAAATTGATTAAATTCTCCTCCAGAAAATCATAACTCCATATCTTTTGCAGAAATATTTGTTTTCTAATAGTCAAAAGAAGTATCTTTCTTTTACTAAGTTGTTTCAGACCCCAATGTTTTGAAAATTTTTTGTTTTTGTTTTTATTTTATTTTTACATTTATTTTTGGAATCACATTCCTTGTATTAACTATTGGTACCTTCTTAGACACCTGCTTTCTTTAATTATGATAATTTCATAGACATCATGGGTGCCCAACATCTTTTCCCCTTATCAAAGTGCCACTAGAATAAGGAGTTTGAAGAAAACACATTTTACAGATCATATGGAGCAGTGGCACATTTAACTGGAAAAATTCAACTTGGATGGCAACTCTAAATCTCAGAGTCCTGTTCTACAACCCATAGCTCTCTTCTTTCATGAGTTGTATCTTCTGAACAGTTCTCCATCTTTTAACAATTGACTCCCTTTACATTATCCTCAACTGTCCCATGGAACAACTCACATGACAAAAATTATCTCATTCCGGAAATCATCTCAATCAGGCCACTAAACAAAATGAACATGGATGATGTTGAAGCACAAAATATGGACAGGTTGAGAAGGAATATTCTTACCTTTCACACACTGTCTTCAGTCCAAGGGAATCTCTAAAATGTAATTTTCATGTGTATCCTGGAAGAATTTTAAAACAGCAATGATCAGATATCTATCTACTCTGCTTCAAAGGATGATCAGAGACCATGATTGAGTTGAGGAAATGTGTGTGGTGTGCCACAGTGGTATTTACTATATCTCTTTACATAGTAAAGAATGTTAGTTCTTTGTTTCTTTGCCCCAGCTGTCAAAAGGTTATGTAACTTTATTTGCATTGGCTTCTTCCTACTCCTTCAACACTAGCCACTTCCAAAGTGCTACTAACTCCCTTTCAAAGTAACTCAACCCTTAGTTTTGCCAAAACATGTCCCATTTAAACTGTTTTGCTAACCACACCAGGTTAGTGTTTTTATGAAGACGAGGGGATAACTCCCTTAAGAAAAATTTGTCTGCTTATGCCACCGGTTTTAAAAGAAACAAGTTCTCTTGACAAACATTCTCTCCAAAACTCTATGCCTTCTCTCCATGGAGAAGACTCTGTCATCGACACTAAGAGGTGGTCTGCTAAATGAGATATCATTTGAACAACAGCTTGTCACAGTTGTGTCTGTCATTCAAAAATTCCATATAAATTACTGAGACAGTATATGTGAGCTGTGTCACATAACACGTGCAAAACTTCATTATCTCCCTTCCTTTCTTTCCTTATCATCTTGCTTGGAGTATTTTCTCTTTGTTCTAAAGCTCCCAACATGCTGTCCTTTGATACACTTTTCAGCCCCAAAATTCTTTGCATCCCTGGTATATGAAGCATAGAGTTATGGTCTCTCAAGTTTTAAGAACAATGAGAAAAGTGGCAATACATTAAAATAATATTTCCCATATTTCCATTATTTTTAAGAGGAAAATTATTTAAAATATATTTTTGTGTTCCCTGAGGAGATTTAATTCTCTGACTTATTTTTTGGTTGTTACTCCTGAAATAGTAACAAGCACTGAAAATATACTCCCACTGTGGCTTATTAGGTAATGAATTACTTCCTGAGATTAATATAATATGCAATGCCTCAGACAGATGAGCAGCCTAATTGCTTTTCATGCTTGCTCTATACTATTGGGGAAACAAAGTGTCAGGTATCTAATGCAATATGGTTTCTTTTTAAATTATATATCTCATAGAATAACCATTTCAAACAATGAACAAATTTGCTCTTATCCAGTGTGGCCAAAGAACTTATATTTAGTGATGGGACAAGTTCATAAATGGTTTTCTTTGCGGTCTATCACATACATGTTCAATGAATATTTCTGAACTAAGAAGTTACCAAAGTTTACTACAAGGCACATAGACACAGATTTGAGTGCAGCCAATGTAATTCTACTACTTTTCTTGTAACTGGTTCTGACAGCAATTCCCAAGTCTGCACAGAAACAGATTAAATTGTGTGCAGGATGTCTCCAGATAATAGAAAATACCTCCTGTCACCTCCCCTTTTAGCTTCACAAAATTATGTACCCTTAACTGAAAGAACTAAATCTACAATTTTATTCAATAATTAAAGCAACATATATTAAGCTTGCCTACATGACAGCAAATTTCCAAGATTAACAAAAATATATAAACACACAATTGTATTGGGATATAAGAAACTTACTGTCTCATAAACTGTGAAACCTTGCAAATGCAACAAACAGAATAAGTTTGAAGACAAATATCAATAGTTTGAAATGTGTGAGAAGTCATGTTTTTTATTGGGAGTTTGTGTAGAGAAAGAGTTGAAACAGCAGGAGGGGTGATGATGACCCTAAGAGTCATTACCCTGATCTCCAGGGAGGCAGGTAGAAAAGTCCATTCTCTACAGTGTAGATGTGTGCCAGATGTGGCCCAGGGCACTAGCCTTAGGCAATGGTAGATAGCAGTCAGGAGGAAATGGGAAACTGCTGAGGAAAGTCTAATAACATTGTTTCTGATAGGCTGCATTCAGTGAGATCTGGTTACCGCCCCTTCTGAGGCATTCTCTGGGTTAATAAAAGTAGCTTATGGTCAATTAGCTGGGCAGAAAGAGTATAGGAAGGCGGGACTTCCTGAGATTAGAACAGGAATCCTTAGCACACACAGAGAATCCATCTCTTTCTGCCAGGAGACACAGAAGGAGACAGATGGCTTGAGAAGGCTGGAAGGTAATCACAAGCACATGGTGGTTTGGGATTAGGTGATCCAGGTTAATTTAGAGTAGCTAATTGAGAGTGTGCCCAGCTAAGGGCTAAGCATTACAACATTAAAAGATCTTTGTGTATTTAATTATTGTGGAAAAGACTGTGGTGGCTTATAGGCCCTCAGTCCAAGCAGTCCTGGGCCATAGGACTTCCAGAATCCTGGACTCTCCTCGAACCCAGGTGAATCTCCTGGCAAGCTGCTGGTAATTCTACCAGCCTAACATAACAACTTATATTAGTTTACAGAGTTTAGGTCACAGGTGGTGTAAATCACCCTTGGTCCTGGGGCTCTTTCCCCAGGACAAATCAGGCAACTGGTTAAGACACGTGTGGCAGGCTGCCCACTCCTCTGACAAGCCACCAGCTGCTCTGCCTGCTTAATCTTACAGTTTATACTTACTAATAACTACAATTGTTTATTGATTAAATTGCCAATTCAGGTGGTGGCCAATGTGGTGCTCGAACCCACGATCCTGAGATTAAGAGTCTCATGCTCTACTGACTAAATTGCAGTTTCAGGAAACATATTCAGAAGATTTGTTCCAAAAGCCCCGTGAATTTATTCCTCTACTTCCACTATTCTGGGAATTTACTCCCCAATGGCAGTAACCCTTCTTGTCAGGTCTTTACCCTATAGCAGGCTGAACAAAGGGTACAAAATGGATCAAAGGAGAAATCCAAACCAGAAAAGTAAGCAATCTCAAAAGCGTACAGCAAGGTAGAATTCAATAGACACACAATCTAAACTCAGGTAACAGAAATTAACTGAACAGCTAGAAAAGATGATTTTATTCTATAATTACAGCAGTTAAAGAAATTAATGATATAGGTAATGTATTATTTATCAAAGTAAAATTCAAGATCTGGATTTGGAAAGGTCACAATAAATTATAAAGTAAAGCTTTATGACCACATAATTGATTCAAATAAGAAAGTTAAGATAATAGGTATACATATATGTATATATATATATATAGGTGCATTTATGTCTAATAAGTTATATATGTGTGTGTGTTTTTTATATGTGTGTGTAATAGAATGAATACTAGAAATATTAAGTGTCTTTTACATAAATATATTTGTACAGGAAATATTTCCACATCTAACTTCTTTCAATAACTTAAAAATGTAGATGAGTAGAAGGCCAAAACCAAGAAGAGGGTTAGAGGAAGGTGTAATACATTGGTTCTCAGAGGCTGATTTCAGTGCTCAGAGACCTGGTTACCATCCTTTCTGAGCTGCTTTATGATTGGTTAATAAAAGTCACTGATGGCTAATTAGCTGGGCAGAAAAGTATAGGAATGTGGGACTTTCTGGAACACAGAAAGGAACCTGAGGTTTTACACAGAGGAAGCCCCTTTCTGCCAGGAGACACAGAAGCATAGGCAGACACATGGGTCAGAGAGCTCTGAAAGGTATACCAAGCCACATGGCTGGTTGGGATTAGGTGGTCTGAGATTAATTTCGGTGAGCTAGTTGAAAGACTGTCCAGCTAAGGGCTAAGGTTTGAAACATTAAAAGTTCTTAGTGTATTTAATTATTGGGAAAAAGGCTGCTGAGGGTTTCAGGTTGATAGACTTACAGGCCTCTAGCTAAGATAGGCTTACAGGCTTCTGGCCACAGGCCTCCCTGGATGCCCAAGTCCCTACCCTGTCAGGCCTCTGCCAGCTGTTCTACTGGCCTAATATAACAGTTTGTTGTTATTAATAAATATCCATCAGCTCCCCCCTACCAGCTGCCCTGCCAGGCTGCCCCACCAGGCCTACAGGCCTCTAGAGCAATCCAGGCATAATATTATAGTTTATACTTATTAATAAATATAATTTATAACTAAGTTTCAGTTTCACAAAGAGAGAATTTTTTCATAATAAGAGATCTCATGAGAAAATATCAAAATTGATACTTGCTCCCTGTGCAGTTAAGGAATCAATTACTCTTCTTACCACAGTCCTATCAGCAGTAGAACAATGTTTAAGGACAATACCTTTTCCTGTACCTAGAAGGGTGGACCCTTTCTGAATTTAACATCTTCATAATTTCCTCATTATTTCTTATGTATCACTTCAAATAAAGATCATCATGTGTAATAAACCCATGATAATTTAATAGAAGTCTACATTTCCAAAATTATTTTCTAAACTACAGTTCCATTACTGTTTTTAATACTAATCCCCTCATTTCAACCAACTTTTTTGTTATGTCTCCAGGACTCAAGCTAAGTGAGTAATATACTTCCTTTCTCTCCTTTCTCAACAAATCTTTTTTCTTTTTCAATTACCCAAATCAGCTCCCTGTGTTGGTAGTTGCTTCCTTTAAAACCATCTGAAATCAAAGTGCTATTTTTCTAAAAAGTTTTCAAATAAAAGGTAGGGAAATTTGGTAGCTGTGGTTCATATACCTTTTTATAGCAGATGGAATACTTCATAATTTGTCTTCTTTAGCAATTCTTGGAGACTCATACAAATTCAATTATACTTCTTCAGTTACTCACAGAGCAGTTACTGAATTCCAGTTGAACCAGTGATAACTGGCTTCTTTTTTCTTATTCCATTAGAATATTGACTCTAAGCTTACTGTAATACACACCATCAGTAATAGCATCAAAATTCCTGTAACTTTACATACATATACCAATGCCACTTTCAGTATCTTGACATATTGACTTTGTAACCTACTCTCATTCAGTTTTGAAATTCATTTCCTAATTATTCTCTCTTTATTTTGTGTCTGATTCTGTCATTAATAAAATTTTATCTTATTTCTAATTACAGTTTAAGAAGCCTAATGGTTTTATTGCCACTTCTCACATTTCTGTTCATATTTTGCTTTGAGGAATTTTGAATACTCTTTAATAGACTCATCATAGTTATTCATAGTTTCTCTGTAACCATGGAGATTGATTTTCATTTTACATAATTTTAGTTTCATGATTAATATATTTGGATATATATTTGCTTGTTTTGGATCATTATGTAGCCTAGACTGGCATAAAACTCACTTAAAAGCCCAGAGTGTTATTAAACTAAGCAACACAACTCTTGTCAAACCAGCACTGAGATTACATATAATTGCCACAACCATTACTTTCTATATTTTTGCCTTTGCTTTGATGAAACACAACCAAGGCTGAATAAAACTATATTTTTTCTACTCCATGATGAATTTGGCTATAAGAAATCTGGTATTTTTCTCGAATCTCATTTTAAAAATAGGAGGTTGTGTCTGGGAGGTGGTAGCACACTCCTCTAATGGTAGCACTCTAGAGGCAGAGACAAGAGGACCTCTGTGAGTTAGAGGCCAGCTTGACCTACAGAGTGAGTTCCAGGACAGACAAAGCTGCACAGAGAAACCCTGTCTTGAAAAACAAACAAAAAAACATGAAAACAAAAAAAGAATTGATAATTTTCTTCAGTTATTCCTTATATTAAAAGACTATGTGCTTAAATACAATACCAGGGTCGGTGGAACTTACAATGGAAATTTTATTTAGATCAGAATTTTGACAAGTAGAAGTCTGAGGATACCTGTGGTGGGTTCTTTGGACTTTCACACCATGGTTGAAAGTGGGAAGTGTGAACATGTGCGGATGAGGGACAAAACATACAAGGAAAACATCCTTTTTCTTTTTTTTTGTATCTTTATTTTTTTATTATTATTTTTTAATAATTTATTTTTTATTTCTTCAAGTTACATCTCAATCACAACCTCCTCCCTACTCCCCCATCCAGTCCTATCCTTCCACCCTTCTCCCCCTCAACCCTCCATCCTCTACCTTTTTTTTTTTTTTTAGTTTAAGGTATTTCTTTTTTCCCCCCCCAACAGCTCTCCTTTTCAGTCCAACAAATGGTTCTTTCTCTTATAACTATAAATACAATACAAAACAACAGAAATAAATAGTCCACAATTATGAGAGTTATATGGCTTAGCATACAATCCCAATGTCCAGTCCGTATGTATTTGGCACCTGACTTTAACATTCTACTATCTAACCATCTCCAAGTGTTTAAAGTTCTATATCTAACTCAGCTTTCATACTAACTTGCCTCACAATTTTAAAAATATCTTCTTAGATCCAGAACACACAATTGATTCCTAAACAACTCAAAATTTAACTATGAGACTCTATCTATTCTTCAACCACTTCAGAGACCTGAGGGGATAAATATATCTGATTATATAGGAAGTGCAGGGCCTGCATCATCCAAAACTAAGAAATGACATACCAGTGGCTGCCTGGACAGTTCCCATTTTCTCTCCATACATTACAGCATCAATCTTCAGCCATTTGGCCCCGTTTCTCTGACAGACATTGACTGTAGAGCAGGAATTATGAAAGATTTACCTACTCTGTCTTGGCAGAGCTAGGCTGTCGACTTACCTGCTTCCAGGTTTTGTCCTTTTTGGACAGAAGTCTGTCTACAGTTGAAGAAAGGGGTTTTTCTTGCCAAGAGAAAGGCTTACTACCAATTCAACCATCTCCCACTGGAGATTCTTCGATGCTCATCTTCTACTTGGAGTAATATAGGGGGTGCTGTCAGGAGCTGACATGTCTCGATATCAAAAATCTTAAGTTAAGAAAACATCTTTGAAAGCCATATTCTGAAGATCTCTTGAGGTTTTTGAAGATGCCCTATTTATCTCTTATATTTAGATAAGCAAATGTTGCTTGTCTCTTAGCAACTTGATTTCTGAGTAGCTTAGAGAATAACTGTGATAGATTGTCATAGTAACTAACAAAATGACACCTTTCTTAATTATCCTAAACAGTTTATGACGTTGATAATAAGAGGCCAAAACTCAGAAAACCCTTTTCTACCAAGCCAGTCTAGAGGTAAGGAATCTACTTTTTTTTCCAGTACCACTGGAAAGGCTTCAATTTCTCACAATTGTTAACAATGTTCTTGTTAGGGTAAATTTTATTCTGAGTTTCATATATATAGCCTACCCTCTAAGGCAGTTTTTTCATGTTCTCTTTGCTCCTTAAGGTCCTATTGTCTTCCCTAATATTCTCTAATGAGAAGTCAATAGGCTTAGATAATGTGCACCTACATTATCAAGTTTTCTCTTTCTCTGAGGATTCATTCCAGTAAGTATTCCTATAGGAGCTATTGATAGGTACAAAAATGTACATATTCTAGTACTCAGACTCTATGACTAGTACTTTATTTGGATAAAAGTATGTATATATATGTAACTAAAATAAAAATCTTGCAATGAACAAAATTATGAAGGTCCCAAATCTAATGCCAAATTTCCTTTAAAAATACAGGAATGAAAATGGACACACAAATAGAGAAGATAGCCATATCTCCTCTGTGCAATAAAAAAAATGAACACAGTTTAGATAGAAAGAAAGTTGATACAAAGTTGTTTGTTTGCAGTCTTATATTCTTTTAAGTCAAGTTTCATGAAGAAAATTTTTGTTGACTTTATTTGGGTATAGTCATTTACTGATTCTTAGACAATTATATTTATTGTAGCATCTGTAACAGATAATTTCAAATCCATTTTAATAGTTTTAAATTATGTGCTCATTTTGTAAACAAATATACAATTGGAAAATATGTGTTTTGTGTCTTTCAATGGTAAAATGATATAGAGGTTTCTTAAAACAGCATTAAATTTTAATGAAATCTATTTATAATTTTTTTATACCTTGGTCTTGTTTCAAACTCATTATCTTACTACAATTTTAATGTCATATATATTATTCTGGAAAATTTAGAGCTTTACATTTTATATTGAAATCTTTGATGAATTGTGAGTTAAGTATTCTGAACATTGTGATAATTGTTTCTATTTCAATTCACAGATATTGAATTATTCCATCATGACTTTTTTTCTGGACAAGAGGTTTCATTTACTAGTATAGTAATAATAAATATCTCTATTAAAATATTTGCTAATATTAAAGTATTAAAAGTATATTTTCCTTTTAAAAAACTGTTGTGTATATATCTGTATTTAGGCTTGTTGCATTTTCTTTGATTAGCTGTTTTTTCTAACCAACTAACCAAAATCCTATTGCTTGAAAATTTTTTGAACAAATTACAGAAAAATAGCATTATGATGCTTTCTAATGTGTGTGTGGATTTCTCTAGTAAAATCATATGGGTCTGGTGCATACTTTTTCTATAGCAGAAATACATGTAGGCACTTGTAGTTTGTATCTTTCAATGTATTAGTCCATTTTTCTTAAGATACCAATTTCTAAGAATATTATTCACAGTGTGTCATAATTATTATTTCAATGTATATTATGATTTTTGTAGCATATATAATGTGTTTGTTTTCTGTTTTCATTGTTGCACATCATAACTTCTGTTCAGTCAGTGTCACTAAAACATGGTAAATAGGACTACAGAAAAGAACTAAACATTAATTTAATAAATGTTATGATCTTATCTAGATTCAGATCCTATTTTAAATATCATTGTTCTTCAGATTAATTACCTTGGTGTGGTGTAGTGAACTCTGAGTCCCCAATGATCATCTAGAACATTGGTTAACATCCTTATGGTTGTGATTTCAAACATGTATGTTTCTCAAAATCACCACCTTGATTTTGAGAATGCACGTTGTATTTTCTCAATTCTTAGAAACCCTTCTAAATTCACACAAAACTAAATGGCAATATTTATAGGATTAGAATAATATTTCCCTCTATCCCAAAAGTATTCCTTCTGCCCAAGGTGGTGCCCTGCAGTAACAAAATTTTGTTTTTTTCCCCTCATACATTTGCTTCTTTATCAGTCTTCTCTTTATTCATATTTGATTTATTTTTTCCAATTAGACCAAGAATTTCTGGAATCAATAAATCAGAAATAATTGAACTTTTGAAATAATTATTCTTTCTACTTTTCTGTTTTTTTTTTTTAATTTATCCTGTTTAGTGTACTTTGAGATTTTTTAAATGTCTTATTTTATTTCTGATAAACAATTTGAAAGTTTTCTTTTACTTCTTTCTCTTTTTTCTGTAATGGCAAGTACACATTTATACAAATTTTATTTAAATATTACATGCAATATATTTTGATCATTTTCCTTTCTCCTATTTCTACCCAGATTATCCTTAACATCTCATCTATCCAATTTTATGTTCTTCCTCTCTCTTAAATCTAAAAAAAAGAAACAAATAAAAATAACAACAAAGAAACTTCCAAAAACACAAAAATAAGACTCAAAACAATAAATATTAAGTTCCTCTAGGTTTTGTATTCTGTTATATACTAATTTAAAAACATCCTTATTTCCTTTGCATTTGTGTTTGATGATTAACCTATGAATAGGTAATTAAATTTGCAGTTTCTTGTCTGTTCTCACCTCCTTCTCCTCTTCTTTTTGGTTGGTCCCCTTGTGTTTGGTTTCCCTAAATATTCACCTGAAAGATTCTGTTTAACCAATTTTTTAAAATCTACAATGCACTATTACATATTGAGTTTGATTATTAGTGTTAAGGTATAGGATTAAGGAATCATGAAATAATTTTCATATCATATGTGAGTCCTTAGTATATTTGTGCTGTGACTCACAAAATATAATGTATGTAAAATATTCATATGGAGAAGTTTGCTTTCCAAGAAAGAAAGATTGGGAAATACTGTTGATTTTTAAGAGTTATTTCGGGTCACTGTGTATACATAGAGAAGTATCTGAAATGTCCACTTGCTCCAGTTTGAGGTATAATAATTGCATTTTGTGCATTTTCCTGCTGTCAAGTGTCATCCTCACTATATTTCAAGTTAATGGAGCTCTTCACATTTACTTTTCAATTCCTCCAAATACTAGATAAATACAATTTTCTTCTTTGTAAATCTATCTCCATGTGTCTTTTTTCTCCTTGCCTGCCTTCCCATCTTCTAATCTTTACTGTAAATATAGAAGTTTATTTGTGTGAAGTTTTGACAATTGTTGAAATCTCTTTTCTTTGGTCACACAGATAAATAGCGATTTATGTCTCTGTGCCAGTCAATAATAGTCAGCAATTATTTCCTCTAGAGAGTAAACATTTGTTACTAGGAAGGTTTAACATATATCCCTCAGCATTGTTTATTCCATTCCCCAGTTACATGACAACAAAATCAGAAAAGGAAGCGGAGGCGGGGGGATGATGCTTATAAGAATGTGCCACATCCAGATTGATGCTCAAAGTTTTATCATGCTCATACTAGTCAAAATTCTTCCTCTCACATTATTCTCAATAGCCCTTGAGGTGCTGTGAAGCTTCAGGTAGACAATCTTGACTGTGACTCTGGATTTGCCTTCCTTTTTAGATTTCAGAGTATCATTATGAACTGTAACTGTAAGCCAAAAGAGAAAAAAAATAAGCCAAAGAGAAATTGTTGATTTTAAGTTAAGAATGGACATATAAATTTCACAATTATTTTTGGACAATGTTTAAAAATTAAAACTTGAATTTACATAGTTTCAAGGCTAAATATATACTACAAATTTATTTTAATAATTCCTACGATACCTCATTCAGTTTTGGGTATAACAGACACTTAAATTTTGTCATTATTCTTTAGAGAACACATATTTTCACACCTTTTGTGTTATTTAATATAATAAAATTCATTTCTTTAAAGATTCTACTAAGTGAAGACATTCTGTTAATACCCACTATTAAATTATATGTGAATTTAGAATATGTTTACATAAGAAAACAGAAAAAAGGAGAATTCATCATTCTTTTTAAAAGGATAAATAAGTAATTTATGCAACAATTTATTTGCAGAAAAGTTATTTCTGTAGATTAAGAAATATGTCCTTCACCTGAAGAGTGGATTAAAAAAGAATGGATAAAAAAATGTGGTACACTTACTTACACAATGGAATACTACTCAACTGTCAGAAACAAGGAAATCGTGCAATTTGAATCCAAATGGATGAACCTAGAAAAACTCATCCTAAGTGAGCTGACTCAGTCCCAGAAATATAAACATGGTATGTAGTCTCTTATAAATGGATACTAACCACATACCACAAGGCAACCATCCAACAACCCACAGACAGAGATTCCTTCTCTTTCTGCAGGGACACAGAAGTACACAGACCTCTTGAGAATTCTGGAAGGTAATTGCAGGCACATGGTGGTTTGGAATTAGGTGATCTGGGTTAACTTAGAGTACCTAACTGAGAGTCTGCCCAGCTAAGGGCTAGGCATTAACACATTAAAAGGTCTTGGTGTATTTAATTATTGGGGAAAAGACTGCTGTGGCTTCTAGGCCCTCAGTCCAAGCAGTCCCGGGCCATTAGACTTCGGGACTCCCAGACTCCCCTTGAAACCAGTCGAAACTCCTGTCATGCTGCTGGTAATTCTACTGGCCTAATATAACAACTTATATTGATTAACAGAGTTTAGGTTACAGGTGTTGTAGGCCACCCTTGGTTCCTGGGCTCTTTCCCCAGGATAAATCAGGCAACCGTTTAAGGCAAGCGGGCCAGGTCGCCTGCTCCTCTGACAAGTCAGCCTAATCTTACAGTTTATACTTACTAATAACTACAATAATTAATTAGATTTCAGTTTCAATCTTAGGAAAAACTTGACCCAGCAGTGAGGCATGAAACCTGTTGCAGATCAGTGGAATTCCTTACCATAGATGGGGTGCCACAGCAATTCACAGTGAAAGAGGAAGCTCTTGGCCCTCACATGACTGATGATCTGAGGGATTATGATATGTAAGGGTCTACCTCATCTGAGGAGAAGGAGAGCACCAAGAATGGGAATAGTGAGGGAGGGATGGTGGGAGGGAAGGAGGATGGGTGGATAAGGAGGGGAGAAGGAGGGAGGAAACTATGTTTGAGAGCAACTTGAAAAACCAAATTAATTTTTTTAAAAAGGGAGGCAACTAAGCTTAAAAATTATAATAAAAATAAAATATAAAAATTTCAAATGATAATTTACCAAAGGCATACTTGCTTTACTGGCATGAAAGGAAAAAAGACCTTAATTTCAGGTTAGAAAGGTAAACTTCAGGGTGCCACATAGCTCACACACTCTTGTATATCAGCTTATAAGTTTGGTTCCTATATAAAAAATATTTTTTCATTTTTTGGCTTTAATAAGGCAGTTAGGAGGTTTAAAAATTGTAAATTAAAAAAAGGGTTAGCACAGTCCCAACCTGGTTTTATAAACTGCTATGAGCTGAAGTAATTTGGAGCTAAGATAAAATATTTGAGAAAGGCAGTATTAGTCTTTAACTCCAGCAGAGATGGGTAGATCACTATAGAGTTAGTTGTCTTTTAAATTCTAGAGTTACAATTAACAGGGTTGTGATGGAGCACACCTTTAACCCCATCACTTGAGAGGCATACACACTTTAATCCCAGAATACTGGAGACAGAATCATGCAGATCTCTGAGTTCAAAGCCAGCCTGACACAGAGAAAGCTCCAAATAGAGAAAAACTTAGATCCAGGGGTGTTGGTGCACACTTAATCCCAACAATTGGGAGGCACATGATTTTGATCCCAATTCTTGGAAGGCAAAGGCAGGCAGATAGGATTTGCAGTGGTTTAAGATTAAAAGCTACTCACAAAAGGCATGCTGAAATTCAAAGTTAATTGACCTTTGTGATCTCAAAATATATACACTTAAATGTAGGTTTAATTCCAATATATCAAAAGATTTTTTTAAATCTCAATTGAAAGATAACACTTGTTATATTGTCAAAAAAAAAAAAAACCCAATTTGCTCTAGGAAAGATATTACCTGCAAAAGAAAAAGAAAAAGTAGTGCTGCAGAGTTAGGATTAGGACAGGGTTCTGCTCTTATTTTTCCAAGATATTAAAACCATCCATCTAAGGAGTTCAAGGACAGCTGGACACTGAAACCTCTGAAGAAAAGTGACCAGACACCAAAAAAGACAAGTAGCCCAGATGACCCAGTCGGACAGACTTCCTCAATAGCTGTTTCCTCAAAAATCCACAGCCAGAACAATTCAAAATGGCTAAGATGGTTCAGATCCTGACTACAAACTTCTTAGGATAGATATTTAAATAAATGATCACAAAAGGATTAAACATCAAAAGTTATTGTTAAATGGCTTAACTATTTTTCCATTCTTATTTGGACCCCAAACAGGTTTCCTACTTCCCAAATCAGCAGGAAGTAATTTTAAGTGAGCAACTTCCCATTCCTAGAAGGTGGGTTGGGGTTTTTATTTTTATTTTTGATTTTCCCCCTTTTGGTCATTTGATGGGTTATAGAGGTTTGTTGTCATTTAGGAGGATTGGTTACAAGTTGCTAAATGATCTTGTTAAATAGGTTTTGGAGGTTAGACCCAGGGATTTTTCTCTTTTTCTTTTCTCTATCCTTCCTTCTCTCCTATGTTTGGGTAAAAGACTTGAAAAAAAATAGGATCTAGACATAATATGGGAATGATAAACAAAAAGGAACAGATTATTGAATATGCTCTTATATCTTTGTATATTGATACAAAATTAAGATTATATTTGGCTACATCAGTATTGATCTTTGTATATTGATACGAATACAAGGTTAACCCTATTTAAGGTATTGTCCCTGGGTAAAGCTAAAAAATGCAATGTGAAGATTTGGTCTTTTGATAGCAACTGTCACAAACTGTATAGGATAATTAAGAGATGCAAACTATAGTCATTCAAACAATCATTTTGTTAGGTACTAGTGTAGTTTATCACAGATGTTTTCTAATTTAACTAGAAATCAATTTGCTAAAAGACAAGCAACATTTGCATAGCCAAATATGTAGAGATAGATAGGTAGTCTTCAAAAACCTCAAGAGAACTGTAGGATATGGCATTCAAAGAAGTTTTCTTAGCTTAAAAATTTTTGATAATGAGACATGTCAGCTCCTGAGAGCACCCCCTTATTCTAATCCAAGTACATGGTGAGCATCAAAGAATCTCCATTTGGGGATGGTTGCATTAGTGGCAAGCTTGACATTGGGCAAGAAAAATCCCTTGCTTCAACAGGAGACATAACGCTGTATGAAAAAGACAAAACTTAGAAACAAGTAAGTAGACAGCCTAGCTCTTCCAAGGCAGGGTAAGCAAATCCTTCATAATTCCTGCTTTACAATTAATATCTGTCAAAGAAACTGAGCCAAGAGGCTGAAGATAGATGCTCTAATGTATGGAGAGAAACTGGGAACTGTTCAGGAAGCCAGTTGTCTGTCATTTCTTAGTTTTGGAAGCTGCTAGCTCTGCACTTCCTGTTTAATCAGACATATTTATCCTTCTCAGATCTTTGATGTGGTTGAAGACTGGATAGTTATAGTCTCACAGTGAAATTTCAAGTTGTTTGATAATTAAAAGAATGTTCTTGGTCTAAGAAGATGTTTTTTAAGTTGGTAATGCAAGTTAGGATGGAAATTGAGATAGGCATATAACTTTAAATTCATGGAGATAGATGGATAATAGAGTATTGATGTCGGTTGTTGGGTATGTGTGGACTGGACATTGGGAATGTATGTTGTGCCTTCTAACTTTCATAATTGTGGACTAACTATTCAAAAAGAAAGAATTATGAGTTCTAGGAGAAAAGAGAGAGGGTGTGAGGGTGGGACTGGAATGGGTGGAGGGAGGCGACTGTGTTGGGGATTTAACTTGAAGTAATAAATATATATATATATATATATTTTCTTTTTGGTTTTTCGAGACAGGGTTTCTCTGTATAACAGCTCTGGCTGTCCTGGACTCACTTTTGTAGACCAGGCTGGCCTCGAACTCACAGAGATCCGCCTGCCTCTGCCTCCCAAGTGCTGGGATTAAAGGCGTGCACCACCACCACCCGGCATAAAAGCCCCCCCAAAGAAGTACAATAAATAACACTTATTTATTTGTAATTATATTTGTATATTTTTAAAGTTTTGCTTATTAATGAAAATAAAGATATGGAAGTAGAATAGCCTAAGATTATAGAGTTCACATATGATTTTTAATGAAACAGATGTTTCCACTTTGTCCTCTAAAAATTATGCTGATAAGTTGACCTCAAAACTATTGTGTTTGGATTAGAAGATATTTGTGAAACATCCTAGTCTTTCATATAATGGTTAGAGGATGACTGTTAATGGCTGTATGCTTTTTACAAGTTCAATTGATCATCTTTTCATAATTCACAGATTTTTGTTCATGATAGAATAAGAGTTTATGTGTTTAATTTGTTATTTTGTCTTTATAAAGAACACAAAGCCCAAATGCAGAGGAAGCATATGTAATATGAAAACCATGTTGTAAACTAGTACATCCTTCTTCATTATTCTTCACAATATCCACTACACTTGTATAGATGAGACTACAAACAGCAAAGAGTCACAAGTGATTTGTCTGAGATCAAACAGGTAGAAATCTGCTAAACTAGAATTCCAATATGCTTCCATCAGACTGCAATAACCATAGCCTTATAAGCTGTCTAGAATTTCATATAATACATCTTTCATATATTAATGGTGTCAGTTTTCAGGAAATAGACAAAGAGTGGTTGGTCTGCCTGAAACATGACATACAATTCTATTTTCTGAAGCTGCATTTCATATTGATGAAAATTCAAAAGAAAATTGGGATAGCATATGTTTTGCATAATAAAATTTTCATAGCTGAGAGAAAAACAAGGAACTGATTGGATTTTCTTGTCACCTACATTTACATAAACAACCAAACAGCATTACTTTCTATAGTACTGGGAAGACAGATGTGGAAAAAAAAAAGAAGGATCAGCTTCATAGAATGTGAATCATCCTGAATGCCCACTCCTCTTTCTCACAAATTAAGACTTGAGATTGGCTAAATCAATGTTGCATGCCAACATGTAAAATAAAATTTACACTAACAAAATAAATGAAAAATAATACAAATAATTTCAAAACATGTTTATAAAAACACTTTTTAAAAGTATACATTTTAGATGCTGAATATATAAAGAAATTTGGTACAATATTACATCCAGATGAAAAATGAAATAACTTACTTATCCAATTACTAATATGTAGAACCATGGATATATAAAAACCCTTACTATCTATATGTGAACTGACTATGAAATTAATATTTTTATCATATGGATCATTTTTAGAGTTGACATATTTACTCAATTCTTAAATTTTCTGACTGTAAATGGTATTTGAGTCATGATTTTAATATTTGTCTCACAACTTTACCACATGATGTACAATATTGTAGCACTAGTGAAGGACCTTGGACTACGTACTGAAAATATAAGAGTTCTACAGAAAATAATGAGCAATTTAACTTGTAGAGATAGCTCAGTTGGGAAAGCGATTGAAATATTGAACTAAAGACCTTGTAGTTTATAATTTCAGATACCCAGAAACTACATAAAACAAAACAAAACAAAAATGTCATAAAACAACAACAAGCAAACAAAACAAAACTACTACTAACAAAACATGCGATAAAACACATCTACATTTCAAGCTATGGGGAATCAGAGACAAAATGATTGTAAGGATTTGCTTTTTTGGCCATTCTAGCAATGTTGACATAATCCAGGTCCAATGAAAGAGGGTACTGTGATGGAGATGTAACCTGAAGCAGTAAATAAACATTAAAAAGAGAGAGAGAGAGAACCAAAAAACCCCCAAAACATTATTTCAAAACTATACCTCAAAACTGTACAGTGGAAAGTGATTAAGGAAGTACTCATGCATATATACATAAAATTAAGCAGCTGTTATTCTAACAAAAGAATCTTTTTCTTAAAATATAATGTATTCATATAGGATTTCTCTCACCCATGTACCATTGGGTCGTGCATTCTGCAGCTTGGATAGAATAAAATTCTTATTCTAGTTGTGTGTAGTATACATTGGGAAAATTTGTTACAACTTCAAATTTTACAGTTTTATGGAAAGTGAAAGTAGTATTTGGCTTTGTTTATGACATAATGAAGTTGTATATATTTCACTTACGATTTGTAGAAGCAGTTACACTATACTAATTAGAAAAAAATTCAAAAATGGGTATTATGTTAACCAAAAATACCCATTTTCTGGTTAACATAAACTAAGTTGCAATGTACAGTTGAGGGTAATATTATGTGAACTAGACCCTGATATGGATAAATCCAAGTTATGTTCTTTGAAATTTTGCTAACAAAATCCTCGAAGCTCAATGTTTCAGCTTTATTGGGTAAGAAGTGGTGATAAAATAGTCATCTTCTCTGGTTATCTAATAAAATATTATTTAGTAACCTGTTAATCCCAATCTTATCTTTCCACAAACATGGAGCTTTTCTCATGGTTATTGATTTAATGTTCAAGAAAAATCCTGTTAGCCATCCTCATTGCCAAGTTGACTCAATTTTAATACACATCCAGCAGGATTTCATGAACAGGACTAAGTTCTAGCTGTGCTGGTTTAGATTTCCAAGACAGAAAATAATTGTTTGGCTGTTGAAATCTTGAATACATCTCCCAAAACAGCATGTATGTGCAAGTACTTCACTGCAATTATCATCACACGAAAGAGATACCCAGGACTGAAGTGTCGTAGATCCCCCAGTCTTCCTATATATTCTGCCAGAGCAAGCTATGTTCATTCCAAGGAAGACTGTTGGGAAACTACTGTCAGCACCTCTCTGGTTTAGTATGTGGAGTATTGGGAGACAGCTAGTCAATTTCACTACCCACATTATATGGTACTTATGTTCCCCAGATTTCTGGTGAACCTCAGTTTTTTAAAAATGGAAAACAATATCAAGCTATAGCCTAAACTGTGGGGAATTCTGCTAGAATGTAAATAATATTAATCAGCTACCTTCATCTAGGCTTTATACATCATCTATTAAGTATAGAAATCTGTAGCCAAAACAATACTGGGGACCTCTTAATTTGTTAATCATGTCAGCTGATCTATGCATTGTCAAGTCTTTTATATACTGGAGATTCCAATGAGTTGGAATCTTCCTCCTATTCTCAAAAACATAAAATGACTTCTAGAATCAATGTTTTGTTTGATCAGAAATTGATAAATCTTCTGTATCCATTAGATTGCTAATCAGATGAATTGAAGCAAGTTTCCATCTCTAAGTTATCTGTGCTTCTACGAACACTCAGTGTGGTAAATTGTACTCTTAAGCAATGTTTCTAATACCCAATACCTAACGAGACAAGGGATATAAATAAAATGACATGGAGAATGTGTGAACTGTAGAGTGTATGGCCACTGTAGGCTTTTTCTAATTGAAAGGTTTTAAAAGCTACTTTGACCAAACAAATCAAATCTGAAGTACTAAACTGGCCCATTGGTCCAATCATAAACAACTTATTATCTTGAATGATGAAGTTAGAATGTAAAACAAATAACCTTACACTCTATCACATTTCTTTTTCTTTTCTCTGTTGGCTCAGGGAAAATGCTTCCATGTGTGAATACTTAGATTACAAAGATGTGTGGCCCTAGAGGTTGAAAAAAATACTTTCAGATTTCACACTTACAGTGCTTCCAAATCTTTATAATAACTTCTGAGGGAACTGTTGTTGGCAGGTGACTTGCACCATTTTTTTTTTTTTGCAGTAGGATTGAAAAACAAAGCAAATATATAAGGAAATTTTATCTGCTCTTAGAACTTCAGGAATGACTTTTCCATTCCTCTGAGCTCACTTTTAAATTAAAATTAAAGAAAGGGTGTAGAAAATAGCAGAAAGATAAGCTTGCCATAAGCCTGTGAGGTTAAGTGGCATTACACATATTACTCAAATATCAAAAGTGAATATTTATAAGAAAACAACATTTGATGCCTTTGATTACACCAAAATAATTTTTCATTTATAATTTTTGAAATAATTATTTTAATATATGTAATTCCTAGGCAACTGGAAGAATCTAGTGAGATTCTACTTCTTTAGTTATTCTTCCTGTATGTGCAACTAAGAGTTCTGGTAAAAATATTGAAATCTAATCCCTCACTGAGCCTGATAGTTCAGAAACTTGTTTATGTTTCCATAGCCAACTTTTGTCAAACTTCCTATAATACCATGTTTAAATAATGGAAATTAAGAAGTCTTATAATAATTTTATTTACTTATTTTTAATTTTATATATTTAAGTTACATCTCAATCACAGGCCCCTCCCACCACCCCTCCTGGTCCTACTCTCCCACCCTATGTTTTAAAGCACATAGAGATTAATCAAATCTCAAAGTTGCCCCAGGATTCATATTATACATCATAAATAAGTACTTAGGAAGAATGATCAACTTCTTTCATTTTGTTTAGAGCAATAAACTAAAAATCTGATATCCACCCAAAACATGCTATCATTAAACAACTTCAAACACAAGAAGGATATGTTTTCCATAAGCATTGAGGTTAAGTCAGATTTCACACATTACTCAAATATCATACATTTATATTTATAAGAAAAGAACTTTGAAAGCCTTTGTAGTATACCAAAATAAATTTCACTTATCCTTTCTTTGAAATAATTAATTTCTAATCTTTGCAACTCCTAGGCAATTAGGGAAAGCTAGTGATATTCCTCGTGTTTGGTTATTCCTCCACTGTGAGAGGCTGGAATGTTAAGAGTTGTGGGAAACAACTCAAAAATTCTTTAAAAACTCTGGTTTATATTTATTCTGGTGATAACACATCTTATTTTTGAGTTGTGAATTCAGTAGCATGGTGCTTGTTAATGGTTATCATTATCCATCTTTCTCATAAGCAGAGGCTGAAATTTCACTGATTTCTTTAATATTTCCAGTGTGTTCACAAGCTTCACAACTTGTAAATGTTTGATGGCTTAGCACATAACTGGAAGCACCATAACACTTAAGAAAATGCATGAAAGGCTAAAATATACAAGAATCTTTCAGTGATGTAGATTATCTAATGATTATTTGAGGTAAAAGTATAAATATGATATTGGAGCCTAAACTTATATAAATGTAAAGTTGAAATACACACATTTAACATTGAAAGCAAAACATGGAGCATGGTTTTATAAATAAAGAAAATTTTTCTTCAAGTGAATATGTGCTGCTTGGAGAAGAGTAGTGTACCACCTCCTTTGATCTCCCAGAGTCCATGCTATGCTCTGTGTAGCATGACTCTGAAAAATTATATTTACTCACCAACTAAGTAATCTAGCAGCATAAGTAGAGGTCTTCTCCCTCGATTGCCTTAAGGTATGAATTAAAATGTAAACGTGTAAAGTATCAATAAAGCTGACATAAAACTTTTTGTTCCCAAAGATAGCAGGCAGAATGAGCACGGCCTTAGGGTAATACACTATGCCTAACGGCTAACCAAGTCTCCTGCCACATATTATGTTGGAGTGTTATTACATTTTGTCTATTAGAGGCATAGTACTCGTGAGATTTTTACAGGGTTTTGAACATAAATCCTTCAGCAGTTCACTTCTTAGTGGACATGAAAGACTATACTCCAGCTTGTCTTGGAGTGGGACAAAGTACCAAACCATTTCTAGAGATACCTAATGTAAGTATCAAATTACTAGCCTCCACCAAGCAAAGGGGGATGCTAATTAAAGGAGTAGGACATGTTCCTGTTGTTCTAATCAAAAAGAGCTTAATCCTTCCATAAGCTGGCTGGCTTTGTTGAAGGAAATTCTGAACAACCTTGTTACTTTTGATAACTGTAAGCCACTGACTCATGGCCCCTTGACAGCTAGCTGAGCATGTAATAACATTTCTCTGTATTTGGGGACTGGCTTAGCTGGCTTTATAATAGATTATTGTGGATGTTAAAGTGAAATGTTAGTCTTTCTTTAAAGCTCTGTATTCCCCGGTAATTAAGGTTATAAAAAGGGCACTGAGCACAATGCAGTTTCAAGGTCACCAAACACAGATATAACAGCCTTCAGTTTGTGTAAATAAGGTATTAACCATAGGTTTATTCCGCAATTGTGTCATGGAAAATAGGTTTTTCAAGAGCAGCTTGATAGAGAAGTATTTTGAGGTGTGTAAGAAATGTGTAGCTTTTTTTTCTTATTCTATGTTGCAAAAATTAATGTCTAGAGGAAGAATTCAATTGACATTAAAGAAAGGCAGGGGAAAGTATTCTTTAAAAATATAACAAAAAGAAATTGAATGTTATCAGTTAAGGGAAAAACCAGATACAGGTGCAGAGCCTCATCCAAAAGCAGCTGAAGCTACTGGGTATAAGAACAACCTTGGATAAAACACAACCTTTGGCTTGAAACTGCCTGCAGAGACTGCACAAACAAGGTTTTAACTCTAACTTTCAAGATAGTGACAGTTATTGGTTGTTTTTGTCTTCAACTCCTTGTAATTGGGGAAAAAGTTACAGGAAAAGTTCACCCAGGAGAGGCATGTAGCTACTTGTTTCAGAGGAAGCAATTGATGGAGTTTCATTCAACTTCAGTTCCAGATTTGCTCACTGTTTGAATCAGATCCTTATGTTAGTTATTACAATAGGAAAAATGTTCCATCATGTATTTTTAAAGAGATGATTCTCTGTGATGCCCACTTTTCATTTAATTTAAGAAGAAATAAAAAATATTTAAATATTGTAAAGGTAAAACAGCTCCCTACAAAGCAAAAGAGTCCCACTAATAGTGTAGATTTCTATTGCAGATGGTCCCTGGTATCAGGAAAGCATAATTTATAGTGTCAGGAAGGCAAGAATATTTTCATTCTACCAGATAAGATCAAGGCAGGTATTCCCCAAGGAGTGAACCTCCTTGCTTCAATTTTAAAGTGATGGAATAGAGGGTGTGTGATGCTTTGTAGGTGCAGACAAAAATGTCACACCAGTAATTGCTATGCAGGTACTTAAGCACATGCGAAATAAAACTATAAATTATATTTCTCATGCATTAAGAATTAATTGTGTCAGTAGTTAAAGAACAATTACCACATAATATGTACATTTTTAAAAAATGATAATAATCAAGAAAATCATTCAGATAACCTTTTGTGAAAAAGTAAGACTTTTATTTTCCTTTCAAGGTATTTTAGATCTCTTTCTCACATACCTTCTATGCTGAAAATTGCATTTTCGTCAAATTCCTTCTATAAAGATACTATATATAATATACTGAAGTTTTCCACAAATTGTCAAATAAAACTTTAATTTGTAACATATTGGAGTCATTTAAAGTTACAAGACAGAAGAAAATGACATTTGTATCAGCTTCAAGAAGTCAAAGCCATTCTTAGCAATAACCAACTCTCTTCTTTTTCACCAGACAAATTTACTTCGTTCAACTTTTAAAATACAACAGATATCTCATTCCTTTTGGATTGCTGCTTCTGTTCTGTCTTGCCTAGATAGCAACTCCTATTTCCATTTGCATAAGCTGAGCTTTTACCCAGCTTGGGCCACTCCAAACGTTTTCTTTCCTTGTACAATCATAAGGCAATAAAGACATAATGTTGGAATGACAATGGCTGAGGTTCATGTCACTAGAATATTGACCTTAGGAGGAAATGAAGACAATAAGGAGATAATAAATTGGTGACTTTCAAGATGGCAAATCCAATCATCCTATGCCATCTACAACAGTCACCTTTTGGGATACCACTCAGTGACTTTATTTCCAGTCCCCATTCTTTCCTCTGAACATGTTTTATTAAGGGTTTTGATCTTTTTTTTGTTTTTGTTGTTAAGGTAGTATTATTAAATTATCTAGGATACATAGAAATCTCAGTTCCATATAACTTATCCACTTCCTGGATAGAAGACATTGTTCTAACGTGTAATATTTTAGTGAGTCAGTACTTTCCTCTAATGGTATGTGTTGCTCCTAATGAATATTTGGTTAGGCAGTTCTCTTGCTCTGGAAATATGGTGTCAGCTCAAAAACTGTAAGAGTTATAGTCTAATGTAAACCTTTACTATGTGGTATGTATGTGTGCATGATGCATAAATATTCACTTACAATAGTGAGTGTAGCAATGCCATTGCCTTTACACTCACTCACCACTCCAAATCTGCATCAGATGCTTAGTTCCCATGTCCCATTTCTGCCATGGTCAGTGTTAACCAGGATTGATGCATATGTTATACTCACCCTCCTTTCACTAAATCTATCTGATGCCAGGTAGCTTCAGTTTGCTGAATATTTTCCATATTGGTGTAGCCCAATCAAAGATCCAGGACACTAGGGGATAAAGATCAGGTGGCCAGCAGTGGAAAAACTGATCTAAAACCAAGGAACTGTACCTGTCTGACTTGAAAAAAATAAGTCAGTTTAAGTGTAGAAGGGTAGATGTTTTCAAAAACATACCATTAAAAAAGATGAGCTGGTGAGCCCTTTGAGCTGATAATTTCATGAACAGCATAAACAGAAGAGAGATGACAGGATCAAGGGAAAAGTGAAGAGCATAAAAGGAAACCATGAAAACAAGAGACTAGGTGAACATGAGTGGTATACGGTCCATCCAGCAGTATACTCTTCCTAGTAAATGGCAGGAGAGTATTCTGAACTAAGGTAGTAGAGTAAATTCATGAACAATTATTACTGTCAAATGTATATTTGGCAGGGTTATATTTACTAGTCGTTTATCACTGACACATCAGTAGCTTGGTTTACACCAGCATCACCAGAAACCAGGGAAATGTTTTGCTCTGTGTGTCAACATGACAGCTGCAAAGTAACAATCCATTAAGGACATTTTTGGATCCCTACTGATCTTATGAAACCACTGTAGCATCTGCAACCTACCATTGGCAGATACATTCTGATGCAACACACGACTGGACTTATGCCTCAACACATGACTGTAATAACATATGTAACAAATGGGCAGATTGGACATAATGTGAGTCTCCTCGCAAGCGGAGGCAGGGACTGTCTCTGACACAGACTCAGATACCTGCTTTTTGAGCACTTCCCCCTAACTGGGCTGTGGTGCATGGCTGTTGGAGAAAAGTCTTATGCACTGTTTTCTGATGCTGATCTCAATGCTCTGAGATCTTACCGCTCTATCTGAGGCACTGTAGAGAGCTGCGATGTGCCGCGCCCTAAAGATGGCGCCGGTTTCCGCCTTCCACCAGCCCGACGGTGAGCGCTCTCGGTGGTAAACAAGTCCATATTTGGCAAAGACCGCTGATCTGGCTTGCTTCCGCATATGTGGGCCTCTAAGATAGCACCACGTGGCTTTACTTGATTGGCAGTTCATATAGTATTTAGCCTGTGGGTTGGGTCTGCCCGGGCATTCAGAAGACTGTTTTCAAGGGACCTGAATAAACTGCTGGAGAAGAGCTTTGTGAGTTGCATCATCCTTTCTGGTCGAGGGGGACGCGACAAGTGGTGGCCCGTACGGGGACCCAAAAAAGACTCAGAACTCCTGCAGTCAGGGGCAGTGCTGGTAAGTTCCTGGGATAAATTAGGACAATAAAGTTTCACGGAGATAGTGAACACAAGATAAAGTTTCGCGGAGATAGCGAACAAAAGGTAAAGTTTCGCGGAGATTGCGAACAAAAGGTAAAGTTTCGCGGAGATAGCGAACAAAAGGCAAAGTTTCGCGGGGATAGCGAACAAAGGGTAAAGTTTCAAGGAAGTTGCGAACAAAAGGTAAAGTTTCGCGGGGAAACTGCGAACTGAAAGTAAATTTTTAAACACGGGATTGTCTGAGTCACATCCAATTTTTCTGGCTCTTCAGGAGCTACTTTCAGCTAGGAATTTGAAAATTAAGAAGTCTACCCTAGAAAGATTTTTGAATGTATGCGATTCCGTGGCTCCGTGGTTTGCGGTGTCCGGGAATCTTACGGTATCCTGCTGGGACAAATTAGGCAGGGACTTGGATTTTGCCTGGGAGCAAAGTACATTGCAGGGAGGAGCACGGCCTATTTGGAGACTTGTTCGGAGTTGTTTAGGAGATCAGAGATATTGCAAGGCAGTGGAAAAAGGACAAAAGGCATTAGAACAGTTAAAAGAGGAGCGCTTGGTCAAATCTGGGAAAGATACTTTGGAAGAGGATAGCTCAGAGTTAAAAGAGGAACTTAAAATGTTAACAAAGAAAATGGAGAAGTCATCTTTGAGGAAGAGTTCTGACTGCACCTGGATAGAGTCCTCAGGTCCGGTGCCGCCTGTGCTGGCGCCGCCTTCATATAATGAGACTTCCCCTCCGAGTGATCCTAGTGGGTGGTCATTCTGTCCAAATGTCTGGAGGGAAGTGAGACATGAGCTGTACTACCCTGTCTTTCAGGATGGAGGGGGAAATCGTTATCATGCACCTCTCGATTTTAAGGTAATTAAAGCACTCACTGAGTCTGTCCGCACTTATTAATGCTGCTTTCACTATAGCTCAGGTGGAAGCTCTTAGTCGTTATTGCATGACTCCTAGTGACTGGATGAGCTTGGCACGTGCCTGCCTGTCCTCTGGGCAGTATGTAGATTGGAAGGCTTTCTTGATTGAGTTTGCTAATGAACAAGCTGCTGCTAATCGTGCAGCAGGAAACCCAGCCTGGGATGTGGACATGCTTCTTGGGCAAGTTCGATATGCTCAACAACAAACTGGGTATCCAGCTCAGGTGTTTGAGCAAATCAATTTAATCGCAACCAGAGCTTGGAAATCATTGCTTAACAAAGGGGAAGTGAATGGCAATCTAACCAAGGTTATTCAGGATCCCTTGGAGCCTTTCTCAGACTTCGTGGCTATAATGGTTGAAGCAGCTGGAAGGGTATTTGGAGACCCTGATTTGGCAATGCCCTTAATTAAACAACTTGTGTATGAGCAATGTACAAAGGAATGTAAAGCAGCTATCACCCCTTATAAGAACAAGGGGTTGGAAGCCTGGATGCCTCAGTACAGACTGCCGCTACCTTGAATAATTTGTCAGCCAATGTAGCCACGGCCTTGGATGTATTGTGGCAGGTGGCCCAGATTGGCTGTGAGTGGAAAATGACTGGTTTGTGTGTGACCTCTGTGCCATATCAAAATTATACTGTAGCTGCAAATTTGTCTAAGCAACTCTCTCAGTATCTTACAGGAAATTGGTCTGGCGAGTTTGATAAGCTGATGCAGAATCTGAGAACTGCCATCGTGCATGTGAATTCCACCTGGGTTGATGTCTCTGTTGCTGAAGGACTGTCAACATGGATCTTCCGAGCCATGAATCATCTGAAGGAATGGGCGGGAATGGGTGCCCTAGGAGGCATGCTCTTCCTAGTCAGTTTCATTGCCCTATGGTGTATCTGTAAGATGAGGATTTCACAGAGGAGAAGCAATGCCATGCTGGTGCAAGCCTTTGCTGCCTTGGAGGCTAGAGAGCCACAAGCTTGGTTGACTGTCCTAAAGGACTAAGCTATCATCACGCTCAGGATGCGAGGCTAAGCACTGCACTTGGGGTCAGCTTCTAGCGACTTCAAGAAGGGCATGTTTGATTGCATATGGGTTGGTATCCTAGTTTCCCATCTCTGAGAAAAAGATACGGGACGGGTATGGCACCAGCCTGGTTGGCTACTGGGCGTGGGGTCATTACAATGTCCTTTACATACATATCAAAGATCAGATGCTTGATATATCTACTAGGGATCCTCAACAGACTGCCACCAATCCTTTTGATTTATGGCTTTTGTGTGGGGTAAATGGAAGTTATATGGATTTGGGACCTATATTTATGCTTGGAGGAGGAGTTTATCAAAGAGGTAGTTTTTCCCTAGGGTCCGCTACCAATCTGGATTTTTCTAGTGGTAGTGGCTCTGGTACTTGGAATTCTTTGTTTCATTCTTACCGCAACAAGACTTTTTCAGCCTCGCCAGTGTGTCTCTGGCCTCCTTTTCTGTGGATTGTAAGTAATGGGAGTGCATCCTTGGGTGAAGAAAAGTTAGTATGCACTCCGGGCACATGTTTTTATGCCCTATGCTGGAATGCCACAGCCTTTCCTGTGGCTGTGGTGACTAGAATGCCTCAATATGTACCAGTTCCTGTAAAGGCCCCTAATACCATGATGCTATTCAGGTTTAAAAGAGATTTTGGCATCACTGCAGCTATTGTTACTGCTAACACTATTGCTGCTGTGGGAGCTACTGCCTCAGCTATTGCCTTGTCTAGTTCTATACAG
>CAJQZJ010018033.1:11960773-11974438 GCA_907164525.1 Lophiomys imhausi | reverse complement strand
CCCCCGAGACTGGTTTCCTGATGACTGAGGACCTGCCCCAGAGACTGATTCATTCTAAAAGGGTATGAAAGTAGTTGTTATGATTATCAATAGGTTTAGTGGATAGGTTAAAGGGGTTGTAGGAATTTATAGGATTAATAGTTAAGAAATTGCTGGTGTTTGTTATAAGTGAATTTAGTAATAAATAAATAAGAGTTAAATAAATAATAATTTAAAAGTTCGGTTACAACAGTCTTCCAAATGCCCGGGCAGACCCAACCCACAGGCTAAATACTATATGATCAGCCAATCAAGTAAAGCCACGTGGTGCTATCTTAGAGGCCCATGTATGCGGAAGCAAGCCAGATCAGCGGTCTTAGCCAAATATGGACTTGTTTACCACCGAGAGCGCTCACCATCAGGCTGGTGGAAGGCAGAAACCAGCGTCATCTTTAGGGCGCAGCAAGTCGCAGCTCTCTACAAGTAGGATTTGTTGTTGTTGTTGTTTTTTATCTATTACTTCAAGTTACAGCTCCATCACAGTCCCCTCTCTCTACCCCTCCCAGGCCCACCCTTCCATCATCTTCCACTTATCCCACCTATCCTACTCCACTAGAGTGGGTTGCACCTATGTATCAGCCCACCCCACTCAGTTCAACAGTCATATGAGTGTTAAGAGTTTCCTCTTGATCTGGGGGTCTATATGACAACCCTATTACAGCAAAGTGTCCCACTAACAGGCAACAAGGTCTATGTTCCTGTTTCTTTTGGTGTTTTGGTTATAAGATAGTTATCCTGTATTACACAATTAAAATCCATTATAAGTGAATAGATACCATGTGCTTATTTCTGAGTCTGGGTTAGCTCAATCAGGATGAGCTTTTCTAGTTCCATCAGTTTGGCTGAAATTTGCATGATTTCATTGTTTCTGATGGCTGAGTAGTGTTCCATTTTGTAAATGTACCACAGTTTGTTTGTTTTATCCATTCTTTGGTTGAGGGACATCTGGAAAGTATCTAGTTTCTAGCTATTACAAAAAAAGCTTGTATGAACATAGATGAGGAAACAAACGTCCTTGTGATTTGGTGAGGAATCATTTGAATGTATACCCAGAAGTGGTATGGCTGGGTCTTGAGGTAAAGCTATTCGAAGTTTTCTAACATATCACCAGACTGATTTCCATAATGGTTATACAAGTTTGCATTCCCACCAGCAATGGAGGAGTGTTCCCTTTCTCCACAGCCTCTCCATCATGTGCTGTCATTTGAGATTTTGATCTTAGCCTTTCTGACAGGTATGAGATGGAATCTTAGATTCCTCTTGAGATGCATTTCTCTGACGATTAAGGATGCTGAGCATTTCTTCAAGTGTCTCTCAACCATTAGAGATTCCTCCTTTGTGAGTTCTCTGTTTAGCTCTGTTCCCCATATTTTTGGTTGGATTATTTGGTTTCTTGGTGTTTGATTTCTTGAGTTCTTTATAAAGTATGGATATTAGCCCTCTGTTGGATGTGGGGTGGGTAAAGATCTTTCCCAGGTCTGTAGGTTATCATTTTGTTCCAATGACAGCTTTCTTTGTCTTACAGAAGCTTTCCAGTTTCATGAGGTCCCATTTATTGATTGTTGTCTTAGTACCTGAACTATTGAAATTCTGGACTTGGGTTTTTGCAAGGTGATAATTATGGACCAATTTGCATTCTTTTATATGCCAACATACAGCTAGACTAGCACCATTTGTTGAAGATGCTCTCCTTTTTCCATTGTAGGGTTCTTTGTCAAAAATTAAGTAGCCATAGGTGTGTGGATTTATTTCTGGGTCTTCAATTCAATTCCATTGCTCAACTAGTCTGTTTCTATAGCAGTACCATGCTGTTTTTATAACTATTGCTCTGTAGTATAGCTTAAAATCAGGGATGGTGATGCCTCCAGGTTTTTGTTGTTGTTGTTGTTTTTGCACAGGATTGATTTAGCTATTCTGGGTTTTTTGTTATTCCATATGAAGTTGAGAATTTTTCTTTCGAGGTTTGTAAAGAATTGTGTGGTATTTTGATAGAAATTGATTTTTAAAAATTCATTTTCATCATTCTTCAGATTCTACATAATGCCTAGTAACAGACTTTCATATATGTTGGTTGAATAATTGAGTTAGTAAATTATAGCTGTCAATAAGGTATATACATATCTGTTGCCCATGTGACAGATTAAAGATGGAGGATATTCATTTGAAACTTGATTTTTATTCATAATTTTTTGAGATTATAATATATTTATATCGCCGGGCATGGTGGCTCATGCCTTTAATCCCAGCACTTGGGAGGCAGAGGCAGGCGGATGACTGTGAGTTCGAGGCCAGCCTGGTCTACAAAGTTAGTCTAGGACAGCCAGGGCTACACAGAGAAACCCTGTCTTGAAAAAAAAAAAAACAAAAACAAAAACAAAACAAAAAATAATATATTTATATCATTCTAATGTACATCCCTCACCTTGTTCTCTTTCAAATTCATGACAAATTTTTCATTAATGTCTGTGTGTATGTGTGTGTGTGTGTGTGTGTGTGTGTGTTTGTATGTCTTGCTAAATATAAATACATCCTGTCCCTCCTTAAATCAATGTATAGTTAAGTAACTTCATAGGCGTGAGGGGTAGATACCTTAAGCTAGGCTGTTAAACAATTTTATATATTGACAATAACTTGGTCAATATATTTATGAATATTTCAATCTTGTTTTATTAAACTATGATGAGCATGAATATATTACATATTCTAAATTCCAAAGAAAGTAGCTTAAAAGAAGGCTAAGATGAATTTTGATATTTGTGATTTTTATCTTTCTTAATGTGTTATAAATTTTCTTTAATGATTGACCTTTATCATTTATTATGTTTCTTTTAAAATTAAACTTTAAATTTTAAACTAGATTTAGAAAACTAATTAATTTTTAATTTTAAATTAGTCTTAGAAAATTAAACACAATTTTCAAACAAAACCTTGAACTTTATAACTTTTGTCTTCTTTCATCAGATTTTCTAATTGTTTTGCTAATGATCATCAGTTTTTGTATCATATTTCATACTAATATAGAATTTTTTCATTTGCTAATATGGTTATTAGAGGTTCTAATTAATTAAGTTGTAAATATCTAGTTAGTTTCTGGAGAGATATTAGAGTGAAAAGAGTATTTGCTATCTCCTCTTGTCCACTTCTGGCATCTTTTTAAGACACCTTCATAATGAAAGATAAGGACTCACATGCAGCTATTGTGCCTCAGGTACCACTTAGGAAGCACTCTTCACAGACTACAGTAACATCTTTCATTGTAATGTCCTCATTTAACATTTCCACATGAAGAAGCAATGACTAAGTACAGAATGACACCTTTCTTCAATCCACCAATTGCATTCATTTCATTGTGCTCTATGGACTCTATTACTATTTAGTATAGTTATATGTACTTTGATATAGATTCTTGGATAGTTTCACAGCCTTATTTGCCCATGAATCATGTAACTGTATTTAGAAACCATCTTGTTAGTAGCAACACACACACACATATATGCATACATACACATACATACACACACACACACACACACACACACACACACATATATTAGAAAAGCAGCTCTTCATTGTTACTAGAAATAGAAATTTTCCTTTAGATCAGCATATGCAAGACAGATTTTGAAACATATATTAAAATAGGAGCAAATAGATTTTTTCAACCTTTGGAACATTATCAATCTTTATATATTTTGCCATTCTTCTATCATTTAAAATAAGAACAATAGATCTAGCAATCCCACAATAGCGGTGTTTACTCTGGGACTTAGAATTGCTAGCCGTCCCTTTAGTTGCTAATAGTTTTTTGATAGATAATCTAAGACTCAGAACTTGGAAGCTTAAAATCCCTGCAGCTGAGAAATTGATAGGACTCAGTGACTTTCCACTACACAAAAATAGTTAATTAGTGATTATTTTAACATTTTAGTTAATACCCTTGTCTGGGAATATCTACTGCCTTCCTGGCATGATATATGGAAGAATACTTTGCTTGTGGCTTTTGCTGGCCAAAACTGTGATCTCTCAAGTCTTCTTCCACATGCAGCACAAACAATGGAAGGGGGGAAAAACTGTGTGATCTCTTTATTTTATCATTTATGTCAGAATTATATTTTGATACATATAACACAGGAATATGTCTTCAAAGGATTCTGAATAATCTATCTATCTATTTATCATCTTTATCTATCTGTCACCTATCACTCATCTCTATCATCTATCTATCTATCATCTATTTATCTATCATCTTTCCATCTCTTCTCTTTTTCTACCATTTCAGGTAGAAGTTAGTTGGAGGCAATGATCAGCATCTCTATGCTGGAGCTAGGAGTTTCAGTAAAAGCTAATTTAATGTTCCTCTTTTAATGTAATTCTGCTCCACAATTCTTTCATCTCTCTTTATACCCAACCCTTTTTAAGGCATCTATGTACAAATACTCAAGTTAACAGTAAAGCTTTCTCAGTTTCCTTTTTTCAGTCACCTTCTAACCCACAGCTTCTGTTCTTTCAAAATGCCTAAGGCATTGGAACATCAGAAAAAATGACTTGGTACTTTTTCTATAAATATTTATCTAAGGAAATGTGAAAGTAATAGAATACATTTTCAAAATACTCAATTTTTTTCTTTGACAAGATAATATATAACACTTTACAGTAATAATGTATATATTTATTGAGTAATTTAACATTTTAAGAGAAAATGTATTTTCTTTAAATTCTCCACAGCTGTGAAGGTTCATGTCAGCCATCTAGTTTGTCAAGGTTAGTTATTTGATAAGTAAGGATCATTTCATCCTTAAAAAAAATCTTGCTTTTGATAAATAATTTCCAGGTAATAATTGGTACTTCAAGTGATTTATAAAGGCAGTTTGAGTGTGGGGTCAAACTAACCCTTCATTAAATCAAAGCAGTGAACCAGATGCTTAGAATAAGGATGATAATTAATCCATGGCCTTGTAGGAGAACAAAGGCTCATTTGAAGAAGGCATTTATATGCTGAAGTAATTTCTTTTGTTCTTGTTTTGTTTAGTATCTGATGGTAATTGAATTCATTAGAGATTTGGGAACTCAGTAGATAACATTCATTGTGTGGAAGCATATCAGCATTTGAGAGTGTCTTCCTGCATGTAATGGGGGCATCAATTTACTTGTGCACTGAGATGAAGTTTATCTAAAATGAAATCATATTAAATGTTGGCACAAAATTCTACATTGCTCTTGTAGATTTGATTTTTAGAGATTATCATTTATAGACATCTCCTTTGAAAAGCATTAAAGGAAAGGCATTCCATTAAGTTTGGATAAATGTAAAGAAATCAAAACCAAATATTCATTCACTGATTCTAATCCTTATTAAACAATTATGCATATTTTCCATGCTGTGATTAAAAGAAAAAATGCATTTCAACATATAGTCAAAATTTTTCTGAAAATACTTATACTTTTATGATTTTCTTATGTTTAGATGCATGTGTCAATATTAAGGCATATACATATGAGTGCAAATGTCTGTATAGGCCAGAGACCTTAATCACATAGGGTTACTTGTGGTTATGAGCTGCCAGACATAGTTGCTGCCAACCAAACTCAAGACCCCTTCTGTAAGGACATTTTATGCTCTTCACCACTGAGCTGTCTCTGCAGCTACCCACCTGTGCTTTAAAAAAGACACTTGCAGTTCTGCGGACATGATCTCACTCTTAGTACACACAAAAAAGGAAAAATGCAATCAGATTAAATCTAAATCATTTGAGAAAAAATGCTTTTTTCTTATATACTTAAAACACATTAGACAAAAACAAACAAACAAAAACTCAACTAAAAATAGAGCCTTAAGGGGCTGAGAATATGTTTCAACGAGTAAGAACAGTCATTGTTCTTGCACAGGACTTCAGTTTATTTGCCAGTATTCACATGTTGGCTTCCTACTGTCTGTGACTCAGCTAGAGAGCATCTTATCCTCTTGTCTAGTCTCTGAATGCAATAGGTACTCATGTAGTACACACACACACACACACACACACACACACACACACACACACACACGCGCGCGCATGCGCGCGCGAGCACACAGAAAAAATGCTAATGCATGTTAAATAATAGTGAAAAAAATTTTAATATATATAACTTTGTCATATATATCATCAATTTCTTGAACCAGTACGCCATTAGATACATCAAATCCAAAATAACTACAATTCATGAATTCAATGAATTTATTTCTGAAGTGACCACAATTTTGTTGTTTTAAATAAATGTAGCAATAAACGTTTTGTACCCAAACTTCCAAAACTGTGAAAATGGTATTTGTATAATATATATGGTGAGCAGTCCAAGATTCAATTGAAAATAATCAAGAGAAAAGTATAAAGAAGAGAAATAGTTCTGTGAAGCCTGTCTCTCAATTTAATATGCTGTCATTACGTAAAAGGAAGAGAATATTATCTGTTTTTTCATTTTTTCCTAGTAGGAATAAATTAATTTGGGAAGTATTTCCTGGAATAAGTTTTACTACACATATAACAAATTGTCAAAGTACAAGTATAATAATTCAGAGTACTCAGAAATACTGAACATAGTTGAAAGTCCATTTGTGTATGTGTGTGTATTTGTAGTGTGACTAAAGGTCAGTTTCCTGTGCTGCAGTGAGTGGATAAGCTCACACTCACACACACATGGAAAATACTAATTAGACATAGCACTCTATGCAATTAATTTACTAAAATACCTAAAGGGGACATGAAATTGATCATGGGACATGTAGAAATTTGTTCATTAAAGGAAGAAGAAATGGGTGGAGGTAGACATGTTCATATTGTATTGTATACATGTATAAAATTTTCAAGAATAATTTTTTAAAAAAATGAAAATGAAAGAAAGGAAAGATAACTGATACTCCATTTCACCCAACTGAGAATGGTTATCGTCAAGAAAGAGAACACAGTGAGCATTAATGATGATGGCCAGAGAAGAGGAACTCTTATTCACTGCGGGTGGAAATATAAATTAACATAATCGGTGTGGAAGTAAATATGAAGAGTTCTCAAATAATTAGAATAGAACTTCCATATATCACAACTATATACCGCTGGACCCCTGGACATACACTCAAAGGACTCTGTATCCTTACATGCACATTCATATTTATTACTGTATTATTCATAATCAAAATAATGAACTAGCCTTTGTAATCATGAACAGATGAAAAAGTCATGGAAATATGGTACATTTATGTAATGGAAATTGTTTAAATCTAAATAAAAAGGAAATTTACAGGCAAATGGGTAGATATGAAAAATATTATATTAAGTGACCTAACTCAAAGTCAGAACCAGATTATCTCTCAATTGTGGATCCAGGCTTATAACATCTCCATGAATGTATACAAGTAGGGATACATGTGACATTAAAGATAGGAGATAATGAGCACAAAGGGGAGTCATGAAGATGGGAGAAAGGGGATGAGAATACTTTTGTTTGAAAATGGTACAATTGAGGGTTAAGGATACGACTCGGTGAGTAAGAGCACTTGCCCTCCTTGCAAGCAAGCGGACCTGACTTCATTCCACAGCACTCACACAAAAAGTCAGACATGGTTATGCAACTGTATGTAATCATTGTGCTCTGGAAGATAAGACAATGGAAGACCACTTGGGTATCACGGCCATTAGTCTAGTCAAAACCACAAGGACCTGTGCCAGTGAGAAACCCTGATTTATGAGAATAAAGTAGACAATAGTAGAGGACACTGAATATCCCACTCTGCCCTCTGTATATGCACAGGGGCAGGAGCAGGTAACCATCACACACATTTGTGTATATATCACATACTATGTACACATACACACACACACACACAAACATATACAAAAATACTGTATTGAAATCTACTATGACATAAGCTAGCTAAAACATTTAAAAAAACTATAATTAAAAAATACTGTGAAGAAGATGAAAATGTTGAGGTACAGATAGCAACCCAATTGAGGGGAGGAATATTGAGATTATTAATTTATATTTTCTTTATTAGTTTCTTAGTACTCTATGTCATCTCACTAATACTAACAACTAGTCTAACACATACTAGTACAACAGATGCTTAAAATGTCAAAACAATCTGAACTATTTTACCAAGTTATTCTAATCCTTATTGTCCTCTCCTCTCTACAAATTCCTTATATAATAGATGAAATTATTAACCCTACTCTAACAGTAAAACTATAGGCCATCAATGATATTGAAGTTATGAGTACACTGATTATGAAGACTAATGTTCTGACTACTATATCATTACAACAAATGATTTAAAACCAGGAGAACTCTGACTCTTAGAAGTTGACAATTGAGTTTCCTCCCTATAGAACTTCCAATGACTGTGACCTTTGAAACTGTAAACCCCAAATAAACTTTCTTCTATTAGTTAACTTGGTCATCGTGTCTTATTACAGCAATAGAAAGGTAGCTAAGACCAAAGATTTTTGGAGCTTTATTAATACTATATAAAATATTGAAATAACTATCATCAAATGGGGTGAATAATGAAAAAGTAATTATGAGACTAGAATAAATAATTTTGGTTTCAAAAAAGGTCAAATGTTGTAAGCTGATGCATTAACTTTCATAGGATTCTGCAGGTGTCTGTAGTAGACAGATGTGTGGAATAAATATGGTCTTTCATTTTTCTTCTGTCATGTGATTTAAAAAATGATAAAAGAAGAAACTGAAAAAAACCTTGTAATTTCATAAATATTGGTATGATAGACCTGGAAGCTTGATTGAAGACAGTTTTGTAGTAATAATGAAAAACTATACAGTTCAAGCACTGTGATGTTGAAGGACACATACACTGACATGCACGGACATGAAGAGGTTTGTGATGTTGTAATAAACATGCCTCAAGCTTAATAGTTAAATGTTTGCAGGTAATGATATCATACAGTGTGGGAGAATCCTAAAAGCTGGTAAAGTCACTGGAGGTGAACAAAATTGAAAGGTTATGGCACTCACGGAACTCACACAGAAAAAAAATATATATTACTTCTCTGTGAAGTGAACTTCAAGTATAATGGCTAACAAGAGAAGTATTAAAGTATTAGAAGGCACCGAAGAACAGTCACAACCAAGAGAACTGCTTTGGTAAAATGTAATCAAGTAGCACCTCAAAATGGATGAAGAAGAATGAGAGAAAAAAATTTCATCATAGAAAGTGTGTGTGGCATTTAGAATCTGAAAGGTGTGTATTCAGGTCCTGTCTTTACTATTTACAAATTCTGGGGCCTTCTGCATTGGAAACTTTGCTTTATCAAAACTAGTAAAATTTATATTAATTTAATATATTGATTATACTATTTCTCAATGTGGAGGAATGAGTTAAATATTATAATGGATAGCCATTATAATAACAATCTTCTTTTTAATGCTTGTTTTTAGCATGGAATGAGTGTTCATGTAAAATAAAACGTACAGGTAAATATAAATTGTTATGTTTCAATTTTTTTCATTTTCTACTTCTAAAAGGACATCTGTTTCCACAACAGTAAAATTAATTGAGCATGTTTGTTATCATTTATTTGAAAAGATAGCTCAATATTATTAAAATACATCAAATATTTTCATCTTTGAATAAAATACATCTAATTCTCTTGCGTTGGCAGTAATATCATTACCTCCTCTTTTGGATCATAATATGCCTTAGGATTCTTTTTAATTAAGATATTTATGTGTAAAGGCTTTGCATGACTGCTGGATGCTTGTATCCTTATTATAAAACAGGAAAAAATGAGCCCTAATTTGTGACTTTTTATAAAATGAGCATATATTCACCTGTTATAAATACCATCTTAATATATGTTATTTTTCCTTATAAATATAATTTAAAATATATACAACTCTCTGCAAAGACTGTTATTTCAGAATATTGACTGGGAGGAAAATATCCTGAAAATAATTTGACTGTTTCTGAAATGTAAAATATTTTATATGGGAAGGATTCTAATTTTTTGTGTGTGTTTAGTGAAATTGAACATAATCTAAAAGGTTTTGTTATTTTCAGATATTATCCTTGCAATGCTGGAGCTTGGTAATGTCTAGCTTCTTCCATATGAAGTGTACGTTGTGATGAGAATGTAACAGATTTCTCTTGAGTGGATGAATAGCCTGTTGAGTAAAATTGTGAAGAAAGTAGAAAATAATTTAGGGAGGAAATACACTCGTAACTAAAATGTTTTTTCATTTTTATTATCCACAAAACAATCCTCCATGTTTAAACTGTGACTAAATGTTAGAAGGATCCCTATCAGTCTTATGACAAATCTCACATTTGCAGCTGGCCACATGATTGGAGTCTACGTGGCCACTGTGTGGCAGCTCCCTAGGTATCAGCAGCAATTGTTGGATACCTTGAAAGGCAGCCTTCCCTTCTGGAGCACAGACAGGTCAAGGATTGTAATCACTTCCTTTCTTCTTTTAAACAGTTGCTGAGTTTAAATGATCCTTTCCATACATATAAAATCATCTATTTTCTCATGTAAAGACTATGCAGACAGAATAATAGAATATCACACTTTTAGTATGTTCTCCTCAATTATTCTCAATTTTCCATTATACTTCATCCACTTTAGTGCTTACAGAGAGTTAGTAAATTCAAACTGTGGATTAACCTTGTAATTTCATTGAGGAATGCTGGCAATTTAACACCAAGATTCATAATACTCTTCCTTTTTCACAAAGAGCTTGGTTTTAAACCTAACATCAATCTACAAAATATAACAGCAGGATTATATAAAGACACACATCCAGAGCATTTTCATCCTTACAGCTGAGGGGTCTCAGAGTAGACAAGAACTCAAAGGGCATTTATGCCAAAACTCACACATTTTCAAAATAGGCTATACTCTGCAAATGCAATTTCAGATTTCACTGTTCCCGGGCTTTGGAGGGTATCTCTCCCCCTGAATACATAGCACTTGCTTTTTCTGAGCACTGTATCAAGCTATTATTAAAAATTAATGAACCTGCGAATTCTCATGCACTCTGTCTGCACATTTTACCTACTTTTAACGTTCTATCTGAGGTACCACTTCCACAGAGCTTCCTTGATCCTCCCCACGGAGATCTGGATGATTCCTAAAGAATGTTTTACATAAACTGGTTATTCATTTTAAAGGGAACAGGCACTAGTCTGACTCTAAGGGGAAATGATATTGGCTTCTGCCTCAGTTGATGAACACCAAACATCGCCTCACTTCGGTCAGCACGTAGGCATTTCTGCCTCTCAATCCCAACTGCCAGAGTGGAGATCACTTATGGAAACTTGTGCCTCTGTTTGTGATTACAGTGCTAGAGCAGATGACAGCCACTATTCTACAGTCTCAGAATACCAGTTTGGGGGCTTTGCCTATAAATTCTTGAATTTTTAAGACTGAGTTGTTCTGTAGGTGGGTATATTTTTCGTTTTCGTTTGTTGTGGCATAGAATATGAGCAAGTCTCCCTCCTAAACATCAGTGACCATGATCTTCGTATTGGTTTCTGGCTATAGGGGAGGAAACAGGGATCTGCAACGAAGTAGGCAGTCTCTGTACTGTGTTTGATTTGACAAATCGGAATTGTCAGTTTGATTTCTGCATCTATGGCACTTCTCAGGAAGGAAAACCAAGGCAGGCTTTCTAGCATAGGGAAAGAAGAGGACCGAGCAGAGAAGAAGTTGCTGAAGGCCAAAGTTATATTCAACACCACAAGCTAGAGAAACTTTTCATTTTATGACTGATTTTCTTTTGGAGTTGTCTCTCCTCCACCAAATGGATTATTTCTCTCCCTGCCTTTCTTTGTGCATAGAGTTTTCAGGAAGTTAACAGTCTATGGGCAGGACTCCCAGGGTGTCAGCAACAATTTCCAAAGAGATTAATATTCCAACATTGTGGCTCCCAGTGGTAAGTCCCAGCCTGGTCCTGTATCAGGTGAGGAATGCACACTCCTCCACCACAAGAAGTTCCAGGCTAAAACTGGGTGGTCCTGGGCTGGACTGGTCTGTTCAGACAAAGGTGGTCAAGCGACCTAAGAGGCAGGAGAAATGTATATTCTCAATGCCAAGTGTTAACAGCTCTCTTAGCTAAGCTGCCAGAGCCGGGCTGGGGGGCTAGCTTTAGAGCTCATAGAGTCAGGCCAGGCAGACAGGTGGGTGGTCTGGGAAGAGGCAATGCAAGCTCAGGACCTTTCGGCAGGAGCATGAGCCCAAGCAGTCCTAGCAGCATCTATGTGGGAGATGGTACTCAGAGAGGAACTTTGGCTGCCAGTGCTAGAAGATCTAGCTAGGCAGCAGGAGCCAGGTAGGAGCCTGGACACTGTACAAGCCTGGTCAGCCAGAAAAGTGGCAGTGGCAGTGGATGAGGGGGAAAACTATTCATGGACAAAGGAGTGCTTCCCCACCAAGCTCAAAATAAACAGCCAGATTCAGACATTCATGTTGGAGGCATGGAGAAAGAGAGTTTATTCCATGAATCAGGGACATTATAAACCTTTGGGCAGTGAGAGGGTTTTGGAGGTGAATGTGTTTGATTTGCTGGATATTGTCCTATCAGAATAAAGGAAAGGTAATACCAATTAACCCATGGGTAGTGGGGCTGTGGGAAGACTCCAGGTAGAGTAGAGGCATAGACAAATGTCATTGACTGAAAGCTAAGGCACCTACAGATCTCCTTAGCATGAGGAAGTACTTTCAAAAATCTCCAGGTGTTTGTTCTAGAGGTTTATCAATTGATGGTTGGGACAAGTAACACTCCTTTAGAGGATCTGGTTTCCTCAGATGAGACAGTAGGGAATCTACTGAAAAAGGGGAGTCCATTGTTTGGCACCGAGCTCAGTAGGCATTCTGGAAAAGGCAGATTTCTACCTTATCAGCAGAAATTCCCCAATCAACTTCTTTTTTTTTTTCTTTTTTTTCCCTTTATTTTTTATTTCTTCAAGTTACATCTCAATCGCAGTCCCACCCTCCCATCCTCAACCCCCATCCTCTTCTCTTTTTTTTTCTTTTAAGTTTAAGGTATATCTTATTTCCCCCTACAGTTTCCCCTTTCAGTCCAACAAATGGCTCTTTCTCTTATAATAACAAATACAATACAGTACAACAGAGGTAATTAGGCCACAGTTATGAGCGTTATATGGCTTAACGTACATTCCCAATGACCAGTCCATATGTATTTGGTACTTGACTTTAACATTCTACTATCTAAACATCTCCATGAGTTTAAAGGTCTATATCTGACTCAACATTCATACTAACTTGCAACACAATTTTAAAAGTATCTTCTTAGATCTATAACACTCTGAGAACTTCACACATCCACTCAACATGGATTGATCCTATTCACACACCTCTTCTTCCACTAATGCATCCAAACTACCTACAACTCTATGACCTTTTTTTTTTTTTGCTTCTATTGTTCACTGAGTCATATTTGTTCAGTCCATCTACTTCAGGGTGGGCGGCCATCCCTTGGAGAGTGATCATTATAACAAAGGACACACTCAGGAGGAAAACTGACTCTCCTTTCCTCAGAAGTCACCAACTGTCAATAGTTCTCACTTCAGGATGGGAGTTGATGTGCCACTTCTCCCTGATGTGCCATGAA
>CAJQZJ010018033.1:11866096-11940426 GCA_907164525.1 Lophiomys imhausi | reverse complement strand
AAAAGGCAAGGATTATATTATGGCTAAGACTTAAAGTGATGTTATATATAGCTAAAAGATCTTGAAAAACAATAAAGAAATAATTCAGAATGAGGAGAAAACTTGGGATGTAATTTGTAATATTTCTGATATTTGATCACTGCATATATAAGCTTAAGCTCAAAAATAAAGGTATTGATTGAAAAACATTCTCACAAGGCATTAAAACAATAAAAGTCCATCTCTGTGTCCCAAGTTTTAGATAAAAATATACAAAAAATAGTTTTTAAGTTTCTGCAATAAACATTGGAGGAGATATATATGTTTAATTTGATTTAAACATGAGATATGCAAATGTATCAAATTATATTTGATACCAACCTTAATATATATGATTTTTAGTGTGTTTATTACTTAGAGAAAGAAAAGGCAATGGGAGAAAACAAGGTAATTATATTTTAATTTAAATAAATTTAATTAAAAGGTGAAATATTAGCTGGAAAAGATAGCTAAACAGTTAAGAAAACTGACTCTTCACACAGAGGACCAGTCTTCTGTCTCCAGCACTACATAGTGGCTCACAACTCTTGATATTCCAATTCGAGACAAGCCCTTGGATGTCTTTTTCTGGCCTCTGTCTGCACACACATTGTTTGCAGACAAAACATCTCCAAACATAAAAATGTACCTTTTATAAAAGGCAAAATATACTTCATACTTATATAAAATGTCCTGTGAAAGTTTTAAATGAAATAACAAATACTATTTGTGACTAATCAACAAAATAAAATCTAAATTAACTTTATTATAATTGATTTTAGAACATGGAATAAAATACACAAAGTAATCATGAGATAGAGACAATGTTGCATTATGTTCACAGAAAAGTATCTTTGCATAATATTCTTACTTTTAAAGAATATATTATGACACAAAATTATAGAAAATATTGAATACTCTCCCCAGCTCAAATAATGTGAGTAGAAAATATATTCAATGAGTCACAGTGATTGGTACATATTTGTCAATGAATAAGTATATTCAGATGGTGGTATAACTGATGAAGATGTAAACCAAATTCTCTAAATGAAAAAAGAATTGAGCAACAGTGTCAGGTTCAATAGAAAGATAAAGAGATAAATTCATATTACAGGCATAGATAATCTTTGTGAAGTTAAAATAGCAGGTTCTTGGTTTTATGAAAGGGAGAAGACATGAAATGGATATGATTATATGCAGGATGCTTTAACTGGTAGTAGGAAAATACAACTCTTATATAATACTAGGTTTATTTGTAGGGCACAGAAATTCTTAGATTGCAGTTAGATAAAGAATATGTTACCTTACAGAGCAAGCTAGAGGAAGCACAGCACAGACATGTGCTGAATATAACCTTTCAAAGAGTTTGAGCAGGTTGTGGAAGCAAAGCAAAAGGACAGTAAATTTGATTAAAATTAATGAAAGCTGAATAAAAGTGGGTTATGAGCTGAGTTTGGAAAGGCAAAGGGAAGCTTATCAAATAGAAAAAAAAAGGGATAGAAAAAGTTATAACCAAGCAAGCTTCCCCAAAGAGGAAATAAGGTTAGGTTCAAGAAAAAAGCAGTTGGAAAGAGCCACATGCCTTGATTGTCCTAGCAAGCCTTCATTGGAGGCAGGAAACTGGATTGTGTGAGATTTTCTGACAGTGGTTACCCTTTATGCCCCCTAACAAATGATTGAAAATTTGCTGAGAAAATTATATTGCTTGCTTATTGGAAAAGTTTTATTGGCATTCCAAGAGAAATTAAGTGAATTACCCTTATAAAGCTGTTCATAGAGAATGTATTTTCTCAGAGTAAAACGTGGGCATTACTTCCTATCACATTTTGCTGGTCAAACTTTACCATCATGTTTATCATATGGCATGGCTTTTGAAGTGTTGCAGTTTTCCATTTATTTTAGCAATGTATGTAATTGTGTTAGAAAATTGATATTAATTACCAAAGTGAATGCCACAAATAATCACTTAATAGTCTCATATTTAATATTCAATAAAGGGTTAATTACTGTTATAATTCATTCTTTTTCTATTAAGCTTAATGTTTATATGTCAATTTGTTTTACTATGTTTATCATTCTCAGGACTTTTAATATATCTACAATGTGTTTCTAAATCTCTGTACAGTAAATATTTTGTAAAGATTTAAATAAATGATTTTGAATAGCATAATTCAATCCCATCATTATTCATAGAATTAGAGTTTGGTTGTTTTGTGTATTTACAGATATGTATCATGTTAACATTTTGTGTGTTCAAACACGGAATTGCATAATGGCATGCAATCTGCACTGGCATTAGTACTCTATCAAACTTAGATTCAAGAATAATATTGAAATGAAGCTCATTCTATTAACATCTGTAATACCATTTAGATTACCAAAATCAGATAAATTTGCTAGAAGTTTAGAGATCATATTGTCTTTTCATTTTTAAGTGAATTTGCTTTTCCTTCTGGGTTGTTTTGTTTAATCTATTAATGTATCTTATTTAAATACATCTACATGAAGTAGTTTGGGAGGAAAATGACATGCAATGTGCTTTCATTTTTTTTTTTTTTTTGAGACAGAATCCCTGGCTATCCTGGAACTCTCTTTGTATAATAGACTGAACTCAAACTTGCAATCTCCTAGCCTCTACCTCCCTGTAGCTAGGATTATAGAATGCACTACCATGCACAGCTTACCAAAACATGTTTTCAATAGAGTCTTTCTCTTTGTTCAGTACACTGTGTCCAGTAAATAAAGCATAGCCAGGCTCAAATTAGATGCTTCATGAATATTTATTATTAAATGTGTAATTTGTCAATGATTTTTAATTATCTCAAGGCATATTTCATATTATTCATTCTAAATAATGTTATGTTCTATTCCTGACAGTTCTGCATGTTGGACAGGTTGTTTTCAAGATATTTTTTTCTTAAGGACCAAAGGCAACTTTAATTTTTGAAAAATATGCAAACATTATTATTACATATTTCATGTGGAACATTTGTCTATACATAAGGGACTACATAATTAAAGCTAAGTTAAATAATAAGAACATTTATTGTTATTCAGTTTCTGAAGTTGGTGAACTAACTTGTTGATTGTGTAACTTAGAAAAACCACTGATTTCCCAAGAAATTTCATGACTTATTGGTTCATTAACTCACATGAGGGCTAAGAGCTTCCTCTTTGCACTGGGGCCTGACAAGGCGACCTAACTGGGTAATGTGTTCCACTAACAGGCAACAGATGTGAGAGACAGACCCCCATCCAGCTCCACTTGCTAAGGGATCTGCATGAAGACCAAGTTGCCTACATATATGTGTAGGACGGCTAGGTCCAATCTACATATGCCTTTTTGGGGAAATGGGTGGGCATTTGGTGTTTCAGTCTCTGTAAGCCTCTAAGGGGGTTGTTTGGTTAATTCTGTTGATGTTCTTCATGTGGAGTTCTTGTCCCATCCAGATCCCTCTGTTTCTCCTCCCTCTCTTATACACAACTATCAAAGGACCACCTAAAGTTTGGCTGTGTGTCTCAGCATCTGTTTTGATTGTTTATCTCTTTGTACAAAAGTGCATTCTACAGGAAAGTGCAACCACAGGTTGAACTAGGGAAAGCTTATCCATGGAGAGACAAAAGTTATTTACTCAAAACAGAAATAATGGTATTATGGATCATATTATGCAGGATTATATAGAAAGAAAGAGGGGGGAGAGAAAAGAACAAAGGTATAGGTATGGAATAGAAGCATTTTTCTGCTAGGAAAAAAAATTCTGAAGGTGTTCAGAGAATGGTCCTTCTTCACTTTCCATTGGCTATAATGTAGTGCCATTCCACTTTATACATAAATCTATCAATATGGTTGGATTTCAAAAGACTGTATATGTGTACATACTGTATTTCTGAGTGTTTTTATGAAAGTTTATGTATGAGACCAGAGTTTAACATTTTTTTATCTGGAGGGACTTCACTACATGCACTGAAAATCTGAAGAGAACAATAGGTAGAGGAAGAAAAACCTCACCTAACTTACTCTGTGAGAGTATGAGCTGGAACACTGACTGTTTGATGGATTAAGACTGAGATATCTAGTATGTTCTACCATGGTTCTTGGATCACTTGCATGAGCTTAATTGGATACCTAAGGTTGTTCAGGAGTTTGTAGCTTAGAGAACTATAACTTGGGACTTATATCCTACACACCAAGGCATATGTATCTCTCCTCAATGTCTTCTCTCTTTCCATCCATACTCTATTTATTTCACTTTTAGTCCAGGTGAAAAAAAAAGTTTAAGAATTACAGGTGAGTTTAGAAAATTTAGAATTGTTGTTCCCTTTATCCTTATATATATAATATACATATATGTCCATATATATATACATATATATATATATATATATATATATACCTACATAAAAATAAGTTCAGGAATTACAACTAAAAATAAAAATAAGTTGGATATTACAGCTAAGAGATGAGAAAATTCAGTATTGTTGTTCTCTTTATCCATATATATACACAAACATATACATACATATATACATATATATGTATATGTGTATATGTGTAAGGATACATATATATTTATATATATACATATGTATATGTATGTATATATATACGTCATTTAAGTCAGCATTGCTGTTTTTCACTTTCTTAGGCATTTTAATCCATGGTCAAATGTACACACTCAGCACATTTCCATATCTTTCCCCCGGTTTCTTGAATAAGCTTCCAACTCACATTTTGCACAAAACTATACTACCTGAAGCCATTTAGTAACCAGAACTTTTTTTTACTGCTCTTTAGTTATTTTCAAGGGGTGTGTTAATTTTAAAGCATTTTTGGTAACATTTTCCTTTACAAAATTTTACATATTAGTTTTTTATATATTAGGGTTTTTCTAATATTTATATATTACATCAGGTTACACATTCATCACAATACCCTCCTTCCACCCCTCCTAGTCCTGTCCTCCCACCCTCTACCCCCTAACTCTTTCATTCCACTCCTCTGGAATGGAGTGTCCCTACATAACAGTCCCCCGCCCGAGTTCAGCAGTCATATGAGGGCCAAGAGCCTCCTCACACACTGGGCGCCTACAAGGCATCACCACTAAGGCAAAGTGTCTCATTGATAGGAAGCAAAGTCTACCTTCCTGTTCTCTTTGGTGCATTGGTTGTAGTATAGTTATCCTGTAGTATATGGCTAAAATCTGACTATAAGTGAATAGATGCCATGTGCATTTTTCTGAGTCTGGGTTAGCTCACTCAGGATGAGCTTCTCTAGTTCCATCCATTTGGCTGCAAATTTCACTGTTTCTGATTGCTGAGTAGTATTCCATTGTGTAGACGTACCACAGTTTTTTTAATCCATTCCCTGATTGAGGGACATATGGGTTGTTTTCAGTTTCTAGCTATTAAAAATAAGGCTGCTGTGAACATAGATGAGGAAACTTCCTTGTTATTTGGTGAGGAAATATTTGGATGTATACCCAGAATTGGTATTGCTGGGTCCTGAGGCAAAGCTATTCCAAGTTTTCAAAGATATCGCCAGACTGACCTCCATAGTAGTTGCACAAGCCTGCACTCCCACCAGCAATGGAGGAGGGTTCCTTTTTCTGCACACCCTCCCCAGCATATGCTGTCACTGGAGCTTTTGATCTTAGCCATTCTGACAGGTGTGAGATGGAATCTCAGAGTTGTCTTGAGTTGCATTTCTCTGATGATTAAGAATGCTGACCATTTCTTCAAGTGTCTCTCAGCCATTAGGGATTCCTCCTTTGTGATTTCTCTGTTTAGCTCTGTTCCCCGTTTTTTGATAGGATTATTTGGTTTCTTGGCACTTAATTTCTTGAGTTCTGAGTAAATTTTTTATAATAGCCCTATGTCAGATGAGGGGTTGGTGAAGATTTTTTCTCAATCTCTAGGCTGCCATTTTGTTCAAATGACAGTGTCTTTTGCCTTCCAGAATCTTTCCAGTTTCATGAGGTCCCATTTATTGTTTGTTTGTCTTAGATCTTGAGCTGTTGGTGTTCTCTTCAGGAAGTTGTCACCTGTTCCAATGAGTGGGCTGAGAAATAAATTAGGGAAACAATACCTTTCACAATAGCCAGAAACATTATAAAATACCTGGGAGTATTTCTAACCAAACAAGTGAAAGAACTGTATGACAAGAGTTTCAAGTCCTTGAAGAAAGAAATTGAAGAGGACATTAAAAAATGGAAAGATCTCCCATGTTCATGGATAGGTAGGATCAATATAATAAAAATGGCCATCCTGCCAAAAGCAATATACAGATTCAATGCAATTCCTATATAAATACCACCACAATTCTTTATAGACTTGAAAAAGCAATTCTCAACTTCATATGAAATAGCAAAAAAAAAAAAACCCGAATAGCTAAATCAATCCTGTACAATTTAAAAAAAAATATGGAGGCATCAACATCCCAGATTTCAAGCTGTACTACAGAGCAATAGTAATAAAAACAGCATGGTACTGGTAATAGAAACAGACCAGTGGATCAATGGAATTGGATTGAAGACCCAGAAATGAACCCACACACCTATAGTCTCTTAATTTTTGACAAAGAAGCCAAAAACTGTACAATGGAAAAAGGATATCATCTTCAACAAATGGTGCTGGTCCAACTGGATGTTCACATGTAAAAGATTGAAATTATACCCATACTTATCACCTTGTACAAAACTTAAGTCTAAGTGGATCAAAGACCTTAACATAAGGCTGGACATATTAAATCTAGAAGAGAAAGTGGGGAAAACCCTCGAACTCATCAGCACAGGTGACAACTTCCTGAATATATATTAGGTTTTTAATACATTATTTCTTTCTTTAGTGTCAAAACACAGTTCAGTATTGGAGTCCTGGAAAGAGAATTCTGAATGCTTCAAAAAAAAAAAAATACAAGAGTCTTATGACCTGAGTTTCTTTAAAATGTGGAATTGTTCTTAAAATGAGGTTTTTTGCTCTGCTTGTATGTAGTGGATAAGAGTGAGTTCAGCTCAGATTATTCATTACAACTCTTTGTTTATTTGCCTGTGTTGAAATGCATGTTTTTAGTACATCTGGCTTTGCTCTTTTGATTGGACCATTTCCTAGTGTGACTCTTCTAACCCATCAGAGTATAAATTATCCAATGATCTGAATAATGCTCATTATTGTATGACTGTTTGGCCCAGCTCATTTCTTGGTTCTTCTAGGTATCACTGCCTCTAGAGTGGCTACACTTTATGAAAACCAACAAATAGACAAAAAAAAACAAAAAAAAAACAACAATATCAAAAACAACAAAGATAAAAAACAATCAAAAGCACACTCAAACTCACAGAAATACACAACTGTAAAAGGTACAAGAAAAAGACCTGTAAAAAAAAAATCATGTCCAAACAAAGCAGTATGAGCCAAAAATAATCTACAGAAATAACATTTAGTTCATTTCATGCTGGGTATCTGATGAGCATGGGGAATTCCCTTAAGCATGGTAAATTTACTTACTGAGACTCCATTGGATAACACTATATTTTTATGTTTATTTATTACTTCAAGGTATATCTCCACCCTCTCCCCCTTTTCCTCCTATCCTACTTCTCCCAAGTAGGGTGACCCTACATATCAGCCCCTCTCCATCAGTTCAGCAGTCATATGAGGGCTAAGAGCTTCTTCATGTACTGGGGTCCTACATGGCAGCACTCCTAGGGCAAAGTGTTCCACTAACAGGTAACAAAGTCTATTTTCCTGTTCCTGGTGGTGTGTTGGTTGTAGGATACTTATCCTGTACTATATGGTTAAAATTCAATTATAGGTGAGTAGATGCCTTGTGCATCCTTCTGAGTCTGGGTTAGCTCACTTAACATATGAGTGTCAGTTGAAAATAGCTTCTTGGATAGGCTTAGGGTTCAATGTACTTTCCACTCTCAGTGATGGGACCTCATCTAGCTTGAACTTATGTTGACCCAATGATTACTATCACAGACTCTGTATGTTAGTACCTACAACAGTGTTGTATCTAGAGGGCAATATTATTTCCTTGGAGTGACTTTTTTTAAATAACTTTTAATTATCTCTTTTTCTCTCTTCCCCTTTATTTTGTTTAGGAAAAATTCTTCACATTTTGCTAAAAATGTTACTACCTACATCACATTAAATAAATTGATAATAAACATTCCTAAATGATACTCAATGACCTGAATACTGAAGTAAATATCAGTTAATAATTGTATATATTTAAGAATAATCATTCCAATTTTTGGCCCAGGTACTCCATACCTTCTACTCCATTCACTGCACTCAAGCACTTTCATATTCATCAACAGAGACACATACAGCAGTGTTCTGCAACCAGATTTAAGATAAGTTGTGAATGAGATGGAGATGAAATCACACTCCAGACTTTGAAATGAAAATTTTGATAAAAGTATCATCATTTCAGAATAATGCATAAAATATTACATTGAAATCAAATGAAAAGGTTGAGGTTGAAGAATTTAGTAGACATGCATTTATTTCAAAATATTTCTGCACCTCATCAATCAACTTATTTTTTGTTTCATTCCATATTCATTGTGAATGGAAAGTTCTCAATGGAATCTTCATCAGTCGTTCATGGACTTCTCTCTCTCTCTCTCTCTCTCTCTCTCTCTCTCTCTGTGTGTGTGTGTCTATCTATCTATCTATCTACCTATCTATCTGTCTGTCTGTCTTTTCTCTCTGTTCTACAAAATTATTTCATAATTTTAAAAAATCTATACTTTGAAAAACAAAGCCAAATGTACATTCTCCTGTTATCTCTATTATCCTCAGACAACTAAAATTTTAGGACACCATTGTTAATCCTTTCTTTTGACATCAGCTTCTCCATAATAAAATTCTCTGTGAGCCTATGAAAGTGGCATTCTTTACCGATTCTGCTAGACTCCAGTACCAGCATATTCTTCACTCTAAAGAAAGAGTCATATAAAGTAACTAGTTTTAAGGTCTGTTGATTTTTATCCTATTTTTCTTTTTTTATTCTTTATTTCTAAATTGTTGCTTATCTGTAGTTTTATGTGGTTTTTTGGAATCAAACCAAAAGCTTATACTATCATATCTATGAGTGCATTATGCTACCTGAACCCATACACAGGATACTGCAAATGATAGATTTTTGTTAATAGATCTTCTGTTTTCAGATCCTACTTTTTCTTAAAGAGTAAATATGTATGTTGTATTTCTAGCCTTGGTTATCTGTGATTTCTTCTACTTCTAAATGTTTCTGTTTTCTTTAGATTCCAGAATTTACATAGTGAATTTTTCAGCACAAACTCTATATCACGTATATAAATTTCTAAATGCATGATATAATATATTTTTTCTGTTTTAAAATACTTATTCTTCTTTCATACATTAGATCCCTAGTGCAGTTTCTTATCCCAATCTATTTTCTGGTTTATATTTCAAAATGACTTTATGATATTTTGACAAAAGTGAGAATTAACTTCAAATGAAAATGAGAGTTTAGATAAAACATAGATGAGTTCTAAGTCTTATTTTTTATTCCTCTCTCATATAATATATCTCAACTGCTACTTTTCCTCACTCTCCCCAGCTTGTATCTCCACCACCTCTCCTTTCTCTCAGATGCATCCCCCCCCACAGAGAAGGGCATACCTCCCAGGGCAATCAACCAAAAAAATTGCATGACAAGTTATAAGACCAGGCACATTCCATTATATCAAGAGTACACAAGGCAAACCAGTAGGAGGAAAAGAGCCCCACAAGTACACAAAAGAGTCAGGGACATCCTCTATTCTCACTGTTAGAGCTTTCATATAAACACCAAGATATTCAGTGATTACATATATTCAGAGGACCTAAGTCAGACCCCTACAGTCTTCTGATCACTGAACATTCCCATGAGTCCCAGTCAGATAATTCTGTGAACCCTGAACACCTGATCTGTCCCTGACCTCTCTGGTTTCTTCTAGCCTTCCCCTTCATGCTCCTCCTCATCCTCATAATTCTCAGGACTCTTTGAGTTCCTGCTAATATTTGGCATCAGCTCCCATCAGCTGCTGGATGAAGTCTCTCTGGTCTCTTTGATGATGATTCTGCTAGACTCCAGTGCCAGCACATTCTGTATGCAGGACAATGTCTATGTCTAAGGTTTTGTTGTTGAGTTGGTGTCCCTTCACTTGAGGCCTTGCTTGTCTGGTTCAGGACCTGTGTTCCCCATTACTAGGAGTCTATGCTAGGGTTACTATCTTAGATTCCCTGGAGTTTACATTACACTAGTTTCTACCCCCAAAATAACACTTCATTCAGTTATTTTCCTAGTGCTCCCCTTCCATCTGATGATATTTGTTTACAAGTCTACCAAACACACCCCTGTCTGCCTGCAAAATCTATTCTATTTATCCTTACAGGGAGCTCCTTGTTCCCCGCTGAGTTATCCTTGTTGCTTAGCCTCTCTTAGTCTGTGGACTATAGCATGATTGTCTTTTACAATACAGCTAATATCCACTTATAAGCGAGTACACACCGTGTTTATCTTTCTGGGTCTGAGTTACTTCACTCAGGATATTTTCTACTTTCATTTGTTTGTCTGCAAATTTTATGATGGGCATTGTTTTTAAAAGCTGAGTAGTACTCCATTGTGTAAATGTACTTCAAATCCAGTCCTACATGAAAAAATTATGAGGAAAACTCCAACCAAAGCTTAACTATACTCAAGAAAAGACAGGAACTAATCTTACACCATCAAAACCCAAAGACAGGAAACACACACACACACACACACACACACCACCACCACCACCACCATGACCATCAACCCAAAAACAACAGCAACACTGATGTGTTGTTGGATGAAGTCTTTTTGGTTTCTTTGATGATGATTATGCTAGACTCCTGTACCAGCACACTCTGCAGGTAGGACAATTTGTATGTCAAAAGTTTTGTTGCTGAGTTGGTACTGCTGAGTAACTGACTGGGATTCAATTGAACTTGCAAAAACAACATCAAACTATAACAAAATAACAATCATTAACAATCACTGATCATTAATATCTCTCAATATCAATGGATTTAATTGCCCAATAAAAAGACACAGGCTACCAGAATGGATTAAAAACTAGGACACATCCTTCTGCTTTATACAAGAAACATACTTCAGCATCAAAGATAGATATTATTTTATAACAAATGGTGGAAAAATGTTTTGTATTTTTTCCAAGCATATGGACACAAGAAGCATGTTGGTGTACCTATTCTAATACCTAACAAAATAGACTTCAAATCAAAATTAGTCCAAAGAGGTAGAGAAGGACATGTCATGCTCATCAAAGGCAAAATCCATCAGGTGATCTTTCAGTTTTTAACATCTATACTCCAAGTGAAAGGCACCCATATTTTAAAAGAAATATCACTAAAGGTTAAATCACATGTCGAACCTTACACATTAATAATGGGATACTCCAATACTCTACTTTCACCAACAGACAGGTCATCCAAACAAAACCAAAACTGAGAATTAATGAAGCTAATAGAAATTGTGAATCAAATGGACCTAACAGATATCTACAGAACACTTCACCCAAACACAAAAGAATATACCTCCTTAGTACTTCACAAAACATTCTTAAAAACTTACCATATACTCACTCAAAAAGCAGTTCTAATTCTATTTAAAATCTAACTTTACTTTTATATGTACTGCAATGATGTTTTTAATTGGAATTTTTAAGATGAATTAATTTACATTATAAAATTAAATATATTTCTACCTTTGAATTATTCAAACTGATAAATGAAATACTTAGATACAGAATACTTGTTCTTTGTAAATGTTAACAAGCTTAGACTGATCACTTTATTTATATACCTATACTGATTCTCAGTAAAATTAGTGAATTCACGAGAACATAGATGAGTACTTGGATATATCATGGTAACATCTTTCTTTAATATGTCTAGTGTTGTGTTTCCTGTTCATTAAGCTTTGAAGTTGCAATGAGATTTTACCAAAGTTATTTTATTATAAGTATAAAACTCCATTCATTAGTTTTGCAAATTTAGGGAAAGTGTCATAGATGTTTTAAAATTCTACTTAAAAATTCTTTGAAATATAAATTTCTTGAGAAAATTTCCCAAGAAACTGAAACCATTATATCTTTCAATAGTTGACTTTTTTGTAAGACAGAATGAAGAAAATTGAATACAAAAAAAGAAGAAATTAAACAAATGCCACTTTAAGCAGTATAAAATCTGATTTTAATGCATTTTCAATATAGAAACCACATTTTGTGATTTTTGTTGTTCTATACAATCATTCAGCATACATTTCCACTAGATTTCTATTCTTTGCTGTCACTATATTTTGTGGAATGTCCTTTAAAAATCAAAAATTTTAAATTAAAATATTGGTTATATGCTCTAATTTTGAATATAAGAATTTTTTTATGATTCCAAATAGCATTTTCCTTATGATTCTGACTTTTTTGAAAAAAAAATTAAAACTCCATCCTTTTCCAAAAGAATTCTGAAGACGTACAATCTTTTATGGGGATATTTGATTCATTTCCTTTTATACCTTCACTGGTCTACATTCTCTTTGCCAAAAAAATCAAAATCTTTTCCTAATATTAGATATCCCACAAAAATTAATAACAAAAACACTAATAATGACTAAGAAGAGGTAAAGAATAGCAATGACAAAAATATTCTTTGATAACTAGTTAATAACTTTCATTATTTATATGGTAATATCAATAACATGTATGGATATTTTAAAGCAGGTAACATTGAAACTGTAACAGTATCCTTTTAAAATGTGCTTGATTAAATAACAAGCTCTTTGGTCTGAGATGTGTGATAGTTGGGAAACCTAAAGTTAGAAACATAGCAAGTACATCTTGGCTATTTCCACAACATTCTTAAAATGGTTGGAGGTGATCTTGAATTCTCAATACTTAAAATCATTATCTGAATGTTGAAGTATACAGGACATGCATATGACATTTTTATTAGAGGAATATTAACTCAGCAAATTTTCCAAAGAATATCTGGATACGGTCTTATCTATTTACAGGGCTACAGAACTGCGTTACAGTATTTGTTCTGCCTCAATAAATATACTAAGCAGATATCAAGTAGAATTTTCAAGTTTACCTATACTGAAGAGTTTGTATTTAAGATAGAACATAGATGTCTATTTCTAGTTTATCTCCCCAAAGGGAAATCCCTTTATTCTAATTAGCAGTTGTGGAGTAGAGGTTTTTTTTTTTTAAATCTGTGCTATTATAGATACATTTTAGCAACATTGTGAGTATACTTCAGGATGGTAGTAAACAAAATGCACACAGAAACACAGATACAAATACACAGAGACACAGACACACAAACACACACGAATACACACACACACACATACATTGATCTAAAATTTTGAGTAGGTGTGCTTCCTTAAAAGCAATATCCTCTAAGCAACTAAGTTTGAATTTTGAAATAATTTCATGTGTCACCTATTAAATAGGTAAGAAGTTATTAAAATAATTCCATTGAAGGATTAATTAGGATAGTGAGTATAGCTGGAGAAATAAAAATGAAATGTATATGTTATCTTGGGGACCCTTGTTAACTTGCTGAATGTTTACAAATAAATGAACTGAGAAAGCAACTGTTCTTGATAGTTTCTTTACAGCTACAATTGGCTTGTATAGAATATATTTCTACTTCTCTGAGTTGGGCAACACACTCAATCTTGTTGCCAAAAGACAAAACAACTGAAATATGTTTTTAAGCAATGTCAGTCTTCAAAGCAATAGACAAAACCAAAAGAAAAGAAACATCTGCTATTTGGATTTTTTTTTTCTTTTCTCCAAACATCAATCTCCCAAGTCTTTGACAAGCGGCTTCTTGCACTCTAAGTCACAGAAATGTCAAAGGAGAGTGGAAATGAGAGTGGATACCTCCTGAAATGTCACTTTGAAAGTAAATAAAATAAATTGAAAAAGAGCCATGGACAACGACGGAATCTTCGAGGCCAGGAGTTGTATGGCACTCCCAGGTAATTGAAGTGACCCCACACACCGGATATTATTGTTTTCTATCTAAATTAAGTTTTTTTTTTTTTTTTTTTTTTTTTATTTATGGAGTTCAAAGTAGTGGAAGAAAACAGTCTTAAATGCAAACTTAAAATTCAAAGGCTTCTAGCTTGAAATTAGTATTTAATATTACTTCCTAAGGTAGTAGACTCAATATTAAATTGAGTCTAAGTCAGATTTTTACATGAAACATTGACTATATATGAATAATGTGGAGGTCTGTCAAGTAATTAAATTGTCTTTATGAATTATGATAATAACAGTGAATAGTGTTCATGAAAGGTGTGCAATCTTTACAACCAGATTAAGTGTGGTATTGCATTTCACAAGATAGACAAATACCTAGTATGTATAGTTTTCATAATAAATATAGACAACTGGATTTATTTTTACCTTTAAAAACATTTTTGAGATTAAAATCCAATTCCAACATATTCCTCCTTCCATTGTTCAAAACAAATGAGCACTTAGAATACCACCATCCCAGATTTCAAAATGTACTACAGAGCAATAGTAATAAAAACAGTATGGTACCAGAATAGAAACAGACCAGTGGATCAATGGAATTGAATTGAAGGCCCAGAAATGAACCCACACACCTATGGTCACTTAATTTTTGATAAAGAAGCCAAAACGCTACAATGGAAAAAGGACAGCGTCTTTAACAAATGGTGCTGGTCTAACTGGATGTCGACATGTAAAAGAATGAAGTTAGACCATACTTATCACCTTGTACAAAACTTAGGTCCAAGTGGATCAAAGACCTTAACATAAGGCCGGTCACACTAAATCTACTAGAAGAAAAAGTGGAAAAAACCCTCGAACTCATTGGCACAGGTGACAACTTCCTGAACAGAACAGCAACAGCTCAGGACCTGCGATCAACAATCAATAAATGGGACCTCATGAAACTGAAAAGCTTCTGTAAGGCAAAAGACACTGTCATTCGAACAAAACGGCAGCCTACAGACTGGGAGAAAATCTTCACCAACCCCACATCTGACAGAGGGCTAATATCCAAAATATACAAAGAACTCAAGAAAGTAAACGCCAAGAAACCAAATAATCTAATCAAAAATGGGGGATGGAGCTAAATTGAGAATTTACAAAGGAGGAATCCCTAATGGCTGAAAGACACTTGAAGAAATGCTCAGCATCCTTAATCATTAGACAAATGCAACTGATGAAGACTCTGAGATTCCATCTCACACCTGTCAGAATGGCAAAGATCAAAAGCTCAAATGACAGCACATGCTGGTGAGGTTGTGAAGAAAGGGGAACACTCCTCCACTGCTGGTGGGAGTGCAAGCTTGTACAAACACTATGGAAATCAGTGTGGAGATATCTTAGAAAACTTGGAATATCTCTATCTCAAGACCCAGCCAGACCACTTCTGGGTATACACACAAATGATTCCTCACCAAACCACAACGATGTTTCCTCATCTATGATCATGGCAGCTTTATTCGTGATAGCTAGAAACTGGAAACAACCCAGCCGTCCCTAAACTGAGGAATGGATAAACCAAAACAAACAAAAAACCTGTGGTACATCTACACAAAGGAATACTACTCAGCTATCAGAAACAATGGAATCATGCAATTTGAAGCCAAATGGATGGAACTAGAGAAGCTCATCCTGAGTGAGCTAACTCAGACTCAGAAGGATGCACAATGCATCTATTCACTTATAATCGGATTTTACCCATATAGTACAGGATAACTATACTACAGCCAATGCACCAAAGGGAACTGGAACATAGACTTTGTTACCTGTCAATGATACTCTTTGCCCTAGTGGTGCTGCCTTGTAGGCCCCCAGTGTATGAGGAGGCTCTTGGTCCTCATATGACTGCTGAACTGGGACACTCCACTCCAGAGGAGTGGGTTGGAAATGATAAGGGGTAGAGGGTCGAAGGGTGGGACTGGGAGGCAGGAAAAGAGGGTACAGTGACGGAGATGCAACCAGAAGTATAAGTAAACATAAAAAATAGAGTGCTGAATCCCAGTGACTGCCATTATTTTACTCCTTTGGTCATTAATGAAAATATCCCCATTAATTATTAATACCCATTTAGTCATAAATGTAGATATATTTTCTTTTACCTTTTACCACGTTGCTTTTATGACCACAGGTTTCAACTCTTAAATTAATAATGATATTGTATATACATGCTACTTGTACAGTAATCAGTGAACCTTTTAAAAAGAAAATTCATAAAAGAGAAGATTCCCAAATAACTAATTGTAAGATACTTTTAAGCATCAAAGATTTAATACTTATGAAACTATAGTCATCACAATCCAAAGAGGAAATGAAGAAAAAATCATTATTGGATATGATTTTTTAATTGTTACCGACATCTCAAAGTAGATATAAAATAAGAATCTGATAGGTTTCTCTGATTCCTACTTAGATTCATTTGAAGCCAACATCTTTCTCTAGGGTCACCTCGATCTCCTCATCCTTCAACTACAGGGAAATTGGAAATTGTCACAGAATCTGTGTGACAGAGCTAAAATTATCAGTACAGCTACAGTTTTCCCATCACTGGAAGAATGTTTTCATTTGTTAGTATTTCACTATAATTATCTTCCTAAAAATTGTGCCTGTTATATTGGCCTTCATGAATCTTGCTTTTGTTAGCCTAACAATAATGTAGGATTACAGTTTTCTTAAAACTATAAATAATATGTGCATTTATTATTGTGAAACATCATTGTGGCAGGTTCATGATTTGGCTCAGAAGTGAAAGTCCCTTGCCACTAAGATAGATGACCTTATTTTGAGCCTCGGCATCTACATGATAGAATTATAGTACTGAGTCGTGCAAGTTGTTTTCTTACCATGAAGACATTCCCTTCTCTCTCTCTCTCTCTCTCTCTCTCTCTCTCTCTCTCTCTCTCTCTTTCTCTCTCTCAATCCTGTCTCAATGAATAAATTGTAATACTTCTATATAAAAAATATCTTTCATAATTAACCTTCTACTGGACAAATTTGTTATAGAAACTTAATAATTTATTATGTAAAGAGCTCAAACTTTTTCTTTTTTATTGTATTGTTACTTTTGTAAGCTAGCACCCAGGGCATGTAAACATTACTAAAAGTTTCCATTGGATGACTTACAATGTTTAAACACTAGCAGACTTTCAAAATACAATGTTTTCATTCATATTTTATTCTATATCATCCCTTCTTTCCTTCTCTTTCTTTCTCCTCTCTCTTACTGCCCTTCCTCCATGTTCCTCTCTTTCTCTTCCTCTTTCTCAGCCTCATCTTTGTGATCCTTGTATTCCTCTTTCTTCTCTCTCTTTCCCATTTTTCCTCTCTTCTACCAATTATAGTACTTAAATCTTGAGTCTAAGTGAGTCTCTCAATTCATTTTCCAGAGCACCTGATACTTCAGATGTGTTCCACCAAACCTGTCTTTTATCTCTGCACATAATTATTTACTTTGCATACAGAATGTGCCAGTACCAAACCAACACACCAACATTGTCAACTTATAAGGTTGTTTGGTTCAGGGATCCCACCAAAGTGTATTTGCTGTATATGTTAACAGATTCAAGAGTTCTTGTTAAGAAATAACACTGATTTACTTGAAATTTTTATCAGCATTGGTTTTAAGTTTACAGGTTTCATAAACAATACATTAACATTTTGCATGGTATTCCTACCAGGAAATATTTGACAGAGTTAAACGTTTACATTTAAGTATGATTATTTTAGCCCCAATGCAGTTGGCTTTAGAAAATACTGTGATCTACAAAATCTCAAATGATAGCACATGCTGGCGAGGTTGTGAAGAAAGGGGAACACACCTCCATTGCTGGTGGGAGTGCAAACTTGTGCGAACACTATGGAAATCAGTCTGATGATAATTTAGAAAGCTTGGAATAGCCCTACCTCAAGACCCATCTATACCACTTCTGGGTATCCACCCAAATGTTTCCTCACCAAACCACAAGGACATATCATCATCTGTGTTCATAGCAGCCTTATTTGTAATAGCTAGAATCTGGAAGCAACCCAGAGTCCCTCAACTGATGAATGGATTTTTAAAAAAATGGGTACACTTACCCAGTTGAATACTACTTAGCTATCCAAACAAGATAATCATGCAATTTGTAGCCTAATGGATGGAACTAGAAAAGCTCATCTTGAGTGAGCTAACTCAGACTCAAAAAGATGAACACGGAATCTACTCACTTATAATTGGATTTTAGCCATATAGTACAGGATAATTTTCCTATAACCAACACACTAAAAAGATCAGGAACATAAACTTTGTGACCTATTAATGGGTAATTTTCCATTATTGTCCCATTAATAGGTGCAACATGGGGTACTACCATGTAGGCCTCCAGTGCAAGAGGAAACTTTTAGCCCCCACATGACTGTTGAACTGAGAGGGCCTGATATGTAGGGACACTCCACATCAAAAGAAGGGTTTGGGTGGGAGAGGGAGAAGAGGGTGGGAGGATGAAACTGGGGGTGGGGGGTGGAAAGAGGGCACTATAATGGAATTGTAACTTGAAGTAATAAATAAATATTTTTAAAAAGGAAAATATTGTGATTTAGAATCAATCTAAGAGTAGTTCTGAGGTTCCTTGCTGCTGTTACAAGGAAGTCTTGGGGTGTTGAAAAGAGGAAAGAAGGATTATAGTCCAAGCTCCTCTGTAGAATAATTATTCTGACTAGTGACTAGAATAATTTCTATTAATTTTCTTCTTCTTTTATCAGACAACAGATATGATTTAATAAATCCATACTATAGTCTTCTTTGATTTCCTCATTTCAATCCATGTCTTAAATCATTGTTTAAATTATAATGGTAGTTGGATCTAGTGCTTATATCATGGCACCTTACATGATATTCGTAATTTTTCTCTAATACCATTTCATTTCAAAATACTGCTATACTCTACCAATACCACACTGATAATTACTCTACGAATATTCCATGTTACTTTTTATCCCTTTTTATTTGCACAAATTCATTGGTTTATATTTATACAAATGAAGTGCTCATGTACAGAGAACTGTTTTGTTCTTTCTAATCAAAAGTAATTACCTCATTAGTGCTACCATAATATCTATAGCAAATATAACTTTGAACTTGCTTTTCATAGTATTTTTCAAGATTATAATAACATCACAACATTTCCCATTCACTTACTTTCTCTAGAGTTTTCCCTGTTCATTTGACAGGTTATTTTTCTTTTACTTGTTTAACTCATTTTTGGACAAACCTGTTGGTGAGACTTCATGGGAATAGCCTTTGATGATCTTTAGGAGTCACATCTCAAAGCAAACTGATGGATCTTCTGGCTCTTACAATCTTTTTCCCCACAATTTTCTATGAGTATTAAGTGTTTGAGAATTTTATAGATGTATTTGATGGGACGAGGTTTTACAACTCTGCATTTTTGGTTATGGTTTACTATAGAGATCCCCATCTGGTACAAAGAAAAGTTTCCTTGATAAGAGGTAAAAGATATAATTATCAGTCAATATTTTTATCTTGTTTTTTATGATTTTCATAGTACTTCAATAATTTCACTATTTCTATTATGAAGTGAGCATAATATGGCCCAGTAAGTAATAGGCCTGGAGTGTAAACATAAATCTAAGGTTGCATCTCCAGCACCCACATAAAAGCCAGCCACAGAACTATTGTTTGTTTTCCTAGAACTGGGATTGGGAAATGGACATGTAGGATTTCTCAAGCTCTTTGAACAGCCAGCGTTGCTAAATATATATGCTCCATGTTCAATGAGAGACTTAAATTTAAGGTAGAGATTAATTAGTAGAAAAAAATCAGACATGTTCTCCACATGAATGAGCACAAACATGCATGAACAACTCTTTCAATTGTATATACTCCCACAAGAGTCCATATATACACTCCATACGTACACACCCAAACACACACACACACACTCACACACATACACACACATACACACACACACACACACACAGAGAGAGAGAGAGAGAGAAAATAGCAATAAAGATAAAACAGATGCTTTAAATAATACATAAAGAAACTATCATATCTATATATTACCTCATTTAAAAAAAACTAAAACTAAACAAAATGTTTATCTTGCTGAATCTTATATGTTAGGGATAAAATTCAAATATTCATGATGCTAAATGACAATGGAAATAGAAGTTAGAAAATATTTGAAAATAGAAATAAATAAAATATGTTTTAAAAACTTGTAAGATACGGCTATATTATTAAAAACCTTAGCATAATTAAGGGTCACAAATTGAGGCTTATTATTAAAATCCAACATGCTACTCATCATAAACAGAAAATATGTTTTGGAGGTATTTTATAGGCTTTAAAAATATAATTCTATTTCACATAATCTGTATATGATCTGTATATTTTAGAAATTCCCTATCTGCCCTTCCATACAAAATGCTTGATAATCCCTGACTTTAATGCCTACATTTGATAAGAATAATAATGACATGAAGAAAACATACTTCCTAAAAAAACAATAAAAGAACAGAAAGAAAACTTAAAGAAATTAGAGGGAAACTGTCAAGATAAGGGTAGAAAGTAATAAAATGCCAATCAAGTACATGTTTCTGAGCATCCAAGCAAGTGTTGTTTCTTTCAGTGTCTAATAAAAAAGACAAGCTGCTGGTGAGACAGATCAAGGAAAAGAGTGAAAAGACACAATAAACAATGTGATGAATAAAAAAAAAAGATGAAGTTATAGATTTTTCCTCCTGTAAAAAGTAACTAGGAGCTGCAGAAAACAAGGGAGATACAGTCAAGTGCCACAGTGTTAGAGTTCACACAGCATCAGAAAACTTTCTGCTACATGTTTAAGACCCTCAAGAGCCCAATTGTAAACATATATAAATATAGCATCTGTCTCTCCCTTTATGTCTCTCTCTCATATGTATATATAGATATATAATATACATAATCATAGATATAGATTGATCATATAAAATATATGTACATGTAAATATACATAATATAATATATATATGTGCACATATATGCAAAAGAAACTTACTCTTAATTCTAGTAAATGCTATTCAACATTGTGCTGGTATACTTAATCATTAAAAAAAGAAGACAAACATGACACCAAAGACTAATGATTATAAAAATGAGAAAAATAGTTATTATCTAGTATCTATATAGTTATTATCTACTATGCATAGTTATCTACTATATAAAGAGTTATTATCTAATATAAATAGTAACAACAGAAACTTCAAACTATTTTACAAATAATTACTATATTTAGAAATTAAAAACACAAATAAATGTTTATATGTTGATCAAAAAATATTGTCTACAGTCTTTAAAAGAAAACATATTTTTAAGAATAAGGAATTTCAGCATCAGTAACAGCCACTGAAATCAACTGGTTCCAACAATAATGGTCCCATTGGAGTAATTCAGTTAGCTTTTCCATTTTTCAACTTTTAGGCTAAAGTTAAATATCCTGCTTCTTTCCTTCCTTTTATTCAGTCCAAATCTGGAAAGTCTGTAAAGTTTTCTTTCATTTGTTTTGTATGAGTCCATGGGTGTTAGATGTGTGGTGTATGTCTGTATGCTTGTGTATGTGTACATGTAAGATGTCGATTCTTTTTCTTATTCTGCATACAGACCTCTTCGATTGTATGCTTTAAAACAAACAAACAAAAAACTAGAACTTTAAGTCCTACTGAAATCAGCACATTAATTTTATGGAGAAAAATCTCCAGATGGTTTGGATTCATGTTTTCTTTAAAAAATAGGTTTAGCTCTTGTGTGTCACAAATTTGTAAAGTAAAATTAATTATCTGTTCCAAATGATCCTGTTTTTCAATATTTCCAATACTATATAATGAATCAGGGACCAAATAGATATAATTAATTTATCATTTTGTGAAATGGTGAGTAAGTGATCCTCAGAGTTGACTGTTTTGTAATTCCTGGAGACCCTATGTTGTAATATATTGTGAAGAAAACTGTTGTGTTCATTACTGAGGCTCAAATACAAGGATCAAACTCACATTCTCATCACTGACAGGCAAATGTCCTACTTCTGTCCAACTTTTTAATATGATTGAGTGGATAATATTAAGATAGCTAGGATCAATGTAATTAAAAGATTTATTTCTGAAAGGACCTGAAAGGCTCAAATGTAAATAGAAAATGATAAAATGAAGGAAGGATGCCTAGAGAAGAAAGTGATAATATTCTCCAGGCTTTAAAGATTGAAACAGGAGCCACAAGTCCAGGAATACAGGCATTCTTTAAGAAGCTGGAATATCAAGGAAGCAAATTCTCCAGATTGCCTATTAGATACCTTTTAAACTGAATTCAGCCTATGAAACACATGTAGCCTTGAGCTTCCAAAACTGGATGATAACAAATTTGTTTTCCTCTGTGTGGTAAATTACATGAAGGTTTGTTATAGCGTCAATATTAAATGAGATTTCTGGGATCTAATTTAAAGTGCTTCCAACACTGTCCTACAAACTCAGAGAATGTAGGTACTCAGTATGGCATAGGAGTTGAAAACTTGCAACTGTACAGTTTGTGCAGATAGTTAAAGGAAGTAGAAATATTAAAGTACTCTTGATAACATAAAAGGAATTGAAGAGCACAGAGGAGAAAATATAAATTGTCTTCAACAAAAAAATTAAACTCAGAATTTGGATAGAAATATATAGAACATGTGTTTGTGGGTGAGAAGAAGAGAGATCCATAGTAGAAGTAATTATCATTTTATTGTAAAGTATTTGTTTCAATTTTTGAGATAGTAATATCATTATGTCATTCTCCCTTTTTTTTTTTTTTTTTTTTTTTTTTTTTTACTCCAAACATAGGCAGCCAAAATGAACAAGCTAACATGGGCAGGGTAAAACTGAAGAGACCTCAACCTTACACAGAGAACTATAGACAAATATGAAATGCTGAGAGTGGGAGAAATAATCTTCAGGGAAGATCATACCAACTGTTTATCAAATACCAAGTGATCAACCCTGAAAACATACATACAAGAAACATTATACACCTGATAATGCTATAACTCTCTTGTTAAAAGTACTGATATCATCACTAAAAAAAAATATGTAGGAGTCAATAAGATGGATCGGAATGCACAAGTCCTTGTTATATGTCTTATTTTCTCCATTTCTGTGACGAGACACCATGACTAAGGGAACTCCTCTAAAGAACAATATTTAATTGAGGATGGCTTACAATTACAGAAGCTTAGTTCATTATCATCATGGTATTCCAGAAGCATGGCAACACACAGGCTGGCATGATGTTGTAAGTGGAGAGGAGGAACCATACATCTTTATCAGCATGCAGCAGAAGGAGATTATGTGCCACATTGAGTGTAGCTTGAGCACCAGAAACCTCAAGACCGCATCAACAGTGGCACACTTCCTCCAGCAAGGCCACATCTCCTAATAGTGGCATTCTCCATGATCCAAGCATTCACAACTCTATGGGAGATGTAACTATTCAAACCACCTCACTAATGAAAACATCATCCTGAGTGAAGTAACCCAGACCCAGAAAGATACACATGGAATGTACTCACTTAGAAGTGGATATTAGCCATTTAATACAGGGTAACCATCATACAACCCACAGACCCAAAGAAGCTAAGTAACAAGGAAAGCTCAAGAGATGTTGCTTGAATCTCACTCAGAAGGGAAATAAGGTAGTCCTAGGAAGTAGGTGAAGAGAGGGAACTGAGTTGAAGGGGATATGATGAAGGAAAAGGATAGGGATCAGGTATAGTGATTGCAGGAGTGAGAGGTAAGAGAACTGGAGGTAAAAGGGAAACCAACTGGGATGGCATCTCTGAAAGAAGCAGAGACCTGAGAAAGGGGATACTCCTTGGTGGATATGGGGGTGATACTAGCTGAGACTGCTAGCAGTGGAGGACATGGAGACAAGAGTGGCCTCCTTCTAGCCTGCAAGGCTTCCAGTGAAGGGAGGGGGACACCAACCCACTCACAGAACCTTTGACATATAATTAACCCTACCTACAAGAAGTATAGGGATAAAGATGGAACAGTTATGAGGGGAATGATCAATCAATAACTGGCACAACTTGAGTCCCACCCCATGGGAGAGAACCAACTCATGACACTATTAATAATAGTCTGCTATGCTTGCAGTCAGGAACCTAGCATAAGTATCATCTGAGAGGTCTCACCCAGTAGAGGATCAAAACAGATGCTGAGCCATATACACAAGCATTAAGTGGGGTTTGAAGAGTCTTATAGATGAGTGGGAAGAAGAATAGTGGTATCTGGAGTTAACAATAACTTCATAAAAAGACCAACAGAGTCAACTGCTACACAATTACTTGAACATTGAGAAGGAAAGAAATTTATATAAGAACCTAGGATACATACATTTGAAAATAATGTTTAAATTATAGTTTCATTTTTCCACATAACTTAAAAACATAACTCTCCTTTTAATTAAAATATATTTGTTATTGAAATTATACCTTATAAAGGAACAAAGCAGAACTAGAATTATTTTAGTGTATCACTTAAGTGTTCAGGACAAATTAAGTTCAATATTAACTGGTGTGGTTACTATTCTACCCACTAAAGGGAAATAAAGAAACCTGGAAAATAAAGAGGAAAAGTCACGTAAACTGTAAATTTCTGTATAAATTACTTGTGAGGCAGCTTTTGTTAGATATTTAGTGTTTGTAGAGCATAATATTGCTCATGCATCTGCCTTCTTGCCTCTTGTTTAGAATAAGTGGAGGAGATGGGACAATGAGATAATATCAAGACAATTCTTCTCTTTTGGATGTGAATTGACTAAATGTTTAGGATCCTGATGGGAGCAATAGCAGAAGTCATATGCCATACAGAGAATGGTAGCTTAACAAGCTCACTGTCCATAGAAGACAGTGGTTTCTTACATTGATGTGTTTTATTCATTTTAACTTGTATATATAAATTGCAAAGTAGAGGCCTATATATGATGGAATATATGTGTATATTTATGTATACATTTTAAATTTTATATATTTGCTTGTATTGAGTTTTCTCAAATTGCGTGTCATAACTACTGTTATGCATAGTGTCAATACTTCATTTTACAAGAAAGTGACTCTGAGATGCTAAAAGCCAAAAGGGATGACTGTTACTCAACCCATATACCTCAGGCTCAGGAGCACAATGCAAGTATGGGTTGAAGGACTGTGAGAAACTTATTATTGGGACATCACATTATTATTATTTTTTTATTTCCTCAGATGAGGGGATGAGATGAAAGCCTTACACAAGCTTTACTAATACATGGCTTGGGCTGAGCTTCTAGTCTTCTTACAAACTAATCTTCTGCAAGCTTAAGGCTTCAGCTTCCAGCCTCCACCTGCTAACCTAGGCCTAGACTGTTTTCAGCCTTGAAGACATACTGCTGAATAAATTCACACTTTCTTGCTCTGAACTCAGGTTGGCTGTTTCACCTCAACTGTTCTGGCTCAAAGCTCCTCTCCAAACTCACTAATTCAAATTGGCTTCTTATGGCTTCTCAATAAATTGCTCAGCTTGGAAAAAAATTGCCACTGACCTCCAGGAATGGAATGGAACCATATGAACTAAATTGCTCTCAAGTGAACTGCACTTAACTGCACTATACTGTACTCCTGAACTCAACTGTACTGTCTCCACCAACTCTCCCCACTCCTCTCTGTGCTGCTCTTTTTTAAATTAACATTTATATATTTATTAAAGTTTCATCTCCATCACAGCCCCCTTTCCCCCTTTCTCACAACACCCCTTCCACCCAGCTATCCAATCCTTCTCCTCACGTGAGGGGGATCACTCCCTTATTAAACTCCTTCAGCTCAAAAGTCACATGATGACTAAGAGCTTCCTTTTGCACTGCCACACAGATAGAGTAAGGAGTTCCACTAACCGGCACCATAGCCCATGACTGTACCCACCCCACGCCCTACCACTTGCTAAGGGTTTATAGCAAGGCCAATTTTTCTATCCTCTCTATATGTATAGGGGGGCCTAGGTCTGGTCTATATAAGCTTTTATTTTTCTTTTGGTAAGTATTTCAGTCTCTATAAACCTCTGAGTGCCTATATTTGTTGATTCTGTTGGTCTTCTTGTCCCCTCTCTCCTATTCCTCCTCCCTCTCTTAACATCACTCCCAGAGCTCACCCTAATGTTTGGCTGTGTGTCTAGGCATCTGCTTTGAATCTCTGCTGAGTGGAGTTTCTTGAAGCAGCATAGTTGTGCTAGGTTCCTGTTTCTTTGAATCTGTGGATTATACGATAGTTATCATGTACTAAATGGCTAAAATCTAGTTATAAGTGAGTACATGCCATGTGCATTTTTCTGGGTATGGGTTAGCTCACTTAGGATGAGCTTTTCAAGTTCCATCCATTTGGTTGAAAATTGCATGATTTCCTTGTTTCTAAATGCTGAGTAGAGTAGTATTTTATTGTGTAGATGTACCACAGTTTTTATTTTAAATAGCTACTCTTCCCAGTCCTTGTGAGAGTTGGACTTATCCTATCCCTGACTCATTCTGTCAAATATTTCTGTGATCCATTACTTTGTCTGACTCTCAGTTAGATGTCATTCTTTGGGATAAAGTTGTGTACTAAATTTCAGCAGGATCACACAGACTTAGGTCTTTAGATGTGACCCCTTGCCTGAGCAGCCATGTTGTTGGACTGAAATTTCTCAACAGCATCCCTCTTTCTGTTTAAGTTAAAATTGTACACAATTTGACTGTTACAACATAAACAATCACCAAACTCATAAATTTAGCAGTCAGAATGTCTTTATGCAGATCCTGTGATGTGGTAAACCTTTATAACTGCAGTCCTGATAATCTGTCCTTCAGAAAATGTCCTTTCAACATCAAGGTTTTCCAGTCTTCCAGTCTGATGAACAATCTGTCCTTCTTCAGCTGGTTTATTGAGTTGTCCTCATGCAGGGGAAATCAGTTTCTCCATTATCAGTGTTGCTGGCTCTCTGCTCCTCTGCATTCCTTGAGTTGCATCTTTCATGTGGAAGCATCTCAATTATTATTTATTATTATTATAACTATTATTATACAAATTATAAATATCAATTATTCTTAATAATAATGTCTAAGTTAGGGTTTCTATTGCTGTGAAGAGACACCATGACCACAGCAAATCTAATAAAGAAAAACATTTAATTAGGGCTTGCTTGCAATACAGAGGTTTAGTGTATTGTGGTCATGTCACGACACATGACAGCATACAGGCAGATATTATCCTGAAGAAGTAACTGAGAGTTCTATATCTGAATCAGCAAGCAACAGGAGCAGAGAGATGCTAGAACTGTCTTGTGCTTCTGAAAACTGAAAGACCGCCCTCAGTGATATATTTCTTTCAACAAGGCCATATCTACTTCAATGAGGCCATACCTCCTCATAGTTCCATCTCAATAAGCCTATGGAGACCATTTTCATTAAAAGTACCACAATATTAATAAAAGAAGAACTGTAAATACCAAAACAATGATATACTAGAATGGATAGAAAAAAAAAACTTTTTTAAAGACCCACCTCTAGACAAAGCACTAACGTAGTCAGTGGCTGATAAAGGAGTAAGAATCAGACTAACTAGCTTCCTTTTGTTCTTTCCTTTTTTTTTTCTTTTTTTTTTTTGGAGGAGACACCAGTCATAAGAGGTCAGCTCTCACACATGCAAATAAGAGCAATGCTAATTGGACTTTGTTTTACATCTACACGCATGCTCATGCACACACACACACACACACACACACACACACACACATACAACACAGTAGGAGTTAAAGGCGGTGTGAAGATGGTGCAAATAGAGTATATTTACATATTAAATGTTCAAGTAATAAACATTAGTTAAATAAATAAATAATTGAAGGAAAGTCTTCAGTTACAAAATATTTGACAAAATTAGATTATTTGTATACATTTGTTGAAAAAGTTTATTTGAACCTTGACACATCAGAGAAACATACTTTAAAATAATTTGTGCCTCATGTCAAGACAAGTCTAAGATATCAACCCTACACAAACATATCCCACACAGACACCCCTTTACCCTTAGAAAAATACTAAATATACTACCTAATGACTTCATAATAACATCTGCTATGCCTGTATTTATTTAAACAAATAATATTGATATTCACCATGTATTTTAAAGTACATTGAAAATATAACTTTATTGTTTATAAGTAATTATTCTACATAAGCTTCTTGTAAGTACTGCCTCATACCTTTCATCAAGATTGAATAAACTGGCAGCAGACTGTAGCCTGCAGTCAGCTAACAAGATAAGCACCTATATCTGGTTGCAATACTGAACAACACTCATCCCCAGAGACAATCATGGTGCATATATCTCTGTCTGTGACTTGGAACTCAGAGGTCTGTTGAGAACGTGCTTTATTTTGGTGAGAAATGTCAACTAATCTTCCCATTCTTGTGTATCATCCTGGTTATCAAAGTGCACAGAGACCCTTGCATAAGGTATAATATCAGACTGAATTGTATCTCTGGAATCGTGAACACTATCTTAGAGCCACCAGTATAATGTTTTGGAAATCCTAATGATCAGAGTTTTATCACCCTTATCAGTCAGATATGTATTTGTTTTGGAAAGTCAAACTCTACTGTTTTATGGTTTTAAAATATCAGCAAACCTCTTATGAAAGAATAGTTCAATAAATACAAAAAATAAACCATTGCCTTTTTCTTCAATTGTATAGAGGTGGGTAAAAGAACCAGTACATAATTATTGAGAGGAATGAGCTGAATCAGTTAACAAAGAAAGAAGTAACAGATGTATTTCAGCTAAATAAAATCTATTTAATTAACAGACAAGAAAGATATTTATGATAAACCCTCAAAGAGTAATGTGCTCACCCTGCCTTTTCTAATCCTCTCAGTTTAGAAACATCTGCATATAAATGGTGCACCAGGAGATGTGTTTTACTCTTGTCTCTCACTTTCAAGTATTCATTCATGGTTCATATAACTACTCAAGAGTTCAAGTTCTCTTATGTGAAAATGAGAATGTAAACCATTTCACAAACATCAAATCTGGCATCAATGTTACTTTTAAAACTCTCATGATTCATTAAAACCCTTCATTGTCACTGCATACCAAATGTCTATTAAGTGCTTAAGTGCCACCAAAGTACTTAACAACAAGTACTCATACACCATTCACTGTGAGCACTCATAGTGAAGTGTATGCACTCACATAATAAAAGCCAAATGTACTATGTTTTCAATATTTATAATATGCACACTTAACACAGATCCCTGTTGTCAGATTTAGTAAAGCACTACCAATTTTTGAATAAGCCCTTAACATCTATACTCATATTTAGATACAGAGCTGGCAGAATTTCTAGATCAGTGTTTATTGACAAGGAACTAAAAAGTTAACATAATAAAATGCAGTAACAATGAAAAAATAGCATGAAAGTGATTATTCACTTAAAGAGGGGAAATAATACTATATGGCAAATAATATATTTTAGTGGTTGTGTATAAATATTGCTTTAACTACTCTGTGGAGTGCTTGAACTAAAAAATAATTTTATGGAAATCACAGTGACACAAAATCATCACTGGCAGAAAATACAAAAAATAAACTGTAACTAAATGTATTACAACTAGTATGCAAAAGAGTCATCAAATTTTGTTAAAACCTTAAAATATCATCAGAAAAACAGAAACATTCATGAATTGAAGTCATAGGTTCTCTTAATCCTCCTATTCCATCTATGCAGCCTACCCAGCTCCTCGTTTTATAATTTTGCTTTTTAATTTTTTTATCAAACTACAATAAACTCTAATAGGAGAGATACTTAAATGATGAATTGATACAATTCTATCATCAGTAGAGAAAGTTCAGGGTCTTATAAAAAATCAGCTTGTGCTAAGGACGTGTCACGCTTTGACTTTTATCTGTGTTGTGTGTGAACAGCTTCAATTTGCTCAGTTGTCTCCATTGGTGACAGGATTTCTCCATTTAAATAACCATCTTTTGTAATGTACTTGGTTTTCCTAATGTAAGTGATCATGATTTTTAATGAAATTCAGGGTCACTGATGCCTGATGTTCTTTAGGTGCTTGTTTGAACTACCCCAAGAACTGTGGCGTCTATCCAGTGCTGAGGACTCTGGAACTTTTTCTTCATCTAAGTAGTACACGGGAATTATGATGTTATATTAAAATCATTATGTATTATTCCCCTAATGGGTGAATGTGGGATGATGTATGATAGTATTTTCCACAATTTGTTATTTTGTTATTCATATTTAAAACATAAGCCTAGTTTAAACTGAACGAATGTATTCGTCTTTGCTCCATGAGTACAGTCCTACAAATTCTATGATGCCTCTCATAAGAACTCTCTTACTGCATTCTACTTAATTACTAAAATTGTTAAGCTCCCATAGTCTGAGCAACTGTGACAAGTATTCAGTGAGACAAATTATCCCTATTTGGCAGATTATATGATAGTATACATAAGTGACCACAAAAATTCCACCAGAGAACTAATAGAACTGATAAACACCTTCAGCAAGGTGGCTGGATACAAAATTAATTCAAAAAAATCAGAAGCCCTTCTTTATACAAAAGATAAATGGGCTGAGAAAGAAATTTGGGAGACAACACCCCACAATAGCCACAAACAATATATACCTAGGGGTAACTCTAACCAAGCAAGTGAAAGACCTATATGAAAAGAACTTAAAGTCCTTGAGGAAAGAAGTTGAAGAGGACATCAGAAGATGGAAAGATCTCCCATGTTCATGGATAGGTAGGATCAACATAAAAATGACCGTCCTACCAAAAGCTATATACAGATTCAATGCAATTCCTATCAAAATACCAACACAATTCATTATAGACCTAGAAAAAATAACTCTCAACTTCATATGGAATAACAAAAAAAAAAAAACTTCATCAATCCTGTACAATAAAAAAACATCTGGAGGTATCACCATCCCAGATTTGAGCTATACTACAGAGCAACAGTAATAAAAAGAGCATGGTAGTGATATAGAAACCAGTGGATCAATGGAATCTAATTGAGGACCCGGAAATGAACCCCCACACCTATAGTCACTTAATTTTTGACAAAGGAGCCAAAATCGTACAATGAAAAAAGGACAGCATCTTCAACAAATGGTGTTTGTCTAACTGGATGTCAACATGTAAAATAATGAAATTAGACCCATACTTATCCCCTTGCACAAAACTTAAGTCCAAGTGGATCAAAGACCTTTACATAAAGCCCAACACTCTAAATCTAATAGAAGAGAAAATGGGGAAATGCCTCGAACTCATTGGCACAGGTGATAACTTTCTGAAGAGACACAAATAGCTCAGGCACTAGGACCAACAATCTATAAATGGGACCTCATGAAACTGAAAAGCTTCTGTACAGCAAAATACACTCTCTCTAAAACAAAACTACACCCTACAGATTGGGAAAAGATCTTTACCAACCCCACTTCCGACAGAGGACTAATATCCAAAATTTATAAAGAACCCAAGAAATTCAACACGAAGAAACCAAACAATCCAATCAAAAAATGGGAAACAGAGCTAAACCGAGAATTCATAAAGGAGGAATCTCTAATGGCAGTGCGACATTTGAGGAAATGCTCAACATCCTTAATCAGAGAAATGCAACTCAAGACGACTCTGAGATTCCATCTTACACCTGTCATAATGGCTAAGTTCAAAAACTCAAATGACAGCACATGCTTGCAGGGTTGTGAAGAAAGGGCAACATTCCTCCATTGCTTATGGGAATGCAAACTTGTACATATACTATGGAAATCAGTCTGGCGATATCTTAGAAAATATGGAATAGCCCTACTCAAGACCCAGCCATACCACTTCTGGGTATCCACCCAAACGATTCCTCATCAAACCACAAGGACATATCCTCATCTATGTTTATATCAGCCTTATTTGTAATAGCTAGAAACTAGAAACAACCCAGCTGTCCCACAACTGACAAATGGATAAAGAAATTGTGGTACATTTACACAATGGAATACTACTCAGCTATCAGAAACAAGGAAATCATGCAATTTGCAGCTAAACCGATGGAACTAGAAAAGCTCATCCTGAGTGAGCTAATCCAGACTCAGAAAGATGCACATGGCATCTATTCACTTATAATTGCATTTTAGCCCTGTAGTACAGGATAACTATCGTACAACCAACACACCAAAAAGATCAGGAACACACACTTTGTTACCGATGAAGGGGACAGTTTGCCTCAGGGGTCCTACCATGTCGGCCCCCATTGCAAGAGGAAGCTCTTAGCCCTCATATGACTGTTGAACTGAGAGGGGCTGATTTGTAGGAACACTCCACACTGGAGAAGTAGGATGGGTGGGAGTGGCAGGAGAGTGTGGGAGAGTGGAACAAGGATGGATGGAAAGAGGGCCCTATGATGGAGATGTAACTTGATGTAATAAATAAAGATTATAATAAAAAAAAGTATTCAGTGAGATAAATCAGGCCAATGTGTCCAAAGTTAAAGCACTGGCAGCTTAGAACACGTAGTTTTTACACAGTCCAGATAGAAGCTATGTGTGCTACTGCTCCTTCTCCAAAACAACAAATGGCTTTCACATGTGACAGAATGTAATAAACAGCTCACATTTGTCTCAATGAAGAAACAAGGAAGAATTCTTAGGACCACAGATTCTACTAGAGATAATTTGAAATGCTAAATATTAATAATAAATTGGGTTGAAGAAATCACTGTTTCCAGAGAGTATTTTTCAAGCTATAAATAATTGCTTAATTATGCAAGAAAGAAATATTTTTAAAAGATTCATGAAAATCTCTTTGGTTTGAAATAATTGTCTTTAATTGATTACTGAATATGTCAAATATGATGATGCCAAAATTAATCAGTTTGAAAAGCAAAATCAAAAGCTGTCAAACATTACATGCTTTTTTCATCCCTTCTTATTCAATGTCTATTATTCTGTTATAGTAAAAGGAATCCTAGGTGTTTATTATTTGTACAATTATTCACTTGTGTATGTTTTCTCTGAAGTCAATCTATTTGAGGATATGAATGAGTTGTGTTGGCAACTACAAAGAAGACAACAAAATGAATTTCACAGTCTTCATAATAAAAGCTATCTCTCCTAATATTTCACTTTGCTTGACTAGTTCACTTAGCATTTGCCACTGTTTGACTGTATCAGATCTTTTCATTTCATCTTTCTTTTTTTCCAAACTGAATCCACCTACCTGAAAATCTTGTTCCTCAGATCAGCATTCTGATTCACAATTTTGGAGATGCTAGCATCATGAATCATGCAAATTTTGTATATTTTCTCATAAGTCAAGGTCAATGTTTTCTGTATTGCTATGCAGAGATTTTATTGTGTGCTGCTATTATAAATTCCTGGACTATGTTACAGTAACATTTGATTTGACAGCTCCCTCACTGGTCCAGGCATTTCTCTAGCATTGAGACAAAGTAGTATGTGGACTCCATTAGTGCTACTCTTGATGCACACTATGTTCTCAATAATGCTTGTTGAATGAAGGAATGAATTTTTCATTGCTTAGACATTAAAGTAAATTTATCCATGTAAAGTCTCCCTTTTATTATCATTTTTATTGCATTTCTTACAGCAACCACAATAGCTACAAAGACAATAGACATTTACTGAAGGCTTATTTCGGTTCAGGCAGTGCGTTCATAGCTTCCCACTCATTATTCATCTCTTTTAACGCATGCAGTAATGTTCTGAGATAGACAAAATTATTATCCTTATTTTTAAGATAAGGGAAATGACGGAAGAGAGATCACACATGTAGCAAATGTTACTGTCAAGATAAAAAACTCAACTTGGACTTCAGTACATGTATAATTTGAAGATGTACAAAATACCTTCTTGCATGCTTGATAGGCAAGATGATAGATTGTGTTTGCCCAGTGACAAACAAAGCATCTCAACACGCTCTCCACTTAGGTGCAAAAACACTATGCTTCATCTGAAAATTATGAGTACTTTCCTCTCTCCACTTTATATTATATTTATTAATGTATAATTACTGATAAAAAATAAAATCCATTGTTTATTATGGTACTCTCTTCTATACAAATAGCTCACCATTCTACAGTCCTACTTGGCCAATTATGCATTCTCCTTATTTAGTGCATAACATTTTGCTTTTAATTTTTTTTCAATTTATTTTCATATGTCACAGGTTTGAAGTCCTTGAAAGTAAGTTTTAATTGAATTGTTGAGTAATGTGTCTGGTTATTTGTCTTTCTAAAAAACAGCATTTAGGTAAACTATTCTAAACCTTCAATTTATAATTACAGAAAAATAAAGCCCAATCCACCTTTTTAGATGGGGTCTTACTATATAGACTCCATCTGTCTCTACCTCCCTGGTGTTGAGATTAAAGGTGTTTGTGCAGTGTTTGGCTCTGCATTTTTGTTACTGTTGTTTCTATTTGTTTGTTTGTTTGTGTTGTTGTTCAAGCAAATCTCTTTGTATAGCATTGTCTAAACCGGAAGTCACTAAGTAGACCAGGTTTGCTTAGGCCACATAGCTCTCTGGCCTGTGCTTCTGAGTTGTGAGTTTAAAGGTGTGTGCCAGTACAGAAGGCCCCAAACTATTTTTCACACAAACATTCTCCCAAAAGAATCTAACATGTCCTAAAAGTCTATTTTATTCTCAGAAGTATATATTTAAGTGGTACTGTTAGAGTTTCTGTGTATTTAATCAATAGAAGAGACAAACGGTCCTAAAATTGACTTGTTCATATATGTTACAACACTGCTTGCCTGTGAATAAGGTAAGTTAAATGAAGGAAGAAATTTAAAAAAAAATTTTTTTTGCTTTGAAATAGAATCATATAGTGCCACAATATAATACAGGTTGATCTTTTAGCCCTGGGTCAGCCTCTCAAGTGCTGTGGTCTTAGGCATGCGTGAGTATTTGCCTCTTGATTGGTATCTTAGTCACACAAAAACAACTGATTTACCCTTTGCTTTGTTGTGCTTCATTTTTCATTTTCCTTTCACTAGACTTCCCTTGAAGAATAGATTGCAAACATAATATTGTTGTTAACCTTGTATGGATTTGTCTTATTTCATTTAGAGTTTTATAATAAAAATTGAGTTTATTTTAGTTAATTATCTTAAAAGAAAATTAAAACCAAAATGTACATAAAATAATGAATGTAATGGAATGGTCCTTATGGTAAAGAGAAAAAATTTCTTTTTAAAAAATTTTTGACTTACCAGGGACACGAGACAAAGAGCCACAGATCCCTGGGCTTGGGAGCCTTCCCTCCTCAAGGCTTCCAGGGAAAGCATCTGTCTGTGTGGGTGATGGAAATGGCAGTGACTTGGGCAGAATTTAAACTATGTGTCTTAGGGACTGACTGTATTTATTTATGTGTCTGTGTCATATTGTTTAGTCATCGGGCAACTGTATGGAACACAACGGAGGTGCCATTATACTTGGCCCTGGAGACATAAAAAACAAGAAGGTGGAGGTCCTGACCTCAGCAAGGAGAGACTCTGGTCTCACTTTTGTTTGCATTACTCATGTGCCAGCATCCTTTGATTTTTTTTCACCTATTTGTTTTTATTTATTTATTTTTTTAAATAATTTATTTTTTATTTCTTCAAGTTACATCTCAATCACAATCCCCTCCCTACTCCCTCCTCCAGTCCCACCCTTCCACCCTCCTCCCCCCATCCTCTTCCCTTTTTTTTAAGTTTAAGGTATATTTTATTTCCCCCAACAGCCCCCCCTTTCAGTCCAAATAATGGTTCTTTTTCTTATAACTATAAATACAATACAAAACAACAGAAATAATAACTGGCCACGATTATAAGAGTTATATGGCTTAGCATACATTCCCAATGTCCAGTTCATATGTATTTGGCACCTGACTTTAACATTCTACTATCTAACCATCTCCATGAGTTTAAAGTTCTATATCTAACTCAGCTTTCATACTAACTTGCCTCATAATTTTAAAAATATCTTCTTAGATCCAGAACACCCTCTTGATTCCTAAACCACTCAAAAGTGCTAGTCCCTGCAGCGTGGCTAATGTCCAGCTCTTTCATTCAGAGAGTATCTTCTTCCTACTCACACAGGATGGCTAAGCCCAAGTCCCAAAAATTATATAGCAGGTGGTACAGTTAGGGTGTACAATCAATCATGTGGTAGTTCAATGCCAAAACTTTGTGGTGGTTGAATGAGAAATATCCCCCAGGGGCACAGGCATTTGAACACTTGGTCTCTGGTTAGTGATGCTGTTTTGGGAGGATTAAGGATATATATAACCTTGCTGAGGAAGTATGGTCCCTAGGGGTGGGCTTGGAGAGTTTGTAGTCTCACCCTATGTCTGGTTTACTCTCTCTGCTTTGTCCCTGTGGTTGAGAAGTGATGTCTCAGCTCCCCTCTACTGCCACATGACTGTGCTATTTGCTGCCGTGTCTCCTCTGTGATGGACTCACATCCCTCTGGAACTGTAAGCCAAAATAAACTCTTTCTTCTGTAAAAAAAAAAAAAATTTTTTTGACTTATCCCCTTCTGTTAAGATTATGTACATACCCACAAAGCTGCAAGCCAATAGAGGTGGTAAATTCTTGTAATCCCATTACCAGGGAATGTGGACAGAAAGAGTGCCAGATCCAGAATAACTTGGTGACATACTGAGACAATTTCTCAGAAAGACTTCTCCGCTCTGAATTAAAGACTGAAAGCTGCCAATAGTCATTATTAATGACATTTATTAATACCAGCATGGCATATGGGTGATATTGGGAGGGTTAGGGTTATATCCTTGTAAGACAAAGAGATTATATGTACTGTAGTGGGAAATACATTGCAAAATATTATACTATTTTTCTCAGAGTGGAAAATTATTCTTTTTACAAAAGAATCATTGAAGACATCTAATTCTTTGGCAATTTCATGAGTAGAAACAGATAACAGTATTTTTTCAGAAATTGTTGTTGTTCATTGAAACTATACAGAAATTCACATGGTACCAGCTCTTAAAGTTCAAGGAATAATGAAGAAAAGCATTAGTCCTGAAACACACACACACACACACACACACACACACACACACACACACACATCTGGGTTAATGGCAGGTAAACAAACATTATAGGATTACTATTATTTTATACCATTTAAAAGATCTACATTCCTGACATCAGTAAGGGTAGAGATTGGGTATAGACAGATAATTATAAGATAAGTAAAATTATAAATGAATTTGTGATAACACTGTATTGTATAGTATTGCTATATGCCACTTCCACATTAACATAGATTAATTTAATGAAAAATTAACCATAACAACTAACCAGAAAGAACATACATGAAAATTTTAAGTTTGAAAAAGCTTGAATTTGCTTTTTTTTAAATCTATTCTCAAATATTTTATAAAATAATTTGTTCTTATTTTGTTTTCTATATTAAGGAATTCACATGAATTGAACATATTTTAATTTTGACTGACAGAAAATGGATTGCTATCTTGTAAAGTTTGAATTTGGCATGCCTGAACTCATGATCCAAAATATGATTTCAAATAATTTTCCAGTTTTTTTCAGATATTAAATTTAACCAGAAAATCCAGATCATAGTAAGATGTAGCAAGTACTCGTCTATGATCTAAGAAATTATAGTTTGCTAAAATAGCTAATATCACTAAGGAAGATACAGTCTTTTCAGTGTGAACACTCTATGGCATTCTTGTAGTTTCATCTAACATGGTAATCTAATTTGCAGGCATTATATTCAAGTTTGGTGAAGTTTGTTTTCATTTTGGACATTAGTTTGTTTTTATTGCTCTTTTGATTTCTCTAATTTTAAAATCTTATATCACAACCAATCAACTATAGTATACAAGTTTGGAAAAGAAAATTCACATTGTAGTGATATTTATTTTCAAACAACATATCTCATTTTCTCAGATTCCAAGATAGGAGAATAAAAACATACAGTCTGAAAGACATGAAAACACATTAAAGAATTGATAACAGTCTGAAGATTCTCTAATGCCCCTTTGCTTTAGGACTGAAGAACTAATTCCCTTTGCTAGGACTAAAGTTATCAGCAGAGAGCAGTGAGCTGACAATCCTTCTCAAAACTATTTTTATATAATTATTAAGTGACTGACTCACAGAAGGTGTAGCTGGGGACAAGCTTATGTCTTCCTTGAGACTAATATATCCTATTTTATTTTCTGATAAATCTTACTACTTTTCAGTACAAATGTCCAGAATAGGTCCTCAAATTCCTTCCTACAAGGAAGTTCAGAAAATTCTAAGAGAACAAAATTTTTAAAAATACCTCAATCTTTAGAAAAATTTAATATGACCTATTGAATTAGTGGGAACAGGAGCTACTTTATGTAATTTTTGCTAGTGTTGACATGGGTCTCTGCGTGCCATGCACTGATCTATGAGTATTGCACAGTATCATTAGGATCATTTTATTGCCTTTGTTTTCTTTTGTTTTTTTTCTTTCTTTTTCTTTTTTATTAGTCGTGTTTTGTTCTATGCTAGGTCTCTGGCATATCTAGGCTCCAGTTCTGGACATCCAGATAGTGTCGGGCGTGGGTTCTCTCCCAAGGGATGGGCCCCAAGTTTGACCATCATTGGTTGGCTACTTCCACAAGTTGTGTGACACTATAACCCCAGCACTTTTTGTGGGCAGGACAAATTGTAGGTCAAAGGTTTTTGTGGTTGGGTTGGTGTTCCAGTATTATGACTGAAACTTTCCTGGTTACAGAAAGTGGTCAGGTCAGAATCAGTATCTGCATTTCTAGGAGTTCTTCCTAGGTTCAACCTTATAGATTCCAGGGCATTTCCACTGCACTAAGTTTCCACATCTTCCCCCCAAATGCCCCATCATTCCACTTGTCTCTCCTTGTACTCACATTACCTCCATCCCACCTATTCTGATACCTATTTAAACCTCAGTTCACCCATAAAATCTATCCTACTTCCCCTTCCAAGGGAGATCCATATGTTACCACCTGCCTGAATCTCCTGTGGATTGTAGCATAATTATTCTTCACTTAACAACTAATATGCACTTACAAGTGAGTACATAACATGTTTGTCTTCCTGTGTCTGTTTTATTCAAACTGGATAAGTTATTCTGCTTTTATGCATTTGCCTGAAATTTTCATGATATCATGTTTTTCAGCAGCTAATATTTCATTATGCACATATATCACAATTTCTTTATCCATTCTTTGGTTGAAGGACATCTAGGTTGTTTAAAGTTTCTGGCTTTTAAGAATAAAGCTGCAATTATCATAGTTAAGCATGTATCATTGTAAGAGGGTGGTGTATCCTTTGAGTATATGCTCAAGAGTTGTATAGCCTGGTCTTGAAGCAAACTGATTCTAAATTGTCTGAGGAACCATCATATTTGCTTCCATAGATTCTGTACAAGTTTTCATTCTCATAAATAATGAAGGAGTCCTCCCTTTGTTCCACATCTTCACCAGTATGAGCAGTCACTTGTGTTATTGATCTTAGCCATTTTGATAGGTGCAAGATGAATTTTTTTCATTTATTATCTATTTACTTTACATCCTGATGGCAGCTGAAACCCTCCTCTCCTCCCAATCGCACCCTCACACTCTCTTCTTCCAGTTCCATCTTCCCCCCTCCTCCTTCTCCTCAGAGAAGGGGAGGCACCCCATTGGTACCAACCTGCTGAGGCAATCAAATTTCATCCTCTCCCACTGAGGACAGAGAAGGCACCCCAGCTAAGGGAAATAGATACAAAGGCAGGCTGCAGAGTCAGAGATAGCCCCCCCCACTCCAATCATTAGGAGATCCCCAATGAAGCCCAAGCTGCACCTCTGCTACATATGGGTAGGGTGCCTAGGTCCAACCCATGAATTCTCTTTGTAGCCAAGATGGAATCTTAAAGCAGTTATGCAAATTGATCCTTAACAGCATAGACAAGAGCATACTTTGAGAAAATAGTCTCTTTTTAAAAATGGTTCTGAGAAGACTAAATATCATTCAAAGACTGAAATTTGAATACTACATTTTATCCTTTATAAAACCCAATTGAAAATGGATCAGGATACTAATCATAGGTCCATACAAACATATTCCAAAGAGAAATACTCTCAGATATTTTAAAAGCACAGAAAACAAAGACTTAAGACATAGGTGTAAAGTGTTAATTGTCTCATGATCTAGCAGAGGCGTGGCTTAGCCAGCTGAGCAACTTTAACTCAGAGGACTTGAGAAAGGGATAAAATGCCAAAGCCTGGAGGAGAAAAGGGGTCTACAAAGATGTAGGAGAAAAGGGGCTCTACACAGAAGTGGGAGAAAGGACTACAAAGAAGAAAGAGGTTGCTGCTCTCCCTGTTGCTGGTGCTTCCCCAAACTCTTGCTTATTCTTCCTGATGCTGTTTCCTGGTTTGCTGGACTTCTACTGAGACTGGTATTATCCCCAAAGAACTCAAGGACCCTCATCAGCAGGAAGTAGCCTAAAGAGAGCTATGCTCCCTTTTACCTTTAACCTTCTTTCTCTCCTCCATAGTGTTGGGGACTGGGAGGAACAAGGGGTGGATGGGAGGCATAAGGAATTAGGATAGTAAAATACATTAGAATGTATAAATAATATAATACAAAATTAGTAAAACCTACTTGCTACAGTGGACACACTGAATTAAATCAAACAAAAATTCTGCAGAGTGAAAAAACAAACATAAAACAAAACAAAAGGAATCCAGATAAAACCTACAGAATTTGAAAAAAAAAGTTTCTTTTCAATAATCTTTTCTACTACTATTATATTTCAAAATAATATTATGATTACGTTACTCTCTTTCATTTTCCTCCCTTTACTGTGAGATTTGAATGAAAATGGTCCCGGAGGCTCAAAGAAAGTTATACTATTAGGAGGTGTTACCTAGTTAGAGGAAGTGTGTCCCTGGAACAGGTCCAGTGTGTATCTGTTCCTGATGCCTGTGGATCTGAATGTAGACCTCACAGATAACTCTCCAGCATCCTTTCTGTCTGTGTGCCATGTGTTTCCTACCATGACATTAATGGACTAACCTCAGAACTACAAGCCAGTCCAGGAAATGTTTTTCTTTATAAGAGTTGCTGTGCTTATGGTGTCTCTTCACAACAGTAGAAACCATAACTAAAACGCCTTCCTTATATATCTCTTTGATCTTTTTTATTAATTGTTGTTACAAGCATATATGCATATGTACACACACATAATACTATATATGTATATATATATATTCCTAAGTATAAGCTAATTGATTTGCATAATGTTTAATTTTATGTATGTTTTCAGGATTGATCGTTTGGTATTAGATAACAAATTACTGTGTTTTTCATTATGGATGACTGTTTCTTGAATGTTCACATTTCTTAGTTTCGTGTAGATTTTTGTGTAGGGCTGATTCCCTCAAAACAGTGATGATAACCACAAACTCGTTCAAGAAGAGAGAAAAACATACCTGATACTCTAAACCCAGTAATGATCCAGGGCTAGTGAAGTCATGGATATTAAGGACAACATATAACCATTTATCAATTTTAAATCATTAAAAATTCAAAACATACAAAGAAATGCCTAAAACCAATTGTTGTTACAATAAAATAGGCAAATATTCTGACTACATTTCTTTCAAAAATAAATCAAATGATCAATATTTATATGAAATTATCAATATCATTAGACATCAGGAAATGAAAAATCAAAACTATAATGAAATACTTTCATGTGCCAAATTAAAGGAACTTTCTCAAAAACACAAAGATAGCAAGTTATATGCATCCTGAGGGAAAAACAAAACAAAACAAAAAACTCATTTATCATGAATGTGAATGCAAATTAATAAATCCACAGCAAAAAATGGAAAGAACATTCCTCAAAATATTCAAAATGAAGTCCATGTTTTCTATGTCAATCTTATCCATTTTTATAAACTGCTCCCAGTTTTTATATTCTGAAATTTACAGATGCTAGATACAAATACCAAAAACTCAAATAGCAATGTGAAACATTCTTTTAGTGAATGAGGTGAAAATGTGCATCTTAGAATTGAAGCTAAAAGTTAAAATAATGTTTTTTTTTTTTAGTTTATGTGGAAACTCACTCTTCTATTAGTTATTATTTACTAGCTTAAGTTTAGGATTTGATTTCATGATAATAGATCCCTCAGGTAATATGTTTCTTTCTTACTCATTTAAGGATTACATTTAATTTTATGATTGGATCAAAGTATTATTAGAAGTATTAATATAACAACATCTTTGTGGGTTGGTGAGATATCACAATAGTAAAGGACCTTTGTGTTAAGGTTGTCACCTGCCTTTATTTCAGGAGCTCACACTGTGGCAGAAGAGAATAGATTCCTTAAAGCTGTCCTCTAACCCCACGTATATGCACTATGACACACACACACACACACACACACACACACACAGCAACACACACATTGAATAAATGTAGAAAAAGCATTAACATTTTATTTTTAAGAAAGGCATAGCAAATGAGATGATAAAGTGAGTAACAGCCTTCAGATGTAGATTGCAGACTGCATGGAACTTCATTAATTAGAACTATGAATTGCTTTTCCTGTCCTCTATCACTTATGTATTCCAGAGGTTACTTGAGCCACCAGCTTCTAAGAGAATCTAAATAACATATTGCCTTAGATTAATTTGCCCCTTAGAAAATCAATTGCACAGATATTAATTGTGTATCTGAGAACTGAAAATGTACTTGCCTCAGAGTTCTATAACCATTTACAACTGAGACCATATTTACATTACCTGCCTTGGGTCTGCTACAAATCATGCAGCCCACACCTATTCACCATCTGGCCCTGCTCTGTGAATGTAGATTCTATAAATCGTTTAAGCCTCCAAGGCAGAATCATAGTTCATCTTCTGGGTAACTATTGTGGGGGCTTTGTAATGTGTCACCCTAGCTAAACTGAACTACACATTCTCTATGACTCTGATTAGAATGGGCCACAAGAGAGATTCTTGTTTAACACTTGGATTGGAGAAGTGAAGTGGTAGACACTTTGTGGCTCAGACACATTGATTCACTGGCTCACCTCACTGATGAGAAATAGCACTTGGCCTGCAAATGCCCAGCTTCCCTCTGAATCTGCCTCCAGCTTCTCAGACTGCAAAATCAGATCTGTGTTTAGCAAAATGACAAAGTGCACTAGCTCCTACCACACAGCCGTATGGTTAAAGAAAATGAGAACTGACTCCTGTGCTTGTGACACCCACCCTGTCCTTGTCCCCTTCTGTATATCCCTCTTGCCTTCAAACTCACTGTTTCAAACCTGAGCAGTGCATGTGAGGACAGTGGCCTTACCTACTTCTGCTTGCACAATTGTGTAAGTCCAAACCCTGTGAAATTCTTGTATTTTCAATTCTCTGCTCTCTCTCTCTCTCCCCTTACACACACAGGAAAACATATTTGTTTCTTAATAAACCTTCACTAATGCAGCGATAGTGAATAAATAAAACAAAATTTTTCTAACATTAGGGATAAAATGAGAGAAAAGTTTAAAGCAGCAACTTTGTGTTGTTTCCTTCATTGGACAGCTAATCAAAAAATGCCCTAGATGTATTCAAGAAATCTGCTCAGTGCCAAGTACAGCTCAGAAGTTCTCTTTTTTTCTGAAATAGGGATTTTCAAACATTTTTAATTGCATTACTTCATTGCAAGTATCTATCCATAAATGTGAGAATACACTACTCAGTGCATTTATATATAAGTTGATCTAAAAATAATTTTCTGAGTGTACCGTCTTTCATCTCCAGGGACCACTAGTGTCAGTAGGCCAATATTTAGGACATAACAATGTTTCACTTCATTTCCTTTCCCATAGATCAAGGTCATTTCTCCCATGTTGCTATTGAAACCACAAGAATGAGCACCACATCCCATTGTTTACTTTTTTTTTTAAATACTTTATTTTTTTTTCTTCAAGTTACATCTCAGTAACAAACCCCTCCCTATTCCCCCTTCCAATCCCGCCCATCCACCCTCTTCCCCCCAGAAGTTTCCCCTTTCAGTCCAACAGATGGTTCCTTCTCTTACAACAGTAAGTATTACACAAAACAACAGATATAAATATGCCACATTTATGAGAGTTAAATGGCCCAGTATACCTTCCCAATGTCCCATTGTTTACTTTTACCAGTTTAATGGCTCGGCCATGTTGAGTTAAAAGCAATATTAGATACTTTTCTCATTGTTGTAACAAAACTCCAGAGAAAACTTGCTTAAAGAAAGTGGGGTTTCTTTTTTTTAATGTTTATTTATTACTTCAAGTTACATCTCCATCAAAGCCCTCTCCCTCCACCCCTCCCAGCCCCACCCTCCTACCCTCTCACCCTTCCCCCAGAATGCATAATTCTTTTTTTTTTCAGTCCAACAAATGGTTCTTTCTCTTATAACAATAAATACAGTACAAAACAACTGAAATAAATAGGCCACAATTCTGAGAGTTATATGGCTTAGCATACATTCTCAATGTCCAGTCCATATGTATTTGGCCCCTGACTTTAACATTCTACTATCTAACTATCTCCATGAGTTTAAAGTTCTATATCTAACTCAGCTTTCATACTAACTTGCCTCACAATTTTAAAAACATCTTCTTAGATGCAGAACGCCCTCTTGATTCCTAAACAACTCAAAATTTAACAATGAGACTCTAGCTATCTATTCTTCAACCACGTCAGAGACCTGAGAGGGATAAATATATCTGATTATATAGGAAATGCAGGGCGTGCAGCTTCCAAAACTAAGAAATGACATACCCGTGGCTGCCTTGACAGTTCCAATTTTCTCTCCATACATTACAGCATCAATCTTCAGCTGTTTGGCCCCGTTTCTCTGACAGACATTGATTGTAGAGCAGGAATTATGAAGGACTTACCTACCCTGTCTTGGCAGAGCTAGGCTGTCGACTTACCTGCTTCCAAGTTTTGTCCTTTTTGGACAGCAGTCTGTCTACAGTTGAAGCAAAGGTTTTTTTGTTTTGTTTTGTTTTGTTTTGTTTTTTGCCAAGAGATAGGCTTGCCACTAATTCAACCACCTCACACTGGAGATTCAAAACTGTTTAGGATAATTAAGAAATACAAACTAACAGTCATGCAAGCGTGTCATTTTGTTAGTTACTATGACAGTCTATCACAGTTATTTTCTAAGCTACTCAGAAATCAAGTTGTTAAGAGACAGCAACATTTGCTTATCTAAACATAAGAGATAGATAGGGCGTCTTCAAAAACCGCAAGAGATCTCCAGAGTATGGCATTCAAAGATGTTTTCTTAAATTAAGATTTTTTTGATATCGAGACATGCCAGCTCCTGACAGCATCCCCTATTCCACTCCAAATAGAAGAGGGGTTTCTTCTGACTCACAGTTCCAGGGTACAGTCTGTCACAGTGGAGAAGTCATGGCAGCAGGCATGTGAGCAGTCAGAATGGATCTGTAGTGAGGAAGCAGAGAAAGAGAGAGAGAGAAATAGAGAGAGAGATGACTGCCCTGCCCAGCTTGTTTTCTTCAGCAGGTAATAATGAATCTTCAGTCTTTATTTGAACCTTTCTAAAAACAGCCTTAAAGACACATCAAAAGGGTTGTTTCCATGATTTTGATTCCAGCCAAGTAGACTGAAGTTTCATCCTCACAGTAATACTGATGTAGAGGCACAGGAAAGGGAAAGCTGGGATGTGACATTCTATCCTCTCCTTTGCCCTGTAACTATTTTCCCACATATGGGTACAACTAGTTGATGGAATCATTTCGGTTGCTACTATTGATGTTCCTCTCATTTATGGAGTTAGCCTAAAACCAAGAGTTTGTCACATTCACTAACCTAATCTTAAAATGTAAAGAGAAAATAATTGAAGTGGTGGTAAAATTTTGTAAAATACAGAGAAAACTTTAGTAAAATGGAAAATCCTTTCTTTTCCAATCCATTGTCCCAGTGTTTTGAGAAAACATGGATTTCCATTCCAATATTACAAATGAGATAATTCTTTTCATATATTAACCTCTGTCCAGAGTAGAATGGTAAAATTGCAGAGCAAAATGACTTCTGCAACACATTTAGATTCAATTGTATAATATGACTATATTTTTGCTAAAAACTCATGAAAGTTGCAGCTGTGCTAATACATTGCCTCTAAAATGAAGCAATAATTTATTTTTAATATAAATAAAGTGTGAATAACAATTTTAAACATTTTCTAATGCTGAAAGGAAGAATATAAATAATTGTTTTGAATAATAATTCAAGTTTAAAACTCATTATGCTTGATGGGATAGAAGGTGATTGGATAAAATTTTATTTCATTAATTTGTATTTTTAGTCCTGTGCTTTATTTGTTTGTTTGTTTTTTGTAGATGGGATTCCATATGATAGATAAGAATTCTACTACTGAATGAAATGCTTAATTCATGATCCTCCTACCTCTGCCTCCTGCGTGCTCTGGTTACAGATATGTACCACCACTTCCAGCAAAAATAGTTTGATTTTCTAAAGTGTTCTATTGTGTAATACAGTGAATGTTTTATACATATATCTTGTTGATTTACAGAGGCAAAACAAAATATGATGACAATGATTTTTGACTTTGCGACTCAGTTATTTCCACAAAATATTTCTATTTTCAGAGTTTATTACCAATTTCCGCAATTGACATTTCGTCTATAATATCACAGTTTTCATAGAGTCTAGACAATTAGCTGTTCATCACATATATTTCATTAATTCTGTTCTGGGAGGAACCTCATGGTATAATATATACACATATACTATATATGTATTATATATATATTATATACATATTTAACTTTGAAATAGACTAATATGTTGCTAGTCTAACATATTTCCCAATACTAGCCCATAACTATGATTTAGTGAAGAGGAGAAAAGGCAAAGATAGTCTTGTGTTATCATACCCATGCTAATTTAGAAGGAATAACTCTGTCAAATTACATAAAACATATTTATGCTAATATGGTCACACACTGGTGACCATGGAGAAAGAAAAAAATGTTTTCATTTCAGACTGTAAAAATAATTATGAAATTAAAAACACACTGAATTGTGTAATAATTATCACCTCTGGTTTTCATGACATCTAGTATTATAATTGTATTGGCTGTGCCCTACAGTTTGAAAGAATTATCCTTGTAACATATAACTCCTTTCTCTTGTCTTTGAGAGAAAGCTAATGATTTCATTTCTAAGGTTATAAAAGACGACTTGAGTCTTAGAGCCTTGGTAAGACACCTATCACCATAGAGTTGGTAAATAAATGTAATTATAAATGAGGCCATGCTTTTCTCTATTTATATTATGTCATCCAAGATTATTCTAATGTTTCTAACATCACATCATTTTTAGAAGATAGCCAGATTAAGAAAATTTTTCATTAAGTTGCCAAGTTGTCTCTTAAAATATATTTATTTATTTTTAAAATCCACATTTCTATTATATAACAAGTCATAAAGTTGTTTACTCGAGTCTTTGGAAAATCTGGTTCAATGTTACAAGGTAGAGGATAACAGGAAGCATATTTAATTCTTTTGTGAAACCTCTATTTCTATCATCATGTGAATGTCACCTTACTTGTCACTCAAAGTTTACTAGGTTGAAATTTGCAATGTGAATAAATAGGTTTATATTCAGGGGAAAAAGTTGGAGTGCAACAGAAAAATATATAAGATGGAAGATAGAAACACTTTATTGGTTTTATGTATCCTTCAAAAATTTGTCATGAACTAAAAGGAAACAGTCTATAAAATCATATTTAAAGGACAGCTGCTCTGTGATGTTTGTCCTGGGACCATGGCATTTAGAAATTCAGAAGAACAATATTCCTATCAAAGCTCTATATCCCACAAAATAATAATCTAGTCATCAAAATCCATGGTAACCAAATATAAAAAGAATGTAAGTTGAGGAGAAAATATTGTACTTTTTTACTTGTTTCCAATCTAGTTATTTCATGTAGCATGAAAAAACTCTAATATTGAAGAAAGTGTGATGTCACAAAACAGGTTAATAAGATTAGTAAAGTTTTAAGGGCTGAGAAATGTAGAGGACTCAGAATAATATAGGCCACTTTCCTGTTTATATCTGGAAAAAACAAAATCATATCATCATACATATTTTGTAATTTCAAATATGATATGTATTTCTATGGTCTAACAGCAGGCAGGTCTAGTGCTGTGGTTTTGTGATTCCAACTGAAAGCTATTTCTTCTATAGAGTCAATATTAGCATTCACTATGCCCTTAATGGTTCTAAGTGAGAAAAGCCACAAATGAATGCTTTTCATAGCCTTAAAATAATACTTAAAACTGATATTTACACAGTTTAAATAATTCTTTTGCTTTTTGCTTCATAAGGTCTATGAATTTCTTCAAAAGCTGAGTTGTTCCTCCAGTACGAAAGTAAATAAGTTAGAAAAAATGTTCTGTCATCCAATGGCTGCTCTTGACTCTTGCTGTTGCTAGAGGGCTGCAACTTTGATGTTTCAGTCTCATATTAAGAGAAGAAAAAAAAGGAGCGTATGTACTCTTGTTCAGTTACTTTTCTGAGAGTTTCTTTTAAACTGAGTTCCATGAAGCCATCATGTCTTTTAACAAGAATATTGATTGTAAAATAAAGCCTCTTTCCATTACCTTCATAGAGGAAGCCCAGATAGAGACACTTTAAAAGTTTGAGTAACATTACTTCTTTGCTGTTTATAATTGAACCGTTAACTCTCTGCGGCACTTAAGAAGAAAGTTTCTAGAGGGATTTGCTATATAAGCAAATCTTTTCCTCCTCTGCCCTTCTAAATAGATGAAGGAATGTCAGAGAATGTAATTTCCTCTGGCCTGTAGTTTGTGCATGTTTGTTTTAATTTAGAAAAACTCCCTAAACCTCTAGGTTTTACTTACCAGGTCTGATAAGAGCTGTGTAGAATGACAACAATTGCTGGTACCTTGAGACCCAGGAAATGACAAGTAATAGCTCTAAAGGTAGCCAGCTGGTGCCAATTATCCAGCCCCAGTGTCCTGCAGAGCTGGCAGCCAAAAGCTCTGTAAGTTGAACTATTGCATACTGAGTACGCTTAGAGGAACTCAGAGGATCTCCTTATCCAGTAGATGTTATCTTTTGTTATTCATCATCACTGCAGTTGGTTATTCTCAAATTGCAAACAAGCTATTAGAATTCAGCAACTCTGCCCTTTTATATTACAATAAAGCATCCAGATAAAACTTGAAATGTACTTACTTTAATGGACTGTCAAATAACTGAAAATTTTACTGCACTATTCACACAATAAAACACTGATATATGGGAAATTAATATTTTTTATTTCCAAGTTTATATAAACTAGATGTAATTAAAATGTTTTGAACATATTGCCTAAAGGCTACTATTGTGCTGACTGTATTACGATTTGGTTACATATCCATATTAAATGAAAAAAAAATGACAATGACTTCTGGCAGCAGAAATGACAGAGACCAGAATTCTTATCCTATTATTACTTATCATGGGGCTTAATGACAACTGGGTTTAAGGAGTTGATAAAACCTTGCAAGGTACAGCAAGGTAATCTCTCATTAATCAAAGAATTTTGTATTGTTTTCTCATTCTTGGTGCATGATAAGAAACTCAAACATGATAGTCTGCTTGGTATTCAAGTGGGTCCCCTAACAATTGGAGCAGAGTCGGTCTCTGACTTGGACTCTGTTGCCTCCCTTTGAATCAATTTCCCTAGCAGGACTGCCTTGTATGGTCTCAGTGAAAGAGGATGCACTTAGTCCTGATATAATTTGATGTTCCAGACCACGTTTTTACTGAGACAGGGGTTGGGCAGTGGGTGGGAGGGTAGGATGAGGAAGAGAGGAGGGAGTGGGACTGTGATTGTTATCTAAAATGAGCAAATAAATAAATTAAGGTAAAATAATTTCAAGCATGGAAGATATATTTTTCCTCCATCTTGGCTCAATATCTTGCAAAGTGGTAATATCTAAGGCAATAAAGAAAGTTCATAGACTAGGTATAAATAATAGTTGAAGTTACATCATATCCTCAGATACTCTATGGGCATATCATGGGCTTCCAGCAAGACATTCCTAATATGCATAGAACTTGCCTTAGCTTCTCCATAGCTCTTTTAACAAATCGTATACTAGCAATTAGATTTTTGGAAAAATATTTTAAGAAATTCATTCCAAAACCTAAGTATGCTGTTGCCCAATTACTTTTTCTTCTTTAATATTCTTTTTGACTTACATGATTTTATATACACCTGCAACATAAATTTTTTTCTAATTATGCACTCATTAATTCATCTCCTAAAACTTTGATAGAGTCAGTAGTCTTGAATATGTTCCTTTACTTTAGCCTCTTTTTCAGTGTATTGACTACTGTAGTAGGGATCTGTAGTCACTGAGGGATGCTCTTCAAAATCCTTAATATTTAATGAAGAAGGAAGGAATGCAATGGGATTCCTCATAGAAAAAAATATCATTGAGAGACTCATCTGGACAGTGACCGAGTCAAAAGCCAGGCAAGAAGAGAGTCAAGAAAGAAATCACCGTCACTAATTATTTTATTCTGGAATCATAGATCCATCCTTTTTCTAGGGAATCAAGTTAACCAAAATCTATCAATCACATAGAACTCATCATTCCTACTCTTTGACCCCAAAAGAAAACATCTAACCTCTTACTAGCAGATATTTAAAATATTTTTGTTGTGTGTTTCTGAACATTAATAAGAATAAGGTCACCAAAATGAATTCTGTGAAATACTACAAAAGAATCCCAAGAGGTCTGTCCTTTTCCCATGCTGTCTTGGCACATATAAATCTATATCCACAGTCATAGCTGTCTATATCAATTGGTGAGCACTAGGTTCAGTGGGAGACCTGATTTCAAACCATAAGTTAGACAGCGATAGAGAAAGATACTGACTGATGACTCCTAGTGTTCAAGCCTATATTCCATGGCAGGCATATTTGCATACATGTGCAATCACTAATGAAGAGTCACTAAAGTATGCAAACACAATGTACACTACCAAATACACACACACACACACACACACACACACACACACACACACACACACACGATGATGCATTTCTACATTCCCGACACTGGAAGAAATATTCTGGGGCCAGAGTACTATGAATTCAAAGTGAATCGGAACTACCTAGTAAGGTCCTTCAAAAGGAAAAAAAAAAAAAAAGTACACAACCTACATACACATACACTCACTCAGACATTTTAGACAAAATTTTTAGTTGAAAATAATCATACAAAGTTATAACAACCCAACATCATAGGTATCCAGGAATTAATTCATTTAGAGAAAAATATGTGGGTATGTTCCTCTGACTGAAGATAGCTTCACGTACAAGCATTAACTGACTTTTAAGTGAATAAAATAAGAAAACGATTTTTAAACAGAGAAAATCTATACTTCTGTGTTTCTGTTGGGAGAAGTAAATGTTTATTCTAATGCATTTAAGCAAGGAGCATTAATGATTAATGACGTTTTTGATCCTGTAACTAGACCTACAATTTCTTCAATAATTAACGAGTTATCTACTATTTTACAGGATATGTATCTGCTAAGAAAATTTTGTGTACATGCAAACTATACCATTGAAAGTCTAATACAAAACTCAGGGCAGAGATGTTGGGATCAAAAGATAATATGTAGTAAAATATGCACATTTTATTTCATCTTTTTAAAGTTAAAATATAAAAGAGACAATTATAGCATGAGAGAAGAAACTGCCATGATGACTACTTTATTATAACATCACCTATGACAATTATTTTCTGGAGGATCTAGTAAAAGATACAACCATGTTCATTTTGAGAATTAAATAAAGCAAGAGACATGTGAATTTGAAAACTAATGTGCTGATGACATGCATTCTCAATGTTAATTAACGGGGTTCCAGAAGCTTGCTTGCTGTATGTTAAGTAATGCTTTATTGCCTTGCCTGTCTATGATTGGTTGAATAAATGCTGAGGCCTGAGATTGGGCAAAGAGGTAGGCGGGACTAAGGTGTTCAGACTTTTGAAGCAGAAAGACTGATGGAGAAGAAGCCAAGAGCAGGAAGGTGGACACAAGATTTGCTTGATGAAAGAACATCATTCCACGTGGCCTGGAACATCAGCATAACATGGTGAATAACAGCCCAAGGAAACTTATGTATATATGGGGTCATATTTGAGGAATAGAATTAAGGGTTTGCTTGGATGGACTAAGATCTCACAAACCAGGTCAAGGCTTGTTAAAACCTATCAAGTATCTGTGTGCTCATTTATAATGGCAGGTTAAGGATTAACACCGCCAAACAATTGATTATAATATAAATACAGATAAATAATTTAATTAATTATTTCTACAGAAAATGTAGTATAATATCTTGTATTATTTGATCTGAGAGACTGGGGAATATCATTTCAATGGTCCTTTTTCTTTATGCTTTCTTCTTTTTTTTTTTTTTTTTGGTTTTTCGAGACAGGGTTTCTCTATATAACAGCTCTGGCTGTCCTAGACTCACATTGTAGACCAGGCTGGCCTCGAACTCACAGAGATCTGCCTACCTCTGCCTCCCAAGTGCTGGGATTAAAGGCGTGCGCCACCAATGCCCGGCTGCTTTCTTCTTTTTTTGTAACCACTACCTCTGTGTTTAGAAAAGACATAAAATATTTGAAAAATAAAAAGAGAATAGTTTGTTTCAAATTCACTTTCAACTCAAATGATTAAAAATTGATCTCTTTCTTCATATTTCACCTCATGACCTTATTTTCATGTAATATTCTTAATCCTAACACAAAGGTATAGTAATTGCCAAATGACACAGATTTAGATCATGAAATCTTTGATAACTTTTTGTACTATTTACCTATTTTCAAAACAAAGGGAATATTTTAAATTAAGATCCAGTGAGTCATTTTGTTTGGAATCTTCCACTCTCTATGTAAATCCTCAGTTTTGAAATTCCTCTTGCACAGCAGTTCTTCCTGGTAGTCTCCAGGACAATCTGGAACTCAGTCACAGCACCCTCTGATGGCAAATCAATTGAAGCATTGTTAAAATTGTATTTGATATTGCTACAAATTTTTCTGAATTTATCTTCAAATAGATTGATAAGAGCATTAGAGCTAGGATATAGACTTGAAAGATCTTCAACCTTCAGGTCAGGTGCTTAAGTCTTCCAGTGTAACCTTTAGGAATCAGATCAGAAGAAGGGAGGTGAAGCTAGAAAAATGATTGTATGGTTAAGAGCATTTACTGATCCTAAATAGAACCAGGGTTAGGTTTCCAGCATCCACATGGTAGCTAATAACTATCTGTAACTCCAGTTCCATGGGTTTCAACCCTGTCTACTGCATATACATGATACACAGACATACATGTAGGCAAAAACTCATAGATATGAAAAATAAAAATGAGCAAATTTTAATATATATACACACATGGATACACACATGAAATATATACATACACACATACATACGTACATATATATACATACATACATATATGTGTTTGTGTGTGTATGTGTATGTAATGTTGTAGTGGTTTATGCTTGAAGGGGATATTAGCTTCTTAGTTCCTTGGTTTGTTTTGTTTCCTTGCTGCCATGAATAAACAATTCATTCTGTGTGAGTTCCCTGCCTTCTGATTGTCTCACTACAGGTCCAAAAGTGACAAAACAGGACCAGGCAGCTATGCATTTACATATCTGAAATTGTGTACCAACATAAATATTCTCTCTTTTTTGAGTTGTTTATTCCAGACATTTCACCACAAGAATGAAGAGCTGACAACTAGTAATGCACAAACTATTGACTAAATAATTTTAAAATAAAAGAAAATCTGCAGTTTTGAAAGTATGTCAAATAAGAATATAGTTTGCTTTGCTTATATGTATGAAAAATCACACCATCATAAGTTATCAACTAGAATTAAATTTTAATGTAATGAAAACACGCAGTCATATAATAAAATATTCATGTAACATACCTCTATATATTTTAAATTATGGTAAATATATGAAAACTTTATATATATATATAAAACTATAGCTGTAATATCATAATATTATAAATGATTCAATTCAGTTCTCTGGGAACTACAGACATTTGAAGCTAAGTTGTAGGACAGTTAAAGTGTTCTACTTTCTAAATAAAGAAACTTTTGACAAATGAAATGTAAGTTTGTCCAGGGAAATAGAGTTGGGAGCTTTCTTAATCTATTTTCATTTTAGAAATATTTAAAAATACAAATGACATACCAGTTGATAATATATCACTAAATATGGTAAACACAGCCCCATCTTCCCAACATGGAGAGAATAAAGTAAATGACCACACTGTGGAGAAATAAGAATAAATATTAAAAATAAAATAATACATGTAATATTGTCATAAAAAAGTTAGTTGAACCATGAGTTAAATTAATCTATTCTGAATTATGGCTTTTGAATTGATTTATTGAGACACGACAGATAAACACTATATATATTACAAAAGGAGGACTATTATCAATTCTACCAAAATAAGATACCAGTCCATAACTATTCCATGCACATATTAAAAACATATTTGAAATAATAACCTCAAAAGCATGAAAAATTCTATTTAAAGTAGAAATTATTATTGAAGTTTGTCAACTATCTTATCATTCACAATGCATGAATTGCTCTAAGATTCCAATACTCCTTTCAAACACACACATAATACTAGATTAAAAAGCTTTCAATCATTTCCTCTATGTTAAATAAAAGTACTGATAAACATCTGAAAGAAATAAAATTAAATATTCAAAAATGAGTATTTTATAAATGCAGCTTAATCCCCTTGAGATTATGGAGTTAGGTTGAGACATATTCTTACAGTATATTCTAGGGTAGAATGAGCAATATTTTCATATGTTGGTACCAAGGCAGATATCTCTACCATGCTAGAAAAAAACCACACAAGATGAGTTAGGACTGTTCATCTTAAATACAGCAATTAAGAACTTCTGAAATTCACCTGAACTTGTATTTAAAGATTTAAAAAAACAAGACTGTTTCATATTTCTACAAGAATGTTTCTGACCTTCTAAACAGTAAATTTTGAAAATCTATGTTAAACAAATCAAGTAAATCCTTTCTAATGCAGGGTGCTTAACAGCCATGCCCCCAAGGTTAGCTTCCAGGTGTTAAAATAAGTATGGGCTCATGACACAGGAAATATTTGACAGGGATGTCTTCCATTCCCAGGCAGGTCTATGAAACACTGGCAGGCTTTGGCAGGTTTGGCAGGCATTTTATTTCACACAGCAGCTAAATGCAGTTTTAATATGAGACATAATGAAGTCAGATTCTAAAGCTGCTTATACCACCAGTTTATTGTTTGTAGGTGGGAACAGTCATAATAAGGTTGATATTGTGTTTCACATCATTTTAAATAATAATCACTGGAAAGTTACTAAAAGTGCAGGTAACTGAATTCTTAGAGCACTATTATATCAAAATACTAAGAATAGAATTTGTCAAAACATTTGCATCTTCCAGACACTTCCCATAAGATATACAACAAGCATAAAAGTGGGAAATAAGAGAGAGGGTCTGCTAGAATTCGATTTTCTTTTTTCCATGAGAGAATGAAGAAGTAAGTACTTCTTCCTAAGAATAATATAATAGACCTCTCATGGAGAGAAGAGACAAATGAAGTCCACCTAATGTTATATTGGGGTGCTTTCAATCTCTGTCTACCTCTTCCTAAGTGTCAGTAGATAGAGGAGAATTTCTCTATCTTAAGAAAAAGGTCCCACATATCTCTTTCCCTAACCACATAAGCTCAACAATATGTCCATAAATATTTGCCTCATATGCCCATTCTTATATTCTTTTTTAAAAATTTATTTTTTATTTCTTCAAGTTATATCTCAGTCACAATCCCTTCTCTACTCTCCCCTCCTGTCCCACCCTTCCACTCTCTTCCCCCTCAACCCCCCCATCCTCTACCCTTTTTTAAATTTTTTTTTTAGTTTAAGGTAGATATTTCCCCCCCAACAGCTCCCCCTTTCAGTCCAACAAATGGTTCTTTCTCTTATAACAATAAATACAATACAAAACAACAGAAATAAATAAGCCACAATTATGAGCTTTATATGGCTTAGCATACATTCCTAATGTCCAGTTCATATGTATTTGGGCCCTGACTTTAACATTCTACTATCTAACTATCTCCATGAGTTTAAAGTTTTATATCTGACTCACCTTTTATACTAACTTGCATCACAATTTTAAAAACATCTTCTTAGATCCAGAACGCCCTCTTGATTCCTAAACAACTCAAAATTTAACTATGAGACTCTAGCTATCTATCCTTCAACCACCTCAGAGACCTGAGAGGGATAAATATATCTGATTATATAGGAAATGCAGGGCCCACAGCTTCCAAAACTAAGAAATGACATACCAGTGGCTGCCTGGACAGCTCCCATTCTATCTCCATACATTACAACATCAATCTTCAGCCATTTGGCCCCGTTTCTCTGACAGACATTGATTGTAGAGCAGGAATTATGAAGGACTTACCTACCCTGTCTTCGCAGAGCTAGGCTGTCGACTTACCTGCTTCCAAATTTTGTCCTTTTTGGACAGCAGTCTGTCTACAGTTGAAGCAAGGGGTTTTTCTTGCCAAGAGATAGGCTTGCCACTAATTCAACCATCTCCCACTGGAGATTTTTTGATGCTCATCTTCTACTTGGAGTAGAAGGGTGCTGTCAGGAGCTGACATGTCTCGATATAAAAAAAAAATCTTAATTTAAGAAAACATCTTTGAATGCCATATTCTGCAGATCTCTTGGGGTTTTTGAAGACGCCCTATCTATCTCTTGTATTTAGATAAGCGAATGTTGCTTGTCTCTTAACAACTTGATTTCTGAGTAGCTTAGAGAATAACTGTGATAGACTGTTATAGTAACTAACAAAATGACATGCTTGCATGACTATGAGTTTGCATTTCTTAATTATCCTAAACAATTTATGACAGTTGGTATCAAAATGCCAAAACTCCACATTTCATTTTTTTAATAATTTATTTTTTATTTCTTCAAGTTACATCTCAATCACAATCCCCTCCCTACTCTCCCCTCCAGTCCCACCCTTCCACCCTCCTCCTCCTCAACCCCCCATCCTCTTCCCTTTTTTTTTTTTTTTTTTTTTTTTAGTTTAAGGTATTTCTTTTTTTCCCCCAACAGCTCTCCCTTTCAGTCCACAAAATGGTTCTTTTTTCTTATAACTACAAATACAATACAAAACAACAGAAATAAATAGGCCACAATTATAAGAGTTATATGGCTTAGCATACATTCCCAATGTCCAGTCCATATGTATTTGGCACCTGACTTTAACATTCTACTATCTAACCATCTCCATGAGTTTAAAGTTCTATATCTAACTCAGCTTTCATACTAACTTGCCTCACAATTTTAAAAATATCTTCTTAGATCCAGAACACCCTCTTGATTCCTAAACAACTCAAAATTTAATTATGAGACTCTAGCTATCTATTCTTCAACCACCTCAGAGACCTGAGAGGGATATAGGAGTGAAGAGACTTGAGAAAAATGGGACATAGACATAGTATAGGAAAGATCAAGAAAAAAGGACAGATTATTGAATAAGCCCTTATACCTTTGTATACTGATACAAAATTAATATTATATTTGGCTAAATTGGTATTGATCATTGTATAGTAATGCAAAATTAAGATTGTATAGGGCTACATCGGTATTGATCTTTGTATATTGATACAAAATTAAGATTATTTTCGGCCACAATGGTATTGACACATTTCATTTTTAAGCATTACTAGGTACAATACCTTTCAGAAGCGTTACCCTTAATTTTGTATCAATATACAAAGATCAATACCAATGTGCCAAATATACTCTTAATTTTATATCAATATACAAAGATCAATACACTTCTTATATTCTTATCAGATAAAATAGTCTGATAACTTTCCCTGTGCCTTGGGTGTCCTTTAACTTCCCCAGTCAATAAACAGAAGATCTATTACCTATTCTCATTTCTATTCCCTTGTTTATTTTTACATATTTTAACTATAATGTGTTCACTAAAATTTGTCTTCCAAGAGAAGAATAAGTATTTTATAAATGAATAAGTAATTAAATGATTTCTTTGTTCCTCTACAATGTTAAATCAATTCATGGGTGATTATATAACCCTTTTGTGTTGTTGAGTTCAATTATGTAAATTCTTTAGTTTTATTATAGGAAAAGGAAATAATAAGTATTTTATCCCTGATTCTAGAGTGGCCTACCACAGACAATAGAATCGTCTTCTCCATCTTAACTCCAATCCATCAATACTATAAATTGATTCCATTCTTTAGGTTTCACTGATAAATTTAAACAACCATTCTGAACATGATACAGATGATAATTAATGAAAAATACAGAATTATAATAATTCGTTATTAGTTTCAAATTAGGATCCTATTACTGAGGTCCACTGATTCTTTATGAAAACCTTTTACATTTATCCTTATCCTTTCTTTCACCCATCACTGCCATTTTTCTCTTATCTGTTAACAGAGAGCACTGTCATAAATGAAGCCTATTTTATGACTCACTTACTCTATGTTCAATCTTGCCTCATCTGTTGCCAGAATGTCAGTCCTAAAATGAGTATGTAATTCCATTATGTACTTATTTAAAATACTTCTCTATGGGAGGGTGGGACTGGAGGGGGAATAGGGAGGGGACTGCGATTGAGATGTAACTTGAAGAAATAAAAAATAAAGGAAAAAATAAAAAAGAAAAAAGAAAAAAAAGAAAAAAATACTTCTGTAGTTTTAGATCATTTGCTGGATTATATTCTTAGTAATCTCCCTTAGTTAATTAAATTATTATGGGTAACTTTCATACTTTTGCTTTCTCCTTTACCACAAAAATTATATTTCACATATATGCAATGAAATATTTAGTCTCTCTATCTTAGTGTATGACAATGCTTTATTTTAAAAAATATTTCACTCAACTATAAAGGTAGCTTTTATTTACCTGATATAATTGTCTCCGAGGCTTACTGCCTCTGTCTGCTAACCTAAACTTAGTCCTGGAAGCTTATATCCCCCATCCAATCTAATCTAGGCCTAGAATGTTTACAGCCTTTGAGACATATTGCTGAATAATTTCACCCTTTCTAGTTCTTTCTGAACTCTGGCTGGCTCATCCAATTCAGCTGTTATGGCTCAATCTCCTCTCCAAGCTGACTGATTCAAAGTGCGTTCTCTCAGACTCTTACTGAATTGCTCTGCTTGGACTCAGACTAACTCTAGCTATCTCTTCTATTCTTCTGGCTCCTTCTAATCATCTGGGTTCTTCTGTTTTTAACTGTGTCTAGCTTGTTTTCTCTTCAACCTGTCTCTGTTAAACTCTCACAGTAAAACTGATTCCTTCCTCCCCCTCCCTCTTACTGCCTTTTTTCTAGACTTCATGAACTGAACTCCAGTGAACCACATGAACTCAGATGAACTTAACTGTATGCAAATGAACTGGTTCTAACTGCCTATACTCTACTGTAATCTACTGTACTGAAACTCAACCTTACTGTACTGTCTTCTCTACTGAATTCTCTACTGCACTCAACTCATTTCTCTACTGTAGTATTCTCTACTAAGGTTTTACTGTACTCTATTCTACTGTATTAACTTCTATAGTATGTGTGCTTATGGGAGTTAGACATATCCTATTCTGTCAAATTTTTCTTTGATTAGTCCCTTTTTTGCCTCTCTATTAGACATCACACTCAAATATTGATGCTTTCTCTTACAAACTAACTTTACTTTCACTGTTTGGGATTACAGGTGTGTACTAAGGTTGTGTCTTCATTCCATCCAGATCACACAGGTCTAGAAGGTCTTTGGATATGATCAGAGTAGCCATGTTACTGGATTAAAATTCCTCTATACTCAACTGTCAAAAAACTATTTAATTTCTCTTAGATTTCTTTGCTGTATAAAATATTTTATTGTATACTACTTTCTATCATTTCTAGTATATAGTTAGCATTTTCTATCTGTATTGCTTTAAAAAACGTTTTTAGCAATATTTACTTCATGTGTATGAAGGTTTTCCCTGCATATCCGAGTTTTCAGGCTTGTCTGGTTCTCATACAGGCCAGAAGAAGGCATCAGATCAACTGGAACTAATATTACAGATAGAGCTGAGCCACCATGTGGAGTCTGTGAACAGACCTTCTGGTTACCTATACTCTAACTGCTGAACTATCTATCCAATGTTCAGCTGATACTCTTTACAGTTTTCAAAAATTATGTTTGTATGATACAACTCAATTCTGCTTTTTTACAAATTTAACATGATTAAAAATCTTAAATATCCATATTCACAATCACTTGATACTCTACCCAAACCATGGAAAACTGTATCATAAATGAGCACACAGATTATCAAAAATCTATTGATAAATAGGTTAACCAGAAAACTAACCTGTTCTTGGTAATTATATGTTGTTTGTTGGGAATTTTAACTGGGATATATATGGACAATAACACAACTTCCAATAGTGGATGCTGCTAGAAAGATTCATAGAAGGAAGTCTGAGGTAGTTTATGAGAGTAAAAGGGAAAAGCCAAGTTTATTAAGATATGTTGCATGGTATGTTATAAGTAAAGAAAAGTTTTAGGAGGACAGAAGACACACAGCCTATAGAACATTCATGCATACTGAAACACTAAACTTGCAATGAAGCTGAGAGGGAAGGCATCTACAAAATATTTGGTACAATAAAGTAGAACATTCAACCATTAATAATCTGGCTAGCCCTCTTTATCTATGGCTTTCTGGCCTATGTTAGATCCTCAATAAATAGGTTTTTAGTTTGTTTTATTTCCAAAGTAGCCATCTCTATTATGGTTGCTTTATACTCTTTAACCAATTATGAAATCATTTTACTTAAGTCCACCATTATGTTTAAAATTCTTTGCAACTTTAAGTAACTTTGGTGAATATGTTCCTTTTAACCACAAAAACCTAGCCAGAATATCTTTTCCCAAGTCATTATGAATCTCAGATCCAATAGTATGCATTGGATATTTGTCCATGAAATCTGTGATTCATAATTAATCCTTTGGCTTTTTATATTGCTGTAAACCATGATCATAACCCAGTCTGTCCTGAAAATCATCCTGCTTACCCTAAAAATTACCAGTCTAATGCAATTGAAATAATGACATTTGTAGTATCTTATGTCAATTACCATGAGGGAGGAAATAGGGAAAGGGCACCTGGCTAATCTAAGTTTTATCTAAGTAGATAAGAATTTTATATCTCTGGGGTAATATATCCCACTCACAAAAGGAACAAAGAATCTGGGATACATTGTACTTATTAGAGACTTTAATAAAGTATTTTAGGATACATTGTATTTATTAGAGATGGTAACCAAGGAATTCTGTGTGCGTTGTATCTATTAGTGATTGAAATCAGGAATTTTAAATTCATTATAACTGTTAGTGACTGTTATCAGGAATACCAGATGTGTTGTGCATATTAGTGGCCATAATCAGGAACTCTGAGAACACAGAAGTCACTGAATACAGAGAGCATCTATCATGTCTAAAACTGAATCAACTTTGGAAAGATAGAGAAGATTTTTACTCTTCCAAAGAACCTTACGTTAGTCCCTCATCCCATACTGTTGTTCTAGATTATGACTTTTTTCACATAACTGTTATTTATTGAATCTAAAGTTTTAAGCCATTTCATAAAGCTCATGTTCCTACAAGTCTTCCCAGTCATTCATTCTCATTTTTAGATTCACACAACACCAAGTGTCTCCAGGGCTGGAATGAATTATTCATTATCATATTTGTATATACTTTTTAGTAGCCCTTTATGCTATACTTCATCCTAGTGGAATTTCAATTAACACAAAGATTATTTGATCTTAGTAGGTGACAAAGTTAGCTTTTAAAGTCATTTTAGTTTCCTCAACATTCTTCACAGAATCGGAAGAAACAGTGCATAAAAAAAATTAATTTTTGGCACACTATGCTAGTGGTGTGATGATGTCTCCATATAAGGAGATATTATTGAATTACAAGTAGTTTGAGAATATGCTCTAATTAATTTTTATATGTTCAAAAAGATTATATGAAAAATATAGTTAAGGATAAAACCAAATTATTTATTTGTCACACCAAAAATAATGAAAATAAATTAATATTCAGGTCCTACCAGCATTTGTGAAGGTTATTATTATTGTTTCTCTGTCTGTCAGGGATAAAAGGCTTTACATATCTTTATTATCATTAACACACACATCTGAAAATGTTGTATGCCTAGTCTTATATCCACTTAAACCAATATAGTTGGAAAAATAAGTTTTAGCTATTTTAAAATCACAAATTAAGAAAATTATTGACATTTCTTCCTATGTACCTTCCATGTACTTCTTTTTTTTTATATATAAATACTTTATTTTTTTTTCTTCAAGTTACATCTCAGTCACAAACCCCTCCCTATTCCCCCTTCCTATCCCACCCTTCCACCCTCTTCCCCCCAGAAGTTTCCCCTTTCAGTCCAACAGATGGTTCCTTCTCTTATAACAGTAAATACTATACAAAACAACAGATATAAATATGCCACATTTATGAGAGTTAAATGGCCCAGTATACCTTCCCAATGTCCAGTTTATACATATTTGGCCCCTGACTTTAACATTCTACTATCTAACCATCTCCATGAGTTTAAAGGTCTATATCTGACTCAACATTCATATTAACTTGCCAAAGTAGAATAAATTAAAATCACAATTCAAGGATTAAATAAGACACAAAAGTATTGACAAAGTAGCAGAAGCCAGAGCCCTTGTGCCAGACGAAGGAGTCATTGTAATGAACAATTGTAAGCAAAAGAGTGTAGACAAAAGGGAATATTGTGGAACACAATGAGACACACTACAGCTTCCACAATGAGATTTTTTTTTTTTTTTTTTTTGCTGTTGGGAGAGGTTGCAAGGTTGGAGGGTGGGTCTAAGGGGAGATGGGAGATGAGTGGGAACAGGGTGCATGATGTGAAATTCACAAAATTAAAAAAACAACAGAAGAGTAATATGCCTTTGATGGTGAAATGAGTTAAGAAAGTCCTTCACTTTCTAAGTGCACTTACTACATAGCCTTAATCCTATTCAGGGGGTGAAATTCCCAAGATGTTGCTAAATATTTTGATTTTACTCAGATTTTTCATAGCATCTATAACGTCTCTAGCTTTACACCTTAGCTCTTACAATGTCTAGGTTTGTCACATCCTCTGTTGTTTTACATCTGAAGTGCAAATACTAGCTAAATCAACATTTAAAAAAAGCTACTTTAAACTCATTGAGATAGATAATAAAATATTGTTTATGGACTGGAAAAAAAGAAAATTATTGAAGAATGTTCTTTAAGATATATAATATTTACAAGAGGAGTCATAGTTCAATAGCTGTAGGATAAATAATAAATAAATAGAAGTAACATGTTAATGATATAACTTAAAACTGGGGTATAGGTATAATAGAAAATTGTTTCATATTATTAAATACAATAATGTAACATGACATGTTCCAAATCCATGTGAGTAAAGGAAATTAAATTCTCTAAATTCATAGAATAATAGCAGATCTACTTTTGTAATTATCACAGTAAAATTACTAACAAATCATTTCTGCTAAATCATGGGATCCAAAATATATTCAGCATGATTTTATTAGACTATGATTATTAATTAGAATGTGTATTCCTTAGTTGTTTTTTTCCCTTATACTGAGGAAAATTAAAGTGTTATTTTATCTTTGGCATGCTGAACAGTAAAAAATACAAGTCTCATTGTAAAAAATAAATAAATAATTTTTTAAAAACTTAGTGCTTTAGCAAAGTGGTAAGTTTGGTAACTTACCAAATGATCTCCATAATTTAAGTTCTGTTTAATTGTAGTTGTCAGATGAAGGTACTTTTTTATTTCTCCAAATATCTCAGACAATGAATGGTGTGGCTTTGTAAGCATAGTGATCAATGACAAATGGAAGGTCATATACCTTCAAGCAGAAGGTAGAAAGCAAAATTCAGTAATTTTAGCTGTGAAAAAAATCTTAATATCATTTGACATTCAAAAGAGACAAAAATAATTTTATTTATAGAAAACATGTAAATTTTATATAAAAACTATCAGAAAGTTTTAAAAGGAAGTCTTTTCCATAACAGAAAACATTAATAATGTTTTCTAGTTCCTTTTTGTTTCTCTTGATACAACTTATAATCATATAAAGAATAAGAAAACTTATATGATATTAGAACTGTCTGAATATGCACACTGTCAAATTAGCAGTACTGAATGCATTCTCCAAGTTCCTTGATACCAATGTGTTATGATAGATTTCTCCCCATATCTAGTACCAAAAGAGGTGACACAATGAGAAATATTTAGGATAACACTGAGATCCTGTGTAATACATCTTTTTACAAGAGTGTTTCTCTTATTCTATGAAAAGGAAGGATAACTCATTTCTAAATGCTAAGACAATTTTGCCTATTCTGCTTCAAACCTAGAAAATTAAACAAATATTAAATCACAAAACATTTATTAGGTAAATAAAAAAAACCCACACATCAATAAAAACAAAAGATAAACAAATGGGGGCTGGAGAGATGACTCAGAGGTTAAGAGCACTGGCTGTTCTTCCAGATGTCCTGAGTTCAATTCCCAGCAACAACATTGTGGCTCATAACCATCTACAATGAGGTCTGGTGCTCTCTTCTGGCCTGCAGGCATAAATGCAGATAAAATACTGTTCATAATCAATAAATCATTTTTAAAGATAAACAAATGTATCTAGGTAATGAATTTTTCAAAATAGTCATTGATAACTAATTTCAAATGTTTGGGGTATAATTCTACATATGCAAATTCTTATATATATATATATATACATATATATATATATTACAGCTATACATAACAACAGATAAGTTAATTGGCATTTCTGTGCACACAAACTTTCCTTTACCTGCAATACTTATAGATATCATAAGTTTCTTATCTGAGCTATAATCATTAGAGAATAAATTGAAAAATACTCATCTCACTGTACTTCATTTGCTCTAAGTCACTGAAGCATATATGACCTAGATAATATTACAAAACTGGCATGAAGCTTAATCTCTTTCAAGTAGGGTCATTTTTCTTATCCCTCTCCAAATCCTTCTTTTTCCTTAATAAATTATTTCTATGTCTAGATTTTTTCCTCCTCCCATTACATTGCACTTTAATTCTCTATTATTAACCAAAATTTGAAGACAAGAATCTAAATTGTTGTCAAAATATAGCTTCACTTATTTTCATGAAGGAAATGCCATACAATAATGGAAAAAATTGTGTGAGTATTTTGTCTTGTCACAACTAGGATGACAAAATGTTATTTAATGGCTATGAAAACTGGTGAAAAGGAGCAGTTAACTATTATACAAACCCTCAAAAAGGTTTGTTCCCTAAATCTATTTGGAAATTTTTTTTTGTTTCTTTCTTGTAAGCTTATGATTGTGGAAGGGTTAGGAAAGAACACTATTAAACTTCAGAAGAATTTTCTGGCAAATGACTGTCATATATTAGAAATGGCATGACACATGTTATACAATTTTAGGGAAGCATAGACTTCATTAGAAAAGGTAGCAAATCTACTTGGTTATGTTTTGAATCAAAAGGTTATCAGATTTTTTCCTAAGGAGTTTTCAGGATAAACAAAATCATCAATAAATATGTAATGACATTGTGGCCTAGAGAAAGAAAAAAACATGACATATAGTATGCTGAAAACTTTTCTTTCTTTAAACTTTTAATCCATGACTTCAAGGAAAATAGAAAAGCAAATCAAATTTTCATCCTAGACTTTCAAAACAGAGAGCAGACTAAAGTTTAAGAAAAAAGCAGAAACATCATAGCTATAATACAAGTATACTTCTTCATTAATTATATGAACTTGTACTTACAAATTCAAGAAGCTGAAAAGCCCCACAAATTAATAAACTATAGTTTGAAGTACACATTTGTTTGTAAGGAGTAATTCCTCCAGGAGAAGCAGCTTCATTATTTGTAACTTAATTTCTGATAACTTCATATTTTTTCACACAGTGTGATACAGTATGACTAATTAATGATCATAAAGCACTTTGAGAATTCATTGTGTTAATATCAAGACTAAGAAATATACTGACAACAATGTCAATTGTGTACTACTTTACTGGTCCCCTCCAAATGATCAGGGAATTAAGCAGACATAATATTGTGTTATTTATTGAACTATTATTTGTCCCTAAATTATCACTGATACATATTTGTATTCTGCAAGTCTGTAGAGAGACTATTAAATTAATGATACTAATTAGTTATTCCAATACAATCCAAGAATCATATGTAAGGAACTGTTTCACAAACTTAGCATAAAAAATTGTTAATCTGTCTTCCAAGACCATATCAAATCCTTCATCTTTTTATTGAAAATAGATTCTCTTGTCACATAAAATATCCTGATTACAGTTTTCCTTTCTTTACCCCTCTCAGTTCCTCTCCACCTCCTCTGCCCTTCAGATCCACTCCCTTTCTGTATCTCCTTAGAAGAGAATGGGCTTCTAATAGATAAACACACATGACAAAATAAAATATAGTCATAGTAAAATAAAACAAAAACCATTACATTATATCGTGGCATAGCAATCTCCAGAAAGGAACAGAGCACCAAGACCCGGCACAAGAATCTGAGACCTGAATCTGAAGAAGTGCTGAGTAATTGCTGACTGAACAAAGCCTCTAGTCTTTCTACATCTTTCTAATTTACTCAGATTCCTAAGCCAGGATATGTTTGTTGTTAGTCAGCTGATATAGAAATGCTCAATGAATTTTTTTTTCACAAGCAATTTTTTTGGAATTATCTCTTCCCACACTAATGGGACATTTGCTTGTTGTGGGCTGCTGTGCCATTAATCTATGGTTACTTACAACTCGTGTACATTCATGCACATATGTACATGGCATATTTATTATTTCTGGTTACTTAGACAAGGGCCGGACTACTTTTGCCTGGGTATTGACAAGATGATATCTTTAATTTGGCAGCTCAGCTTCTAATTTTATGAACAATGTTGCAAAATATTTAAAGTCAAAACATTCCTTTTACTTGTAATTAGTGATAATGTACCAAATAGAAAGTTATAACTAAAATGCAAGATAAAGCAGGCATTATCCATTTTGTGAAAATATTCAAGTTATAAATCTTTTTAAAGAGATATTCCTCAGTCCTCAGTTCCCAGTAAGTCACAGATATCATTTATTTTTATGTTAGTATTTGCTATTAAAAGCTACATATAACTCCTAAGATAGTTTCATATATATATCTTTGATAAAGGACACTTTAGTCCAAAGATTCATTCCTACTTCTGGTCTCCTCCATCAATGTTTTTATAGTGTTCATTCTTTGGCATTGATTCTGCTGCTTCTGCAGTATTACTTGACTTAACAAAGTTTCATGGGATTTTTTTGAAAACTCACAGGCTTGTAAACTTTTCCATTTTTCTCTGGGTCACTAGAGGTCATTTGCCTTTGAAGTGTATGTACCATGGAAAAGAACGTTGTTTTTATATAGATGAATAGAAATATATATTACATACAAAGAGAGATTACATAGATATTTGTGACTATTTATTTATGCATGTATTCCAATATATCTGAATCATCATTAGATTATTTTACCATAAATTGAATGCACATTTTATTATAATATCTACCATCATTTAAATTATGTATGAAACTCACCAATCATTATATATAAATTGTGATTTCTATTACACCCAAGCAATACACTCAGGAAAGAAGGAAAAGAAGAAAGTCACTTCATCATGGAGAATCCTGGTAATCTTTGCTTCAGTGTGTGCTCATGGTTAACAGTGAGGCTGACTATGTATGTTCCTGAAAGCACCCTTGATATGATAGAAAGAAGTTACTTCTTGTCACACTTCCTTTCAATCATTAGAAATGTGTCACAGAAGCCAACTAGGGAATGAACACTGAACCAGGAATTAAAAAAAAAAAAAAAACTTTTGAGGCCTCTAAAACAAGAGATAACTGAGAAATGGGATACTAAAAGGTGTAGAAGGTATAATTTCTAAATGTAATGTGTTATTGGTTATTGTGGATATGATATGGAACAAAGGATAGTAGGCACCACTGAAAAAATCTGTCGGAAAAGAATGCAATCTAATTTATAATTTCAATGATGGATCATCAATTAATAAAATATACTAGTGCAAAAAACACAAAATATGGAAGACACGGAATGGCATATATAAGTACTTTTTGACACATGAAATGATATTTTAAAACAAAAAACTAAAACAATGTAAACGAAATATTTTTAGTTAACTTGGTTTACATAGATTTACTTTGATTCAGTAATTAATGAGTGACCTAGACTTAAACGAGGTGGCAAACTTGGACCATTTTTTCCTACATCTACACCATTAAACTCTCCCATCATTTAGTTCTTAATTCAGGCAGGGGAATGAGCTACCAAAGAGGAAAGAGAGACAATGGAACGGAGGCCTTTCTGCCAGGAGAAAGGTTTCATTGATCTTGGTATGCTTATTATTAGCAAGAGACCTGCACGAGTGCAAAGGACCAAACTCTGTAAGCTTTTTAAAGTAATAGACCCAAAATATCATTGTCCTGTCCATTTTTGTTTCACACTTTTCTCCATTGATTTTTGCCAAATTTTCTGTGTATGACTGTGGGTAGATGGGAAAATACTTAAATAGCTACACAACATGTGGTATTTCATTAAAACAGAGAATGTACTTAAAAATATCAGAATACTGAGTTGTACTTAAAACTCTAGCAAATTGTAGTTACAATTTTTACATCATTCTAGTTACTCTTTTGAAGAACTCATATAGGAATCCACTACTGTACAAGTCCCTGCATACACATGTATACACACACACACACACACACACACACGGCCAAGGTATTGGGAATTGAAAAAAAAAAACTATGCAATACTCAACCCTAATTGGGATATCTGTACTATATATTATGCTGTTTTCTAGGCCCAGAGATCATTGAAGAAAAGAGATTTGTGTAGTCACCCAGTAAAATGGGGGTAATAATACCATTACTAGAAAACAAAGGCTAAATATATCTGATTAAGGTCTCTGAGGTGGTTGAAGAATAGATACCTAGAGTCTCATAGTTAAATTTTGAGTTGTTTAGGAATCAAGAGGGTGTTCTGGATCTAAGAAGATATTTTTAAAATTATGAGGCAAGTTAGTATGAAAGCTGAGTTAGATATAGAACTTTAAACTCATGGAGATGGTTAGATAGTAGAATGTTAAAGTCAGGTGCCAAATACATATGGACTGGACATTGGGAATGTATGCTAAGCTATATAACTTTTATAATCGTGGCCTATTTATTTCTGTTGTTTTGTATTGTATTTATAGTTATAAGAAAAAGAACCATTATTTGGACTGAAAGGGATAGCTGTTGGGGGGAAAAATAAATACCTTAAACTAAAAAAAAAAAAAAAAAAAAAGAAGGGAAGAGGATGGTGGGGCTGAGGGGGAGGAGGGTGGAAGGGTGGGACTGGAGGGGGGAGTAGGGAGGGGATTGTGATTGAGATGTAACTTGAAGAAATAAAAAATAAATTATTAAAAAAAAAGAAAGAAAACAAAGGCTACTAGAAATCTCTTGAGTCAAACATGTTACTCCTATTTGAGTTGTTGGCCTATGGGACCCAATAGATTCCAAACATTACAACTAATGCCAGTACTCTTAATTACCCAATTACCCACCAGAGTTAATAGTAAGACCCATTTCTTAAAAAAAAAAAAAAGAAAAAGCCCTATATCCTGGCCATACTTGATTCATAGAACATGAAATAATTAAGCTGACTTTTGCCTGAGAGCTTACTTCTTATTTACTGACTATTCTCATACTATTAAAAGATGCTATGCATGCTAAGTGGCGCCACATTTTCTCACTAGACTTATAGCCAATTCTGCAAGATGGAACCCTTACCTGCCTTACCTGACCATTATTTATGCTAAAATTCTCTAGTTAGATAAGTCCATAATGCTATGCAGTAAAAGCTACAACTATTACTATGCAAAATAAACACAGTGTTAGACTAACTCCTAATAATCTATGCTTACACACACAGAGTGTCTGTTTATCACTATCTTCTCATCCAGGAAACTTGATTTTCAGTGGATCACAACACAGAGACCTACAACTGGCCAGGGTGCTGAGAATTAGGGGAAAAAATTATACAGTACTCAGCCCTAAGTAGTATATCTAACTTCACCACCTCTTTTCTAGGCTCAGGGATCATTGAGGAAAGAGGTGGGGGTCACTCTCAGGGCCAGAAGCAGTAGGTGGAAGGAAAACAGTGTTTCTAGACACAACAGGGCAGTTATACACATGAACTCACAGTGGTTTTGGCAGTGAGCACAGGATCTGTGCAAATAAAATCCCAGCATGGACATAGGAGAGAGACATGCAATAACACCTGTAGTGAGGAGGTGTTGGCAAATGATTACAGTTAGAAGGACAGTCAGTTTTCTTTAAAGGTGTGGCTCCTACTAGGTCAAATGGATGGCTACACACAGAAGAGTATGAATGCAGCACAAATTGTACTCCATGTATTTAAATTAAATTATGACATAAAGACAGGCAAATGGGGAAGGCTAGTGGGATAGGGATGTTTGTGGCTTGAAGTTTATATAATCAAAGTACATTGTATAAATTTCTCAAAGAATTAATGAAAAGGAAGAAAAAACCTCAAAAATATTACTTAAAGGAAAATAGCATTTGAATAGATATATACACCTATATACCAGATATATACAGCATTGTTGTCATTAAATGTTAGAATTTAGTTAAGAAGGAATTCATTATACTAATTCATATTCAGGGACTATGTCATTGTGTGTATGCTAATGTTTTGTTTCAATGATTTCAAACTAAAGACTCGGTAATGTTTAGTTTTCTCCCACATTGACCCTCATTCATCTTTATTCTATGTCTTTATCTACTCTTATGTCTTTATGTTCCCAAATCTTCAAATATAATCTTATTCTGTTTCTCTGTTGCAGGTAACACATATAAATTGGGGGGGTGAAAATACTATCCATGTATTATTACAAGGCTCTCACAAAGGGATTTTCTCAATTGGCAGAAAGATATTGTCCAGTTTGTTCAGACTGTTGGTAGAATGCTGTTCTCATGAGTACTCACCTAAGGACACACTTCTTTTTTTAATTATTTATTTATTACTTCAGGTTACATCTTCTTTACTGGCTTTGATGTTACCATAAACTTGGAAAAGCTGCCTACAGTTTCTAAAGGTAATTTCACAAAGTATTTAAGTAGAAAATTATTCTTTCACTTTTGCAAATTATTAGTGATAAAGCATCAAATAGAAGATCTAATTGAAGGGCAAGTAAAACTGGTGTTAAGAAGATAACAGCTATTAAACACTATGGCAGTTTAAAATATTTTAAACTTTCACATTCTTTTATGTTGGTCCACAAGAGAGCAGAAGAAAGGAAAGTGTAAAGCACATGCATATATCCAAAGAGATGTTTGCAATCAAGGAAATTTTCTTATGTAATCCAGGCTGTAGAACCTGGTGACATTTTACTGATTCCCCTAACATCAAAGGAATTTTGACATCTTTTTAGCAATGTAAATATCCATTAAAATGTATTATTATTTAAGATTTTTGATTACATGATATCAAAGTAGGAATTTACAGTCTATTTTGAAGCCAATCTTTTTTCTTTCCTGCTGAAATTTAAAGTGTGGATGTGAAAAAGAAAGAAACAGAGAGAATGGTGTTTATGAGCTTACAATTTTTGAGATGAATGCTTTTAAGAGTCTTTAGAATGAAGTCATGGAACAATATTGCAACCATATTTTGAAAACCTTTTAAGTGAGCTGTTCGCAATACTATCATAAATGCTCTCTTCAGAGCTCAGCCATCTATGTTTTGTTTCTGCCCTTGCGTTTGAATGTTGCCCTAGAGGCTAAGGGATATCAGTTGTAAGTACTCAAGTCAGACTGTGGTCAGAGTTCATACAGATGCACAATACCATCTTTCTCCATCTGAACAGTCTATTAAGTGCTACATGCTGCTGCTGACTTGGAACGTTTTGACTTTCTTGTAATGTGTAGTCTGAAAATAGTAAAGGCATTGCTTTGCTACTCTTTAGCCATGGGCCTTTTTTTGTTGTTCTTTCATTTTAATGTTTAATATTTATGAGTCTGATTATTAGTTTATATCATGATAAGGTGTATTCTATCACACCATGTCTCTGAAATAGGTCTCCATATTCTCTACTTATTCAAATGATATGCTGTGATCCAACAAGGCAGAAATGTATCAATTTAATTTTGTTGTAAAATTATTAGTGAAAATTCTTCTAATGTCATATTTAAAATTAAATGGTAAAGCAGAGATAGAGACACAATTAGGAACAGATGTAAGGAAAGAACAAATCTTTTTCAATGTCTTTGGCTGAAAACCATAGATAAGGATATATAGAATTCAGTAGCTGCATTTCTCTTTTTTGTTCTACTTACACACTGATGACTCTTCACCATTCTCATTTCTTCAAACCCCAGAGACTAACATAGCACTTAGAAAGAAACATAGCCATTATTTAAAAGTAAACTAAAATTGTCTGATTTTCTTATTCATGTTGACCCCAATTGCTACGTGATATATTGGTAATACAACCATGTGAAAATTCAGTGCTGCAAATGACCCTTTTCTAGAAATGTCTTGCCAAAGGCAATTCAGTTACACTCTTTAAAAATATAGCATACCCTGAGAAAATATGTAAAGTTCATTCTTTCTAATCATAGGACATAAACCATTATTAATACAAGTGCTAGGAACCTCAGCCACACTCAGAAATTCCAACAGAGATTTTTCTACCATGAAACTGTCCTCAAATACAAATTTATATGATATAGTTCTGGCATCTGCCATCTGTACCACATCAGCAAACTCCCGTAATTACTGACACTGCTCCTCCAATGCCTGTGTTCTCTGTATGTATTTTGCACGTTCCTTTTCATCCACTCCCTTGTAAACAAAAAGTAAAATACTTCCAGGTGAGCAAAACAGATGCCATTTCCTGCCCTTACAGGTAGAACTTCTGTTGCAATGATTTCAGTTGGAGTATTTCTTGTTTGATTGTCTAATAGGTGTACTTTTCCAACTGAGCCACAAGCTTGTTGCCCATGTTCCAACTTACAATTCATATCAACATTAGAAATTATATTCCCAGAACACCCATGGCATAACAATCAAAGATAGAGAATTTACTCCAAACATCCAAACAATGAAAGCAATGGGAGGTTACAATAGTGTCAGATGCTTAGAAATCAACAGGAAGTACTTGGACTTGGTGTAAATGCCGAGATTAAATTGAAGTTTGAGCTCCACTGGCATGATCAAGACAGAAAAACCTGTGAGCTTGAAAGAAGGTAAAATATTTTTATAGTGTGCTTACTTCTGACAAGCTTTCTTTCAAAATTCCAACCTGAGTCTTTGTTTCTATGCCTCTTTTTGAAAGGTCTCACACATAAGGCCATCGTTTCCAAAACTTATACTGCACTTCATTACTCACTTTACGTCACACCAGCCCTCTGACATCCAGGTAACTTTTGCTGACATCTCTGTTCTTTAATACTTATCATTTCTTCTTTGCTTCTACATCACCATTGTGCTTATGATATTTATCTAACAAAATAAATATTCCTAAGCCATTCCACAGATATTTATAAAGCTTGCACTGTGCTCCCTTGCTTTTGACTTAAATGTACTTTTCTTCTCACATATAGATAGAATGTTGTGATTTCAAAAAACAACAAAACAAAAACAAAAAAACTTGTTTTTGATTTCCTTGCATTCTTATACTTTTCTCTTTTTTTTTTTTTTTTTTTTTTTTTTTTTTTTTTTTTT
>CAJQZJ010018033.1:11830055-11865996 GCA_907164525.1 Lophiomys imhausi | reverse complement strand
TTTTTTTTTTTTTTTTTTTTTTTTTTTTTTTTTTTTTTGAGGCAGGGTTTCTCTGTGTAACAGCTCTGGCTGTCCTGGACTCACTTTGTAGATCAGGCAGGGGGTTTCTCTGTGTAACAGCTCTGGCTGTCCTGGACTCACTTTGTAGATCAGGCAGGCTTCAAACTCACAATGATCCATCTGCCTCTGCCTCCCAAGTGCTGGGATTAAAGGCGTGCCGTGCGCCACCATGTCTGGCTGATTTCCCTGCATTCTTTAGTACAGGATACAAAGTGACAACTTGTCCAAAAGTTTGAAATAACAAAAATAGAACACAAATACATGTAAATACATAAATATTGAAACTTAAATGCCATGTATATATATATACATAGATATAGCATATTTCTTATATGTAATGAACATTTCTGCATAAAATCAGCAATAAACTCATCAATGAAATTTGCAAATTCGATCCTGAAGTGGAGCCATAGTGCTTGGTGTATTTAAAAAACAGTCTTCAAAATATGTAAGGGGGGGGGATATATGAAGAGGATAACATCATGAAAAAACAAAAGGAACGAGATTTTTAGAGGTTGTTTACTAATTCTAAGCAAGAATGACTAATAAATAATAGCAACATAATTCAAAAACTTTTTTCTTCAATCTACTGACTAAAGTTCATCTTGGTCATTGGCTGAGTCTGATTTTTTGAAAATTTTACTACCCACAAGGGACAAACATTAATTTGTCAGGTATTTTTATATCAGTAAAAATAAAGAAATTTAAATGAAGGCAAAGATGGATAAAATCCTGTAGACTACTTATAGTAGACCAAGAAAATGAAAATGGATATCTTAATTAAATGCTAATGAATATATAGGATTGAATTGGGTGGTGAACAATCTACCAGAAACTGTCTAGTCAAATATAGTGTGATCCAAAAATTCTTATTGCATTCCAAAACATTCCCAGGTCAGGACTCTCCTAATTCTCCCATCCTTCTGAAAGTAACTGAGCAATGTCCTTTTATGTATTTAAATTTTAAGAAAAATAGGTCTTGCAGAAAAAAGACTTTGTCTCTAAATCTGCTTACTTGAGGCGAAGAGAATCCATGTGATAAGAAAGAACTGAAGCCAACATGTTGTCTTTTGACTTTCACATATATGTATATACACAGACACACATATAATAAACAAAAGTAACAAAGTGTTTTGAGAAAATCTACTGTCAAAATAAAAAAGAGAAGTGTGATGCAGATTAATGCCCAAATATGTATTTTCTCTTTTCCAAAGTGAATCTCTTACTAATTACTATTTTTTGAGATTGCAATATAATTACATTACTTCTTCTTTCCCAGACTCACTAATATACCTCTTTTTGTTCTCTTTATAATTTATGACCTTTTAAAAATTGTTACATACATGTATGCGTGTTCCTAATACAACCTGCTCAGACTGTATAATGTTGTTCATGTGTATTTTTTCAGGGCTGATCATTGGAACTGGATAATGAATTAATGTGCTCTTCCCAATGGGAGACTATATCTCCACTCTCCACATTACTTAGTTACCTGTAGTTCTTTGTATATCCCTTATCCATGTTACCATGTCTATTGTTTTTAATCCTTGCTCAGCTCTAATTGTGGCAGTCATGTTGGTAAGGCATTATGGGTGTAGCTTCTGACATTATTGTGAGACAGTCTAAGAGCAAACTACCTGATCCAGTGACTCCTACACGGTTTCAATCTTCCTTCAACAATGTTCCCTGAGCCTTTCACGCATGAATTCTTTTGCTGATGGATTCTTTGGGAAGGAGCTCTACAATTCTGCATATTGTTGGGCTGTGGTTTTCTGTCATAGTATCTATGCATTTCAAAGTGACATTCCCTTCATAAGGAGTAAGAACTACACTTAACTGTGGGTATTGGGGAAAACATTTAGGATGGAGTTAGTAATTCCACAGCTTGAGTACAGTGATAGTTGTATGTTCTACAAGATCCATGACTTCACTAGCCTTGTGTAGTTGGCTAGGTTTCTATACCAGACATAATTTCCCTCTTGTTGAGTGAATCTTATATTTTAGTAGTTTCATATTTTAAATTTCTTTTTTTTAATTTTTAGTTTTATGTCTATGGATGTTTTATTTGCATGTATGTCAATGCACCACATGTGTGCAGTACCTGAGGAGGATGGAAGAGGAAATTTGATACCCTACAACTAGAGTTTCAGACATTGTGAGATGTCATGTGGATGCTGAGGGTAGAACCTGATGTTTCTATAAGAGCAGCTAGTACTCTTAGGAGGAGAGCATTCTCTCCAACCCCTCCCTATTCATTTTGTATTGTAATGACATATTCTAGTAACTGTCTCAGTTTTATGTTTTCCCTCAAAAATAATAATGAATTTGATATACACATAAGATCTATTTTGGTGAAATGTTGCATTTTTAAAAGGATTTTGCTTAAGCAGCTATGCTTAAGTATTTTGAAAGACTGACACTGCCTTACTACACCTGTGACTGGCAGTCGTTCTTTGTAAGAGGAAAGTAGAGAAATATATTATGTTTGAACCAAGGCACCTTGGAAGGAAATCTTAAAGTGGATGTGAAGAATAATTCTGTCAATGTCTCTGCTTTCAATGAGTGCTCAGCTCCTTTCTTCATGAATCTCTGAGGAAGGTGAAGCTGCCTAATCTGTGCCTGAGTGCTGAGCTGAAAAACAATCAAAGGTAAATTGAGAGATAATTAGGAAGATTGAAATGTAAATAAGATGTCACTTTCTTTACCTCTTCTTGATAAACTCTCCAAAATGTAAAATCCACAGAGAAATTTCCCAACCACATTTTTCCGTTTTATTTTCCAATTCTCCATGAAGTACTCTCTATTGTTCTAGCCTTAGGACTTCCATTGGTTGAAAAAAAAATACAAAAACAAAACAAATGCTACACAGAAGGTAAGAATAAAGCAGAATGTGAGCACTTTCTTCTTGGCAACACCCAGCTGATTCCATGCTTGTTATCCAGACTTATATCAATGCCTTGCCAACTGAACAGGAAGGACAAAGATTGTACCCAGGGGGCCATTGATCCCACCCACTTAACACAAAGTAAAGATGTCTTCCTGTCTTCAGCAAGAATGGGTTATCTGGTTAACAGCCCCTGCTTTTATGCCACTTGTGCAAGTAGAATCAATACAGCTGCCAGACACAACTGTGGAAACTTGTTTCCTGGGTATCTGTCTTGTGTGCAAGCATGGTGATGTTCACTTAGGTTTATTCCCTCCTAGGTTGGCCACATTTAAGTAAGATCTTTTCATTGGTAAATTGGGTCACTAAGTGTGAGACAAAAGAACAGTTACGAATATTCTCTAGGTTTATAATGTAAATGTGCACATCAAATCCTGAATTCTATTTTACCACCTTGTTAAAATCTAAAGATAACAGTTATTCTAAATCACATTGACTTTTAAGAATAGACTACCTGGGCAGGATCTATGTCAAACCTTCCTATGTTCATTAAATCCAAAGTAGAGTTTTCATCAACTAAGAATGTACTCCCGTCAAATTGGGTAAGTAATGATGCTAATAATTTCCTGTGTTTTTAAAAAATAATAAACCTTACTCCTAGTCATTGAACTTACATATCTCCACCCTCTTACACTGTGTATTGCAGCTATTTTTGTGACCTTTTTTTTATTACATCATCTTTCTAAACTTGATAAGAAACTAAATTACACTCCATTGCTTAGTGTCCCAAATATTCCCTCTCACCTCTACTGATCCCAGGGTGTCAATAATCACTCTGCTTTCTGTGCTGCACACATCCTAAATACATACTTAGCCTGCTGTTATAATTTTGAGTGTGAATTAGAATAATGACTATATTTCATTAGTACTTCCTATATTCCAGATACTGTGATGTGGACTTGACATATATTATCTAATGTGATTCATAAAAATAAAAATGTATGTGAGAAGTGCTACCACTTTCCTATGTGAAGATGAAGCCACAACAGTGGAAAAATCTATACTAAATATAGGTATAGGGCTAGTAAATGAGTTAAGACTGCTTAACATTACAACTTGTATTATTCTCCCTTATTCTCAACAGCTTGGAAAATAATTTCTAGGAAAAGTGAGAAAAGGGAAATGGATTTTGTTCACTAGTCATGCACTGACTTCTATTTAACTGTTGTCTTAGTCCATATGTAAAGAAGTAAAACATGCTTACTAAGCTTATATCACAGAAGAACCTGGTTTAAGTCTGTGAAATTGGTCAGATTTCACTATGAGAGCCTCATACCGTGATTCTCTATTGGAATCATCTGTGTACTTTTAAGGAATATTTGGCAACACCTTTTAAAATTTTTGGCCTTCACAAGTAGAGGAGTGATGCTGGCATCCAGTTTGTTTAAACCTGGAATATTGGTAAATGTTCTACAATGTGTGTTACAGCATTGCCAAATGAAGGATTACTGGGCCCAAAATGTCAGTACAACCATCATTGACAAGATTAAGGAATAGTTCAGATCAGACAAGAAAGCATTTCCTCTGCAAGGATCAATGCCAAGGCAAAGAAGTTGAGTGGTGGTAACTATATTTTCCAAACTCATGCTTTAGAAATTATTAACTTGATAATGAACTTCTGTTATACTGATTGCTATCACTAAAAGAAAAACAAACAAAAATCAAATGAGGTGAAAGGGGGCTCCTTTAATCTAGTACCTATTTACATAATGTGATTTGTTCACATTACTACAATTAATTCATGTATTATAGAACTGTAGTATTAAGAGGGTAGACTAATATTTGATTTTACATTTATTTAGTCAGTACTGAAAAGTGTGGTAAGCATAGTTGCCCTAGGTCTATCACCCAAGAAGGAAGAGATCAATTGTGCTGGGCTATTTCTCCTGTGCTCTGTTTTTAAGCTCCACTTGAATACATACATAGGCTCTTCTTAGAGGAAAAAAAACAAAACATATAGTTTGTAGAAGACATATTTGCTTTATTGATTAAGCAATTCAAACAGGCTGTGCCTAGTTACTGTAGTGTATCAGACGCACTTAATTAGCCCCACTGATCAAATTAAACAGGGAAGAGACACAGGAAAAGGGGACAGATAGGTAGAGTCATTTAACAAACTCTATTAGCTGAAGTTCAGATGTTTGCAAGAATAATACTAAGGACGAGTATCAAACTCACCATCTGAGATTACTTCTTTCTTCTATTTTATGCTTTTGTATGTACCTTTATGTTGTGGAACAACTTAGTTCTCTCATCCTAAATAGAGTGTAGCCAGCAGAGATGTTAGTCTATGGACAGATGCTTGACACGTTTCTGTTCTCTTGTTTTTATACTTGTATAAAACAATCTAGGGCCTCAGCAAACTGATTGAATCTCTGTTTAATGATAGGGATTTCCTTCGTAGTATAGTCAGAGTCAGTACCAGACTATATGAAATGAGTGCCATATAGACATTAAGTTATCTTTTGGTTATCTCATGAGAACCTGGCTGTCACTGACAATTTCACTGAGGGGGAAAAAAGGGAGGGGGAAAGAAAGCTTGAACTTCTACACAAATAGTCACAAAAGTAGACTCCATCATGTCAGTAAATTCTGTTTTTAAGGGAATTGAGCTTCATATTTCCTTTTGTAACTTAACAGGACCAAACAGAAGGACAATAAAACATAAATGCTATAAACACACAAAAAGCAAAATTAGACTTTCTTAATCTTTTACTTGAAAGGTAAGATAAGTCTACATTGCCTGTAAACTACAGAACAGATTCTGAACTATTGATTGGCTGATGCCTCTACCTGAAACTTCAGCTCTCCCACTTCCTACTTAGTTACCATCCTTTATTTATAGCAATGCCATATCACTTTGAATTTTGTCCAAATGATCAATACAACTCCTCCACTTTCCTTGATGACTTCAACACCTGGCTCACTTGTATCCTATATCCATGCTTAATTATTTATGCCTCCTTAATGACAATGTCAATGATTCATTGAACACCCTAATCCATTATTTTTATCCCTAAATTCCATCATTTTCTGAGTAACTGATTTTCAGCTTTTTTTTTTTTTTTGGGTTTTTCGAGACAGGGTTTCTCTGAATATCTCTGGCTGTCCTGGACTCGCTTTGTAGACCAGGCTGGCCTTGAACTCACAAAGATCCGCCCTCCTCTGCCTCCCAAGTGCTGGGATTAAAGGCGTGCGCCACCACTGCCCGGCTGATTTTCAGTTTTTTGTCACTTCACTTTCATCTTAAAATTACTACATTCATCATGGTCATCCAATTTTATAGTTCGAGTACCAAAACTCTAAACACATATTTTCTGTTCATAATGATTTTAAAAAATAATATATTTTATTGTTTCTGTCCACAATACAATGAGATTTCTCCTTTATCCACTTTTTCATATTTGGCTTCTTTGAATTTCCTTCGACATAGATGAATATTTTTGACCATAAAGAACATAATAGTAATACATTTTACCATGCCATTCATTCATTTATTTATGTGTACCTTTTTCTAACTAAACTATTTTACAAAAGGACTTCGTAAGCAATCCTTTTAGGTTTCCAAATCTCTTTCTTTTCTTCCTTATAGATCATCACCTATTTTATTTTGTTTTATTTAAGAAATTCCAACACAGACAACTCATAAAAAAGCACAGGACACAGAACTGCAAACTGCACTGAGTTGCTACCAGGCATGAGAATTTCTGCCTTTCTTTGAGACATCTGAGCTCACTGGTGAACTCTAAGTTCTCCAAAGCACTCTGGGAGCTCAGTCCATGTTCGCAGCCCATCAGCTTCAACTCTCGTTCCCACACCTCCAGATCAGTAATAGAGAAGAACACATATCATACAGCATTCACAGCAGCTGACATAGGTGTGGGGAAGTACAAGTACTTCACTTAACACATTCAACTAAAGTGGGTTTTCTAAGAACAAAACTCAAAGTCTTCCAACAGATGTTGATGTCCTTTGATGTAAAAACATTTCTGTGTTATTTGCTATCATTTCTCTCTGCACATTCTCCCACCAAAGCCACAGGATTGAGTGACACATTTCTCCAAATTAAAAAATACATTTTGTGCCACCATGTTTCTGAAGGAGCTCTCTTCTTCTCTTGCTAGTACTAACCTTTAATTGCCTCCATATCACCAACAGTCACATAAAGGTTTCAAAATTTCAAAAAGCCTTCTGGTTCCATAGCACAACCTTGCATTCATAGCATTGATACAACTCCCTGAAATAAAAAGGAGCAGATAAAAATGGAATACCCGAAGTCAATGGTGCAGCCTATGCAGTATGATGATGAATTCTTGGATGAGAAAGCATGTAGACAGAAGTATTCCTATAGCAGAATATTTACAGCATAAACCATAAACATTTGAAATGAGATGAACTGGATTACCAACAAATCTTCCACTTCTTTCTGTCTATTTTTTTAATGTTTATTTATTACTTCAAGTTACATCTCCAACACAGTCCCCTACATTCACCCCTCCCAATCCCATCCTCCCACCCTCTCACTCTTCTCCCAGAACTCATACTTTTTTAAATAATTAGGCCACAATTATGAAAATTACAAGACACAACATACATTCCCAATGTCCAGTGTATACATACGTGGCAACCGACATCAATACTCTATTATCCATCTACCTCCATGAGTTTAAATTTCTATACCTATCTCAATTTTTATCATAGCTTGCATAACTAACTTAAAAACATCTAGCTCTGCCAAGTCCTTCAAGTCTGTCAGGGTAGACAATTCCTTCATAACTTGTGCTTTACATTTGATGTCTGTCAGAGAAACGGGGCCAAGAGGCTAAAGATAGATGCTCTAATGTGTGGAGAGAAATTGGGGATTGTCCAGGTAACCAGTTATCTGTCATTTCTTAGTTTTGGAAGCTACTAGCTCTGCACTTCCTGTTTAGTTAGACATATTTATCCTTCTGAGGTCTCTGATGTGGTTGAAGACCAGTTATAGGCTCACAGTTAAATTTCAAGTTGTTTAGGAATTAAAAGGATGTTCTAGGTTGGCCTATTGCTTTTATGCTTAGGTTCAGCATTGGATATATGCACCCTGATTCCTTTAATGATCAAAGCCTCACCACAAAGAAACTGGGTAACCTTATCATCTGCAAACGTAATAAAGGCAAAAGCTCTGAATGGCTTGGGAATAAAAACATATATCACTTCTCTATACTGACAAAAGAACTGTAGAAGCTCATCAGTAGTCATGTCCTCTGTACAATGCCCAGTAAACACCTTTCTGCTTTTCAAGGACTCATCTGGGCTTGGCTTAGAATTTGGAAGTTTACAGTCACATCAACATATGTTGTTATAACATTATTTTCACTTGGGTGCCATATTCCTTAAATCAAAAAAAAAAAAATCCAAATGTTTTCGAATGACCAGTTTTAAGATCTTTCTTGACATGAACCATAAGAACCTCTCCAAAAGTACTGACATAGTCTTTAAGATCTTGTTCATGTTGTTTTCCAGGGGAGACCCAACATGATTAGATCAGATGTTTTTTGGAATGCTCTTTTCACTTTCACTGCAGAGGAAGCATCCGTTTCATCCATTTTCCTTTATTATCCTTAGGATAGTGGACCACACATACCAGATTGCCCTAACCTGTATCTGGGGTATGCAGAACTCTTTCCACCAGTCAGACTGAGACACTGGATTCCAGTAGCGCATATCGCATGCTCCCAGAAATGGGACAGCAATAGTGTACCATTGTCTTCTGATGGTATTTCAATGGGTTCATCATTCTCTTCTGTTACCCTGATATATTCAGATATATTGCCTTAAATTTCCATTATGCCTCTGCTAGGAAGGACAATGAAGAAACGGAGATGGTGATCAATCCAAGATCACCCCATTTTGTTTTTTGATTTTACCTGTTAGCAGTCATTATTTCCACTCTTGTCTGGCTCTATCATCTCTTGTATGAACTCGTGATCTCACTATATTTTTGCTAGCATTGATACTTCCTACTCCTCATTACTTAATTATATACTTAATTAATTATGCTTAATATAAGATATTTATATTAAAATATATAATATTTAATAAAAATATAAATATTTAATTACATACGTTATGTATATAACTGTATATATTTTAGGAGATCATCTCCTTTTAGTAACTCATTTTTACTTTGTGCTCTGGAAAATAATCAAAATTATTAAAAACATGTCTATTTTTGTTTCAGTACCATATTGTTTTCATTACTGTGGCTATGTGATATATCTTAAGATCTGCAATAGTAATCCTTTCATCGTTGTTCTTTTACAGGAAACTTCTCAATGAAACAGATGTAGACCATTACAGAAAAGCACAACAGATCAAAATGCAGAGTCTTGAAGCCCAATCTCAGATGATACATCTACAAAACACCCCTGCACCTAAGGCTCAGGAAACATTTGTGGAAAAGGAGATAGAAAGACAATAAGAAGCAGAGAATTGAGTTTACTGTGAGATTGTGTCTCCTAGTAATGTATGAAACTGTTTCCATAAAGTTTCAATAATGTAACTGTTCAAACATGAGCTGAACAAGCATGACACCAAAGAAAGTAACAGAATAGAGAGGAAAAGCCCACATGTCCTGACCCCTGCAAAAAGAACTAAAGTCATGTGGGAATGGAATAAAGTCTTCCCCAGGGAATAAGACAAAAATGATTATGTAATACTAAATAATCAGCCCTGAAAACATTCATACAGATCTCATTATACAGACTTAAAGGGTTATATTTTAAAACATACATGAATATACATATGCAAATGGATATACATACACATATTTAACAACAATTTTTAAAAAGGCCATTAATTTGAAAAAGAGCAAGGACAGTTTATGTGGGAGGTTTTAGGGGAAAAATGATGTTATTATATATGTATTACATTGTTTTGCAGTTATTATAAAATCTCAAAATTTAAAACAAAAGAAAAAAATTAAAAGAAAATGAAAAACAAACAAAAGCCTGTGCCCAGTGCTGTGGTTTTTCTAACTGGTGGCCTATTCATTCTGATCTCATATTGCACAGAAAGTTATTGCAATTATATTCAGTATCCTGTTACACCATGTATTTGTATTCAACATTGGTTCTTTAAATGCTTTTGTTCTATTTGAAGTGTCCTACACTCTTAAGAGCTCCATTCATCTAATCCTGGGGACCATGTATAATTTCCTAACACTCATGTGCAGGCAAAGTTTATCTGATATTTCAGAATAGACACTTGTCTTCCATAGGGTTATTAGATGTATTTTATTTTTTATTTTCTTATTTATTATTTTATTTTTAGGTTTCTTTTTTCAGTGACTCACTAGTTAATTGTAAACTGTAGCTTAATTGTGAATTAATTATTCTCCTGTCATTACTAAACTACTATTAGGGTTATGGACATGTAACATCAACCCCTGTGTGTCTGCTAAATTTTATAACCCTAATTTTATATCAACTTTGAAATATATATTCACCAAGTAGACAAAATATTAATGGAAAATATTAAGAAAAGTATTCTCTGAGAATTTTCCTATTTTAGAAAAAAGCAAATGATATATGGAAACTATGATCATATAAATACACCTATGAGTAAACATGGAGTCTTTTCTGCTTTGGGGTCATCCCAGGTGTTAAAAGAGGAATTTCTAACAAAACATGAAAATGAATTAAATTAGTCAAGCCTACACATCAGCAAATTTTTTTAGAAACTAGAAGTGTATTGCTCCATGGATTCCCAAGATTTATAAATTTTAGTTGTTACTGTTATTTATTGATTTAAAAAAAATTATTAGTACAAATTGACAACACATAATAGTGGTTTTAATTCTAATTTTCTATGTATGTACATAATGTATTTCTATTGTACCCTTACTCTCAACTTTTCTAATCCCACTCCCAATAATCCCCTCCTCTTCTTAACTTGCACCCTTCTGTTTGAGTGCAAGGAGAGGAGAAGCTAATGAGTTTAATGAGGGTTGGTTACAGGAACATTGTAGGAAGACCCTGATATTAATGTCACAGTCCACTATGTGCAGATAGCTTTCCAAGCTCAGCACAAAATGGAGGACTCCCTTATTCTTTTCTGCCTGACCCTATCTGGAGAGTGTCTCTAAGCAAAACCCCTACCTCCACCACCTCTGAAGGAAAGTCATGTAGGTTAGTATTGACAAATTACAGGTTCAACTTACTTTCTCTCAATAAGAACCTGCTTGGCAAATACCTGGAATTCCTCTTCATGTAAATCAAACATTCCCAGCACCTCAGCCCCAGCCAATAATGGACACCCACCCTGGAAATCCTTGCCCACTCCCTAAGATCTAGATAGCCCTTGTTCACCCTGAATAAAGCTGAGCTGTCCCACTGAAATTGTTTCCTGTAAGTCCATCCTCATACTCACAGCCACCAAAACCTAATAATTACTATGTGGCTTATATATGTTCCTTTCCTGTGATGCTAAATTGTGCTGGAATTGATTTGTCTTATCTTTAAAAAATACTTAATATTCTTTTTTTGTATCACCTCTCTTTGTTCTTCAGGGAACAAAGACAGTTATGTACAGAAGATAGAAATTTAATAGAGATGTATCAGGCATGTTTTTTGTGTTAACTGTTTATATACTCAAATTGGCTAGTCATTTTAAGCAGGTTTGGAAATATGTAGTGACTGCATTTCATTTTATAAAAAGGATCAGAATATTAAGATAAACTATTAGTAGAGGTCTAGTATTGGACTTCTTAGTGGGCTATATTTGAGAACAAAGTAAAAAATATATTTATGTAATGTCACTTTCAAATGCATAAAGTATAGAAATAATATTTGTTTTCAAACATGTTTATTTTTCATTATTATAGTTTAGCAAAACTTCTTTATCATTTATTCAATCCACTATAGTTAACATAAATAGCACATGGAATTTTAGATAGATGTGCTATCATAAATATCCAGATTATAAATATCAAAAGTATGCTTATAAGTATGGAAATGATTTATTTTTATTTTCACTAATTATCACATTTTTGGAATACATTACAGATAATTTTCAGCTATAAAAATGGAGCAGCATGGGTTAGTCAAACTATAAAGAATCTGAAGTTTTTTGTTGACAAAAAGAACTATTTTAATTTTATGTCATTTAAGCAAAAACTCAAATTATGCTATGTTTTAATTGCAGATAGTAATGGTTTATTTGATCAGCTGTGAGCTCAGAACTAAATGAGTTTATGAGGGAACAAAGTTCAAATCTATTGCTAATAAATATGCTATAGTGCTGTTATTGTTTGATTTATTAGAATAATTCTTATTTTCTTAATTTTAATCACATTTTCTTTTCATAGACACAATAATTTACTTTCTTTTTTTTTTGTTCAAACTAGAAGTATTTACAGGGATTAATGGCAGGGATTTTTATGGTGTGTCATTTGTATTGTCAGATAAAATATCAATTTTACAATTCTCATGAAAAATTGAATTTGTGGCTATAATTAATAAAAATTAATGAAAAACTCATAAATTATAGTTACTTCTATAATTTCTTTCTATAATCACTCTGACAGCAGTGATTATTTCTGAATGAACTTACATTCATTTCTTTTTTTGTTTTTGACATAAAACAACCATATGGGCAGTATTTTCTTTGAAGTAGTATATTGATGGCATTGTGAGTTAACTGAAGAGAAGGCAGATGCTATAAGATTCTGCATCTATGAAAGAAGCAAAGCATTCCATGTTAGGATTTAGAGATGTGTGACTATGTCATTTCTAATAGTTTCTGAATATGTCCTCAGTTGGTAGTACAAAATACTAGAGATCAGAGATGGTTTCTAGGACATCTATTCTGAGTGCATCACTTGAAAAATTCATTGTATGGACTATGAAATCCTCATTGACAGTAGTAGCCATTTATGTTATCACACACAAATATTGAAGAATTAAATTAATAGAAGGGGAGATGCTCTCCAAAGGTAATGGAATTTTGGAAACCTGGTCAGGTAAATCGAATTTTAAGGGTATGTGAAAGGACTTTAGTCATTAAGGGAAACTAGAAATAGTAACAGCGGTGAGAAACAAAGTGAGATAACATAGATATTTATCTTTAGCTATGCACTGAGCCAACCTCCAGAGTGAGTTGTCTGTAGAGGACTGAATTCAGAAAGTATTTGGCATTGAGATGAAGTGGAGTCCACTAAACTGAAGGGAGATCTGAGTAAAGTTGAGGGATTGAGAACAGTCATACATTTCTTGTAAATAGATCTTCATTTATTTACAATATTAACAAATGATAATATCAAATTTTTGTGAAGGGTATTTTTTTCATTATTTACAAGGTATCAAAGTAATTATACTAAAATGTTTCTGAGTTGCAAACAAATAGACTATTAAAATGACAGGTAAAGAAGTGATGATAAAAATTCCCAAGATGTATATTAATTTAATGATGTTATACTAGCTATGACCATAGAAAAGTTTGTAGTTTGAGTGAAAAATTCAAAGCATTCAAAATATATGCACATCATTACCTAGCAGGGGTCTGTATGTGGAGTATGTAGTAGCCTGCTGAATTATTATTCTTACTGTTTCAAGTTTATAGCTGTCATAGATACAATTCACACATGTGAAAGTGTCAAAGACAGTTAAGTTTTGGTAGCTGTTCAGTCATCAACAATACACTTAATTTGTTCCCTTTCCTGTTTTTTTGAACAGTGTCCTTTCACACATTACTTTTCCTTAATTCATTAGTGCTAAAACTCCAGTCAAAAATTAAGCCTAAATTTTAGTGTAGAAAACAAAACCTTTCTGCTTCTGTTCAAATAATTGCGTGTAACACAAAGTATTAGGAGCTAACACATTCTTAGAAGGTCTCCAGATTCAACAGTCATGGATTCATCACACTGGATCTCCTTGGGAAGGGGAAATAACAAAGAATTTACAAGTGGATTAAGAGCAGGTGGGGATGAACACAGGAGAGATGGGGGTGTAGAGGGAGAGAGTACCGGGAGTCATGACTGGATCTAGGCAATATTTCAGGGAAATATTCACTCCCTTGAATCTTCAATGGTGACCTAGTGAAAATTCCTAGTAATGGAGGATACAGAGAATGAACCAGGCATCCAAAAAAGGCTTCCAGTACTGGGACTGTGACACCAACACAAACACATAGACCTAGAATTTTTTTCTACCTGCAAGATGTGCTAGGGTAAAGATGGCTGAGAAATTGGAGTGGCCAAACAATGACTGGTCCATCTTGAGACCCATGCCATGAGAGGAAGCCCCAGCCTGACACTGACTGGAGGGCCAGGAACCAGAGATTGAATAGCTCAGCAACCTAGCCTATCACCAAATATGACTGACAAAATAAAACTAACAACAACAACAATAAAAAAAAAACCCTCAATGAAATTATTTTTAGTGGTATTCTGGTATACTCACAGACTGGAGCCTAACCCAAAAGAAATCATTAGAGAACTTTCATCCAACAACTGATAGGAGCAGATCCTTTGGTCAAACAATAGGCAGAGCTCTAGAAATTCTGCAGAAGTGGTAGGGTTGAATTATAGGAGCTAAAAGGTCAAGGACACCACAAGAACATGGCCAACAGAATCAACTAAGCACGGCTCATAGGGGCTCTCAAAGACTGATGGGACAATCAGGGAGCCTATATGAGTTTGAGCTAGGACCTCTACATATATGTCACAGTTGTGTAGCTTAGGGTTCTACTGGGACTCTTAACATTGGGAGTAGGGGTTGAGTCTGATTCTTTTGCCTGTTCTTGGGGCCCTTCTCTCTATTGTCTATCCAGCCTTGATATAAGGGTATCTGCCTAGTTTTATTTTAACTTGTTGTGCCACTTTTGGTTGATATCTCTGGGAAGCCTGATCTTTTCTGAAGGAAAATGAAAGTGTGAATCTGGAGTGGGGACTGGGAGAAGTGAAAGGAGTGGAAACTATGTCCAGGATACAATATATGACAGAAGACAATATGAAATAAAATAATAAAATAAAATAATGCATCAAATTGAAGTAATCTGAGGTATGTGGAAGGAATCTCTTATGTATTATATGGATAAGGCAGCTGTAGATGAAGACCTATGGCTTATAGGAAAATTTAGAATAGGATGTGGGCTGTGTGCTAAGCAGAGTGGATTCTGGGAGAAAGTGAAGCATGCAAGATTCACCCAAGAAGATGTGAGGAGGAGAGACTCATGGTACCTGAACACAGGTAACCAGCCATGTGGGTACAAGAACTTTTATTAGAACAAATAGACTATTTTAACTTACTATCTAGTCAGGGAATGAGCCTATTTGTATGGCCTATGCATTTGAAAACATATTTTGAGTCTTACCTACTCTTTATTTCAGGAGCTTAGGGGTTAGGAGGAAAACTGCAATCTTACTGCAGAGTCATGTCTCTCTAGTTTGATTCTGAAATGCACAAATATGCTGTTGTCACTACAACTACCAAGATTTTCTTTCCATGCCCAGGAAACTGAAAACTAGCAACTGGAAAACCAGTTGTAGTCATTAAGGCTTTCTTATGACTCCTGATCTCCCTTCCACCAAGAAATGCCAATCAGAAATAGTGTCTGCATTCTGCACCTTATGTATTTCCAAAAACTTCAGAAACATGACATTCATCCAGATTTTGTTTCTAAGTAGGTAGTTATTTTCAGTTCTTAGTATTTCCAAAATGAATCTTGGTTTGAAGTTCAGCACTGTAAATCAAATATTTGAAGTATACTGTTATACTAGTTTATGTGGACCTTCCAACTGCTTCCTATTTCTTTCTTTTTATAGTATTCTTTTCAGTCAATCTATTTTGTTTTGTTTTAATGCTCCTGTCTTCACTCCTACCCTACCAATTCTCATCTATGTCCTTTTATATGAGCACACTAGAAAAATTTGTTTTCATAACATATTTACTGGATCATTTACTCAACTTCTGTCACACTTTTCTATAATTAGGGAAGAGATGTAATGAAATACTCAAAATTTTAATTAATGCACATAATTATTTATTTTATATGAGCTTAAATATAGTTATATTTTTCTTTTACTATATTGTTTAAAATATCAATTTCAAGTAAAATATGTTTATATTTAAATCACTTAATCATTGAATTTCAAATATAATTTAAGAGAGAGTGTAATAAGATGTCCTTGAATTTAATATTTGCTCTAAGTTTCTTATACATCTTTACTTAATAATTTGATTTTTGCTTTTGCCAGTAAATATTCAATGTACATCGTAATGTATTTAATAAACATTTTAAAAGAGACATTCTGACTTTATTTTTTAGGTTTTTTGATATTGTGATCTTTAACAGATTTATCTCCTATAACTTCCCCCTTTTTCCTAATTTTACTATGTCCCTTAATTTTTCCATTTTCCATTACATATATAAAATATTTTAAGATGTACATAAATTCTAGAATGCATAAATGAGACAAAACATCCAATAACAAAATACATCCAAGTAAGATGTATTTTGCTTAATATGAGATCAAATTGTGTTTATTTATAAGAAACACCATTTTATCCTTCTTTATAAATGAATAAAATTTCATATGCAAACGTAAACTTCTCTTTATCTAATTGTCTCTTGAAAGAGTTTTTAATAGATTTTATGAATAGGCTATTGAGAATAGTACTCCCAATGTGTGTGTGTGTGTGTGTGTGTGTGTGTGTGTGTGTGTGTGTGTATGGGTGTATTACCCTGGTCATGAAATAGTTATATTTTTTAGATTTTTTCTTATTAAACTTTTTTTAGTGGGTCTCAAAATTATGTGACATATTTTTGGTCAGGTTGTTTCCGTTTTCGTGGTACATACTTTTCTTTTTTTTTTTTTTGAGGTTTTTTGACATACTTTTCTTTAATCCCATACTTGTGAGTCAAAGTAGAAGATATCACAAGTTCAAGCCCAAAGTGAGCTACTATGGCAAATGCTGCTCAACTAACTCAGGACTGAGATTATAGTTTAGAGGTGCACTGGTTTAGGATTTTCATGACTCTGTAATCACAGTGCTTGTACTGGGATATGGCACAAGGCTGTCCTGACTTTCACATGATTAGTAATCATGATAAGCATGCTCATTCCCACAGCCCCCCCCCCCAAAAAAAAAAAGTGAAGAGGACAGATGGTAGTATAAGGTGTGTGAAAGTTAGGAGCCTGGGCTCTGGAGATAAGGTGCTTGAAGTGGTTAAACCCTCTCTGCTCACTAATAAGTGATACTGTGCAACTCAATCTCTAGAGCCTTGGTTTCATTCTGAAATGATGATTATATATACAGGAAATCTTACCTAGAATAAATAACTAGGCTGAGTTAGAGCTCTGAAGATTCATAACTATTATTTCTTTATATTCACAGTGTATTTTGCTAAGATTTAAAAATTTTTATGTGTATGAGTGTTTCGCCTATCTGTCCGTGTACGCCCTTCATTGCTGGAGAAATTGGGGACTTTCTAGGAAGCCAGTTGTCTGTCATTTCTTAGTTTTGGAAGCTGCTGGCTCTGCACTTCCTGTATAATCAGATATATTTATCCTTCTCAGGTCTCTGATGTGGTTGAAGACTAGATAATTATAGTCTCACAGTTAACTTTTAGTTGTTTAGGAATTAAAAGGATGCTCTAGTTCTAAGAAGATGGTTTTAAGCTGGTAATGCAAGTTAGGATGGAAACTGAGTTAGCTATAGAACTTTAAACTCATGGACATAGATGGATAATAGAACATTAATATCAGTTTTCAGATATGTAGGGACTGGACATTGAGAATGTATGTTATACTTTATAATTTTCATAATTGAGGTCTAATTGTTCAAAACGAAAAAAGAATTATGAGATCTGGAAGAAGGGGGAGTGGGTGGGAGGCTGGAGCTGGGATGGGTGGTGGGAGGGGACTGTGATGGAGATGTAACTTGAAGTAATGTAATAAATAAACATTTTTTAAGTTCTGAATTTGAAAACTAACAACATAAAACACACACACAAACACACACACACACACGGTCCACAAAACATTCTCCTTTCCTTCTGAAGGTTTTACGATGCATGGTTATCATTAACCAGTCTTTTATTATTAACCTTAAATCACTAATTGAGACAAACAGTTCTGAGACCTCTCCCACCACTGATTAAAAATGGGGTGGCAGGTGTTAGGGATAATATTCATTTAGCCTTCTGAGCTTTCTGGGTAGAGTTGGTATCTTTGCCAGCTCCAGCAGCCTTCTTGTCCACAGGTTTGATGGCATCCACAACTGTTTCATATCACAAACAGCAAAACAACCCAGCGTAGGATAGTCAGAGAAACTCTCAACACAAATGGACTTGCCAGGGACAATGTCAACAGCGGCTGTATCACTAGACTTCAAGAATTTAGGGCCATCTTCCAGTTTCTTACCAGAACGATGATCAATCTTTTCTTTAAGCTCAGCAAACTTGCATGTTATGTGAGCTGTGTGACAATCCAGGACAGGAGCATAGCCAGTACAAATTTGGCATGGATAGTTTAAGATAATCTCTTGAGCACTAAAGCCAGATACTTCAATTAGTGGGTCATTTTTGCTGTCCCCAGCAATGTTCCTGAGTGTAAATTCTTTGATGGACACAGTCTTTACATTGAAGCCCACATTGTTCCCTGGAAGAACTTGACTCAGCAGTTCATGGTGAACTTCAACAGACTTGACTTCTTTTGTGACATTGACTGGAGCAAAGGTAGCCATCATGCCCAATTTGAGAACACCAGTCTCCCTTGGCCCACAGGAACAGTACCAATACCACCAATTTTATAGACATCCTGGATAGGAAGTGACAGAGTCTTGTCAGCTGGATGAGTTGGTGGCAGGATACACTTCAAAGCTTCCACAGTGTGGTGCTAATGACACTGCCATCTTTGCAGGTGACTTCCCATCCCTTGAACCAAGGAATATTAGCACCTGGCTCCAGCGTGTTGTCACCATTCCAACTGGATATTGTCACAAATGCTACTGTGTCATGATTGTAGCCAATTTTCTTAATGTAGGTGCTGATTTCCTCATATCTCTTCTGGATGTAGGGTGGCTTGGTGGAATTCAAATTAACTGTATCACTCCCAGGGCCTGCCCATTCTTGGAGATACCAACTTTAAATTCAACACCAGCAACAACAATCAGGACAGCACAATTGGCCTGAGATGTGACTGTAATCATGTTTTCGATGAAGTCTCTGTGTCCTGGAGTATCCATGATAGTTACATAGTATTTGCTGGTCTCAAATTTCCACAAGGAGATGTCAATAGTGATATCATGTTCATGCTCAGCTTCAATTTGTACAAGACTCAGGAATACTTGAAGGAGATTTTTTTCCATCTTGGCAGCCTCCTTTTTGAACTCCTTGATGGTTCACTTGTCGATTCCACTACATCTGTAGATCAGGTGGCCGGTTTTGCTGGACTTGCCAAATCTATGTGTGCAATGATGACGATGTTGACATAAGTCTTTTTCTTTACCATTTTGGCTTTGAATTAACAGTGGTTTTCACACCTGCTTTCTGACAGCAAACCCATTGTGAAAAAAATGTTTTTAGATTTTTGTCAGAAGCTCCATAGAAGCTTTCATTATGACCTGAGTAGTTTACATTTCCATGAAGAGTGTAAGAGAATTCTCTTTGTCCTACAAACTCAACAGTTTTGTTTGTTAGAACTATTTTTCCTAAAGTAAGATGAATCTCAAAATGTTTTAAGTTCTCAGATGCCTATGGATATTGATTGGCCTTTTATAACTGTATCTTTTATAACTCTGTTTATTCCATTGAACCATTGGGTTGGTTTTTGTTTGTTTGTTTGTTTTTTTGGTTTCGGTTTCTCAGTTTTCTGAATTATATATGTATTCTATTTGTTAATTCCATGGAAGATATATAGCTAGTAAATCTTTCTCTTACTTTGTTAAACCATTTCTTCACCCAATTGTGTTCTTTGTTATGCAGATAAGTTTATAATCTTTTGTGATTCACCTAGTCACTTCACGGTTTTGTATCTTATACTATCATATTGTTTGGGGAAAAGACATAAATTCATACTGTTAAGTATATGAAAATAAAGTATGGAAAAAGAGTATGGAAGAACTGTACAATTACATGAACACCCCATTTGTGCTGAGATGAAGTACCATGGACCAAACATACTCAAGCTGAGACTACAAACATTTGCAGAAATATAGCCCAAACTTTGAAAGGAGATAATCCTAATCATGGGAGACCTCAAACACTACATCAGGAACTCTTAGAACTGAAACACTCATTCCAGAATGTTAATACATGTGCACGTGTCTTGAAGTATTTCTCCTATGTTTTCCTCTAGTATTATTAGAATATCAGTTCTTTTTTTACTTTTTTTCCTTTATTTTTTATTTCTTCAAGTTACATCTCAATCGCAGTCCCCTTCCTATTCCCCCTCCAGTCCCACCCTCCCACCCTCAATCCCCCATCCTCTTCCCTTTTCTTTTTTCTTTTAAGTTTAAGGTATATCTTATTTCCCTCTACAGTTTCCCCTTTCAGTCTAACAAATGGCTCTTTCTCTTATAATAATAGATACAATACAAAACAACAGAGGTAATTAGGCCACAGTTATGAGGGTTATATGGCTTAGCGAACATTCCCAATGTCCAGTCCATATGTATTTGGTACTTGACTTTAACATTCTACTATCTAACCATCTCCATGAGTTTAAAATTCTATATCTGACTCACCATTCATACTAATTTGCAACACAATTTTAAAAGTATCTTCTTAGATGTATAACACTCTCTTGACTCCTAAACAACTCAAAATGTAATTATGAGACTCTAGCTATCTATTCTTCAACCACCTCAGAGACCTGAGAGGGATAAACATATATGATTTTATAGGAAGTACAGGGTCTGCAGCTTCCAAAACTAAGAAATGACATACCAGTGGCTGCCTGGACAGAAAAGTTCCCATATTCTCTCCATACATTACAGCTTCGATCTTCAGTTATTTGGCCCCATTTCTCTGACAGACATTGATTGTAGAGTAGGGGTAATGAAGGACTTGCCTACCCTGTCTTGGCAGAGCTAGGCTGTCGACTTACCTGCTTCCAGGTTTTGTCCTTTTTGGACAGCATTCTGTCTACAGTTGGAGAAAGGGGCTTTCCCTACCAAGAGATAGGCTTGCGACTAATTCAATCATCTCCCACTGGAGATTCTTCGATGCTCATCTTCTACTTGGAGGAGAATAGGGGGTGCTGTCAGGAGTTGATATGTCTTGATATAAAAAAATCTAAAGTTACAAAAACATCTTTGAATGCCATATTCTGCAGATCTCTTGAGGTTTTTGAAGAGGCCCTATCTATCTCTTATATTAGGCCCTATCTATCTGAGATGTTGCTTGTCTCGTAGCAGGTTTATTTCTGATTAGCTTAGAAAGTAACTACAATAGGCTGTCATAGTACCTAACAGAATGACCGGCTTGCATAACCATTAGTTTGCATTTCTTAATTATCCTAAACAGTTTATGACAATTAGTAGTAAAAGGCCGAAACATCACATTTCATTTTTTTCCTTTACCTCCTAACCCTTCCATCCCATTTCTCTCGGGTGGGGTGTCCTTATATAACAGTCCCTCCTCTCAGTGGCGAGGTTTTATGAGGGCCAAGAGCCTCCTCATTCGTTGGGGGTCTACGAAGCAGTACCATCAGTTCTTAAGTAATCCATTTTACTCAGTTTGAGTTGAAAATTGTATAGGAAAAAAAGTGATATTATTTCAATTTTGTACCTTTGGATATACACTTTGCTGATCCATTTGTCAAAATGGCTATATTTCCTACACTATTTTTTAGTATTGTTGTCAACAAATTGTATGACTGTACCTGAATTAACTTATTTCCAGGTTATTCCATTCTAATTATCTACATGGTTGTTTTATGCCAGTATCATTCTGTTTCTGAGCTATGTCTCTATAATATAATATAAAACAGTCTGTCCTGTTTTAATTCAGTGAAGAATATCATTAGAATTCTGAAGAGAATTTCAGTGAATCTTTGGAGCATTTTAGTGAAAATAGGGATTTTCATAATATTATTTTGACTGATCCTTGAGAGTAGGGGATCTTTCCATCTTCTTCATTCTTCCTTAATTTCATATTCAGTCTTTAAAAATTTAATTGCAGATATTATTTACATTCTTACTTATCTTCACTCCAAAGTATTATTTTTGAAGCTGGTGTGATACCTGTGTTTTCTTTATTTTTTTCTGTATAAATATTATCAATTTGGAAGAAGTTTACTGATTTTTGTATTCTGAATCTATAGCAATTATGTATACCAGAAATAAGAAGTTTCAGTTCTAAAAGTTACTGATGGAGTGTTTGAAGACTCCCATGAGAAGGATAGTCTCCTCTTTCCATAGTTTGGGCTATCTTTCTGCAAGTGTTTGTAGTCTCAAGTTGAGAATGTTTGTTCCACTGTACTTCATCTTATATCAAGCAGGATGCTCATGTAATTGTACACTTCTTCCATACTTTTGTTCACATACTTAGCTTTATTAACTTAATTTATGTCTTTTACTTTTGTCAAACAACATAATATATTAAAAAATGGTTGTTAAAAAGTCAGTAGACAGAAACCATTTGTGCCCTGTAATAATATAGTCTATCCTATAAGTTATTAATAACAAAACTTTTATTCCCCCATAAATAATTAAAGGTGTAGTTAGCCAATATCATTATATTTTAGGATAAATTATTAAATATGACTTCAAAGGAACAAAAATATGACACATTTTAATTGAAATTTTAGTAAAATTTTTCTTTTTAAAATAAAGCTTGGTAAATTTATTTACTTATGCCTTTGATATCTGGGTCTTCTGAATGAAAAGTTTATCCATAAAGCATGTGCTTGATCAGATAATATATGCCAGTATCTCTGCTATCCCTTTAGATGTTTCTCTCTCTTTCTCTCTCTGTCTCTCTGTCTCTCTGTCTCTCTGTCTCTCTCTCTCTCTCTCTCTCTCTCTGCATAAAGCACATCTGGCCTCTGATTAGAGTCTTTGAAGCTATGTGGTCCCCTTAGTTCATGATTCTGTACCCAAGAGTCTGATATTGTATTTACTGCATAAACAACAACTTAATTAAATGTTGCTCTAGGAACATCACTAGAGTTTTGTTTCTGGTATTGTACTCAGGCATGGATCACATTGTTTTGACACATGCATTGGGAGATTTGCTTTGTAGTTAGTCATGTTTGGGGAACATAACTAGTAAAACAGAAGAAAACAATAATTCTATTAGTATATCAGGGAAAAAGCTCCCAGTCCCAAAGAAATGACTATAGACACATAATAAGGATCAACGTTTTCTTTTGGGAAAATTTACCTAAACCTGTATTTCTCCCATTCAATTTAATGCTTCAAAAATAACTAAAAAAATTTAACCACTATGGTAAAGGTTAATGCAATCAGCTCTAAAACAATTTCCCTTTTACATTTCCATATTTATCTTCTAAATATTGTATTTTATATTTTAGATGAATCTAATATTTAAATTAGGCTGGATTTTTGACAATAAAACAATGTTTTAAACAGTGTTTTGTTGTTGTTGAATGTTAAAAAGGGTTATGAAGAAGTAAATAATGCATAAATATATTTTCACACTTCTCTGCAAAGTGATAAACACATTCTTCCTCCCTGTAATGCTTTGAGAGATTTTAAGTGTATTGGCCTCAAAATATCAAAATGTTTATCATCACTAGCATTGACATCATATTGAGCACTTTAAAATTAATTAGTGTAGAAAAAAATCAAAACAAGAAACAAAGGAAGAAACTAACGGAAAAGGAGAAACAAAGCTTTTCTAAGGCAGTTTTTTCCAGAAACTCTATACCATAGCATCTTATTGTGTGACTTCTGACCACAAATAGGATTGTGGAATTGAATTGGGGCTGGGTTATCATGAAAAAGTGGCAGTAGTAAAAGGGTTCTATCTGAATGTTCCACAACCAAACTAAAATTTTCAAAATCAAACACTATAATAAATTGAGGAATTTCTGCTAGTTCTCACCTGTGGTGAATATTGGGACATCACAATAGTCTTGGCTCTTGAGCATACAGTATGTACACTTTGTAGTGTATATGTCTTTTCACCACTCAATACCCATGAAATTATGTCCTTTCCAACTTCTATCACAGGCTTGCTGGCAGACAACATGGTTTTCTCTCTTTCTCATCTCTATGTCCTACCTCCAAGAAAGTGCCAAGATGTGCAGCATGGATGTTAAACTGAAATTAAGTCACCCTTGAGCTTCCTTCTATCGGTTCTTACATTCTTAGTCATAATGAGACTAAGAACTCTGAAAGGAGACCTAATTTTCCCTGGAAACTTGTGACATGGCAGGTATACTCCCGCAAATTATTGATGGCAGATGTATTAACTCATGATAACAGACACATAACAGATTATAAAGCTGTATATACATGATTAAATCATATTCCTCTGTTTAAAAAGTGAAATTTTGAAATGTACAAGGAAAAGAGCATAATTGAAAAAATATGTTATGTGAGGTAACTCAGGCCAAGAAAAAAACAAATACCATTTGTCCTACCCCGACACCCATAGATGAATTGCAGCTTCACATACTGAGTTTTGTCTTTTCAACTTGGAGTTTTATAGAAGCCATGACGCTAGAAAGAGGTCATTGGAAGTGGTCCAATTAAGAGAAGGGGTATTAGAATGCACATGATATGAAAGTAGAGGGGAGGAATATATTGAAAAGGAATAACACAGACAGGCTGCCAGAAGAATGGCCACGAGGGGCTGAAAATAGGACAACTGAAATAGAGGGTTTCATAAAAAAAAAAAATCTAAAAACCAACCCCCGCAAAAAGCAAAACAAAACAAACAAACAAACAAAAAACTCAAAGGCATGAATGTTTATAAACTGTAACAAAACAAAAATAAAAAGTGTATTGTTTTTTCATAAGAATTTGGAAAAAAAGATAATAAGCATGAGGGACAACACTGTTCATAGAAGCTACAGATTATATAATAAAACCCCCAATCCCAATGTGAGATAACTCCCATACTGGTGAAACCTAAAAATTGCAATATCCTCTGCCCCTAAAGGCATTGCAGATGTGACTACTATGTCACATGTTCATCACTAGGGGGCAGAGAGGAGAGATGCTATATTTACATTCAGTGTTCTGACCTATGAACATTTGAATGAAGAGTAACCTAACATTCCTGGGGGAAAAAAAAAGAAAACAAGCTGAATACCACTTTGACTCCATGGGTTAGTCTGTGATGACTACCAGACCAGTATCAGGCAAGTACCAGATGGGTTCCCAGGACAGAAAACAAACCAGAAACTAGACAAACACTGCCTGGCCCTGGATGTGGGGGTTGTGGGTGAGCCAACCCTGAGGGAATGAGTGTGGGAGCCACCCCTGCCACCTGTCTGCCATATGGTAGTGTTGGCTAGGGTGAGACGCCCTCCCTCCCTTTTACCCTCACCACCATTGGCCAATGGAAGATCTGGCCCAGATGGGGTCACCAGAGCAGGAGAGCTGTCCCTAACCCTCATATGTCGCAGCACTCTGCAAAGCAGGCCCTGCACCTCTCCATAGTAGAACTTGTCATGTAAGTGGGGGTGGCAGGCCCAGATCCAGGGCTTTTAATTGGCCCACCCCAACTTTTACCTCATGTGTGAACTGCTGGAGTGCAGGAAGAGGAGAGTTCCACAACCCAAGACTGCAGGGTCTCAGGACACAGGACAGTTGCAGCATATCTGAGAGGAGTTCCAGTACTGATGGAGTAACAGAAGCCAGTGGTCTTGTTCCAGACCAAGGAGACATTGTAATGAACATTTGCAAGCAGAATGAGTAGACAAAGGGGAATATTGTGGGACACACTGAAATACACTGCAGCTTCCCAAGGAGCTGTTATTTTTTATGCTGGGACAGTTTGCAATGATGGAGTGTAGGTGTCAGGGGAGGTGAGAGATGTGAGGAAACAGGGTACATGATGTGAAATTCACAAAATAAAAATTTTTGAATAAAAAATTACAATACCAACTAAAGATAAAGTGTGTATACTTGTGGCATGCCAATTTTAGGAGAAATCTTAAACTCTATGATGAGATTTAAACTTCTCCACAGGACAGAATTCATGTTTTATAACCAAGGCCAGTCAAATACCCATAGCAGGTAAGGTCATAGATGCTAAGAAAAAAATCTTGATGCTGTTTAGCTAAATCAGCACAGTGTCATGCCAATGAGGGAGGTTTTTGTATGACTGGGATGGGAGGCAAATAAGAGAGGAAATGAGTTTGGGGATTGAGACCACCCACTGGAGTCTTGAAAGGACCTGTCTCCACTCCCTTAAGGTGAGTCACTCCAGACTCAGAAGGATGCACATTGCATCTACTCACTTATAGTCAGATTTTAGCTATATAGTACACGATAACTATACTACAACCAACACACCAAAGGGAACATGGATATAGACTTTGTTTGTTTTCTTTCCCTGTCATTAAGACACTTTTCCCTGGTGGTACTGCGTTGTAGGCCCCCAGTGTATGAGGAGGCTCTTGGCCCTCATATGACTGCTGAACTGGGGTGGGGGACTGTTATGGAGGGACACTCCACTCCAGAGAAGTGGGATGGAAGGGTTAGGGGGTAGGAGGTGGTTGGGCAGGGCTGGGAAGGGTGGAAAAAGGACACTATGATGGAGATGTAACCTGAAGCAATAAATTAATAAATTTAAAAAAAGAGAGAGGAAATGAGAGAGAATATTGATAACAATAAAAGGACATTGTGTGCAAATAAAATTTTTTCTGAGAACAAACTCAACAAAAATGAAAAACAATAATGAGAATGCATGGACTGTACAAAATCAGTCTATCTATCTATCTATCTATCCGTCTATCAAATGTTCTTATTCTCAGAGCTCCAGCTAACATTTTGCTATGGGTCTCTGCAACTGCCCCATCAGTTTCTTGATGAAGTCTCTCTGAAAATGATTTCACTAGGTTCTGACCTACTAGCCTCTCTCAGCAGGTGATGCGAAAAATGGGGAGGAGAGATTTTAGGAGCCAAAGAAATCACAGATACCACAAGGAAACAGTCAACAGAATAAACTAACCAGGGGCTTACACAGGGGCTCACAGAGACTGAAGTAGCATTTATGGAGCTTGCATGGATCTGTGCTAGGTCTTCTGCTATGTTATGATTGTTTATCTTGGTGTTCTTATGGGACACTTAAGTGGGAGCAGGGTCTGTCTCTGACTCCTCTACTTTTGGAACTATTTTCCTCCTACTGGATTGCTTCATCAAGCCTTAATACAGGGGATGCACAGTCTTACTGCAACATGATTTGACTTATTTGGTTGATATTAATGGGATGTTTCCACCTTTCTGAGGGGAAACTGAGTAGGAGTGGATATGGAGGAATGGGGAGGTGGCAGAGGGAGGGAGGGAAACTGAGTTTGGGATATATACAAGAGAAGAATAAATAAAAAGTTTTTATTCTTTAAGCTTTTCACACTGGTTCCCTAGGAAAAGGTCATTGAAACATCATAGAAAAACATTTTCATGATAAAATACCTGCATTAATGACAAAATGTTTTATTAGCTATGAAACTAAATAATGTCTAAAATCATGACAGCTTAACTAATGTTATTTTATTAATATTAATAGATAATTAATATTAATTTTTCTTAATGATTAATAAAATCAAATATTTAATTCTTTATAATGGCACTTAAAACAATGTGCTAGTCTATGAATTAAAATGCCAACAGATAAAAGATAAAGTTGAGCTAGACAAAAATTGGGAGAAAATTAGAACACACATAAAAAAAATAAATATCTGAGCATTATGAAAAGAACTATCATATTTCTCAATGTGAAAAGGACATAAAAAGGCATCTCAAAGAAATATAGTCAGATTTTCATTGGATGGATAATCCACATGATATTAAGGTATAAAATAAACCCCAAATTGTAAAGATTGAAACAATATGGGTGTGTTTACAGTTTACCTTGTCAGCATAGCTTCAAGCAAAGGAGATTCATTTCTCTCTGCAAATAAAGAATCAGCTGCCAGTCAGGTTCATATCCTTTCCATTCAATGGAAAAGGTTCTTAAATCTTCCCACTGGAACATCTTTACACCTGCTGTTTCACTGATAAAAACAAGCAGCATGGCTACTTGTACAAACTTGCTATGTTCTTGGAAATTGGTACAATGTTTAGAAGCTATTCTGAGACAGGTTATGAATAGCCAACCTTTTCAGAAGATATTTGGTTATGTATTAAGCTTTCTTGGATGAATTGTGTTAAAGAAGAATGTTGATTTCATGTTAAGTCTTTCTTATTTCTTCTGCTCACATGCTAGAAGCTGCCTGAGTGTTTGATTGACCTGTCAATGAAACTCCCTTCTCATGATCAACCTCAATAGCAACTCAAAAAGCTCAGAGTATAAATGGGGATAAGGATGAAGGGCAGAATACAAACACCAATGCTGAGTTTGCAGTTCCAGAACCAGAAGTATTCTGCTATAACTTATGTAGCAGTTGACCTTAAAGGTCTTTGAGGTAGTGACAGTCATTCAGACAGAGCCACTACTCATGCAGGTTTGTAGGACCTCTGAACAAAATAGTGGCTTTTTCAGCAATTTCTCAGTTGCCACCTTGACTTATTTTACAGAGCTCTTGCAGCTCAGGAGACTCTGTGCTACCCATGGTGCTTGGAAGAATGGCATCATCCCAACCTCAGAACCACCATAACTGCCATGGCTTCCTGTGAAGAACTGAGTTCTTCTCTGTTCTATGTGGAAAACACACTTCAGCCATGCTATTTCTAAGACAAACTGCAATGACTCCAAATGTCTGTCATGAGAGCTTTAGTTAAACTTCAGATGGCCAATACCAAGAAGTATTGGACAAGCCCCATTCAAGTATTTACTCATGCTGAGGAGTAGTCATGAAAGATGGACCAGGCAGGTCAGGTACCTTCACAGACAGCCAAGCTAAGCATAAACTGAGGTTACCAAAAGGGAGGCCATATGGTGAGCAGTTTTTCTGTACTTCTCCTTGGAACAGTAAAAAAACAAAAACAAACAGACAAAAACCCTCCCTCCCTGGGCATGATCTGCTGCATCTTCTGTTATAAAGTATGGAAATTGTCCGTAACAACAATCTAATCTAGGCTTTGGTTTCTAATATCCACATAGCTTTATAATGGATCTCCTTTGTATGGTTACTTTTGTATTTCTGAGATAAAGCACCATTTGTCCAAGGAAACTAAACAAACAGAGTGTTTAATTGAGCTTACTGTTTCAGAGGGCTAGTGTCCATAGAGGAGGAGTGTAGGTGTGGAAGCAGGAAGAGCAGAGAGCTCACATCTCCAACTACAAATATGAAACAGAGTGTACTGCAAATGGGATGAATCTTTTGAAACCTCAGTGCCCACATATGCTTACACACCTCCTCTAATAAGGACACACATTCAAATCATTTCCAAACAATTTCGGTAACTGGGGACCAAGTATTCTAAAATATAAGCCTATTGGGCACGTTCTCCTTCAGGCCACCATACCCTCCTTTAAAGTACTTTATAAGAACAGGTGATTATATAATCCTATCAGACACCATAAGACCTTAGAAGTCTAATATACTGGCATTTTCAATATTTATTTAGTATATCAAGTTATATCTCAATCACAGACCCCTCCTTCCTCCTCTCCCAGGCCTATCCTCCCACTCTCTACCCACCATCCCTCCTATCCTTTTCCTCAGTGAGGAAATTTCCTAGGGGAGTGATTCCCATATATCACTTCCCCTAAGTTCATAAGTCACCTGAGGGCTAAGAGCTTCCTGTTACTCTGGGACCCAACACGGCAACTCAGATAAAGTAGTATCCCACTAACAGGTAAGAAAGTCCATGACAGACACTGCCCCCACTTGTTAAGGGATTTGTATGAAGACTAAGTTGCCTATCATCTATATTTGTATGGGGGGGGGGAGTCTAGATTTAGTCTAAGCTTTTTTCTTCTCTTTTTGGTCAGTTTTTTGGTCTCTGTAAGCTTCTGGGGGGCCAAGATTGGTTGGCCATGTTGATCTTCATATTTTGTTCCTGCCCTCTGGGTCTGTCTATTCCTCCTCCTTCTCTTACATAGGACTTCCAGAGCTGCATATAAAGTGTGACTGTTTGACTGTGTGTCTCAGCATCTGTTTTGATCTGCTGCTAGATGAGATTTCTAGTAGGAGAGTAAGGCTAGGTTCCTGTTCCTTTGAGTCTGTGGAGTTGTAAGATATTTATCCTGTACTAAATGGCTAAAATACAGTTATAAGCGAATACATGCCATGTGTATCATTCTGGTTCCAGGTTAGCTCACTCAAGATGAACTTTCTAGATCCATCCATTTGACTATAAATTGCATAATTTCCTTGTTTCTGATAGCTGAGTAATATTCTATTGTGTAGATGTACCACAGATTTTTTTTCATTCTTTGGTTGAAGGGCATCTGGGTTGTTTCTAGTTTCTAGTTATTACAAATAAAGCTACTAGGAACATAGTTGAGCTGTATTAGCTGAGACATGTTCCACAATGTCTCTGTGGTTTAGTGAAGAAACTTTTGGATATATGCCCTGGAGTGGAAAGGCTGGGTCTTGAGGTAGAATTATTCCCAGTTTTCTGAGATATTGCCAGATTGATTTCCAAAGTGGTTGTAAAAGTTTTCCCTTCCACCATCAATGGCGAAGTATTCCCCTTTCTCTACATCCTTACCAGCATGTGCTGTCATTTGGGTTTTTGATCTCAGCCAATCTGGTGGGTGTCAGATGGAATTTCAGAGACATTTGAGTTGCATTTCTCTTATGACTAAGGATGTTGAGCATTTCAAGAGTCTCATGGCCATCAGGGATTCTTCTGTTGTGAATATTCAGTTTAGCTCTGTACCCCAATTTTTGATTTGATTCTATGGTTTGTTTGTTTGTTGGTGTTTAATTTCTTGAGTTCTTTGTAAATTTTGGATATTAGCCCTCTGTCAGATGTGGGGTTGGTGATTTTTCCCAATTTGTAGACTGCTTCTTCATTCTAATGACAGTGACCTTTGCCTTACAGAAGCTTTTCAGTTTCAGGTCCCATGTATTGATTGTTGGTCTTAGATCCTGATCTATTGATGTTCTGTTCAGGAAGTTGTCACCTGTGTCAATGAGTTCAAGGCTTTTCCCCACTTTCTCTTCTATTAGATTTAGTGTGTCTAGTTTTATGTTGAGGTGTTTAATGCACATGGATTTAAATTTTGTGCAAGGTGATAAATATGGGTCTATTTGCATTCTTCTACATGTTGATATCCAGTTAGACCAACACCATTTGTTGAGGATGCTTTCCTTTTTCCATTGTATGGTTTTGGATTCTTTGTCAAATTTAAGTGAATATAGGTGTGTGGGTTTATTTCTAGGTCTTCAATTCAATTCCATTGATCAACTGCTCTTTTTCTATGACAGTGTCATACTTTTTTTCCTACTATTGCTCTGTAGTACAACTTGAGATCAGGGATTGTGATACCTCCAGATGTTCTTTTATTGTACAGGATTGATTTAGCTATTCTGGGTTTCTAATATGAGTTGTCTCCAACTTCTTTTGGAAGGCATTCAGTGCTATGAACTTTCCTTTTATCACTGCTTTCATTGTGTCCCATAAGTTTAGTATGTATTCCTTCATTTTCATTGGAATTTAGGAAGTTTTAATTTCCTTCCTTAATTATTCCCTGACCCAGTGGTCATTGTACAGTAAGTTGTTCAGTTTCCATTAATGTGTAGATTTTTTTGGTATTTCTGTTGTTGTTGAAGTCAAGCTTTAATCCATGGTGATCTGATAAAATACAAAGAGTTATTTCAATTTTTTTGTATTGGTTGTGGTTTGTTTTGTGACTGACTATATAATCACTTTCGGAGAATGTTCCGTGAGATGTTGAGAAGAAAGTATATTCTTTTCTGTTTTGTCAAAACATTCTGTAGGTATCTGTTAGGTACATTTGGTCCATGACTTCTGTTAATTTTATTATTTCTCTCTTTGCTTTCTGTCTTGATGTCATGTCTGTTGGTGTGAGTGTGGTGCTGAGGTCTCCCACTATTAATGTATTGAAATCAATATGTGATTTAAACTTTAGTAATATTTCTTTCACAAATATGGTTGTTCTTGTATTTGGGGCATAGATGTTCAGGACTGAGATATCATCTTGTTGAATTTTTCTTTTGATAAGTATGCAGTGTTCTCTATCTTTTTTGAATATTTTTGGTGGACATTCTATTTTATTTGATATTGGGATGGCCTCTCCAGTTTTCTTCATGGGACCGTTTTCTTGGAAGACCATATTCCAGCCCTTACTCTGAAGTAAAGTCTATCTTTGTTGGTAAAGTGACTTTCTTATATGCAGCAGAATGATGGGTCTTGTTTACAAATCATTCCGTAAGTATGTGTCATTTTATTCGGGAGTTGAGTGTGTTGATGCTGAGAGATACTAGTGACCATTGATTGTTATTTCCTGTTATTTTGGTATAGGTATTGGTAGTGTGTTTTTTTGTTTGTTTGTTTGTTTGTTTCTTCTGGTTTTGCTGCATTGGGGTTATTTGTTTAATGTGTTTTGTTGGGTATAATTATCTGCTCTGGGTTGGAGTTTTCCTCCTGTGATCTTTTAGAGGGCTGGATTTGTGGATAGATATTTTTTAAATTTGAGTTTGTCATAGAATGTCTTGTTTCCTCTATCTACAATGATTGAAATTTTCCTGGGTATAGTAGTCTGGTCTGGCTCCTGTGGTTTCTAAGGGCTTGTACAACATCTTCCCAGGCCCTTCTGGCTTTTAAAATTTCTGAGGAGAAGTCAGGTATGAATCTGATGGGTCTGGCATTATATGTTACTTGGCCTTTTTCTCTTATAGCTTTTAATATTCTTTCTTTGTTCTGTACATTTGGAATTCCAATTATTATATGGTGGAAGGAATGTCTTTTCTGGTCTAACCTACTGGTGTTCAGTATGCCTCTTGGAATTTTACAGGCATCTCTTTCTTTAGGTTTAGGAAATTTTATTCTATGATCCTGTTGAAAATGTTTCCTGGTCCTTGGATTCAGGGGTCTTATCCTTCATCTATTTCTATAATTCTTAGGTTCCATGTTTTTATAGAGTTCTTCATTTCTTGGATATTATGGGTAAGGAATTTTTTTAGATTTCTCATTTTCTTTGACTGTTGTACTGATTTCCTCAATCAAGTCTTCCACCACTGAGATTCTGTCTTCCATCTCTTGTATCCTATTGGTGATATTTGAGTCTGTAGTCCCTGTTCTCTTTCCTAGGTTTTCCTTCTCTAGGATTTGGCTCAGCTTGTATTTTTCTTTATTATTTCTCCTTTTAATTTCAGGTCTTGAACTGATTTATTCATTTCCTTTTCCAGTTTAATTGTTGTTGCCTGCATTTCTTTAATGACTTTGTCCCTTTCCTTCTCTTGTTTGATTAATTTTTCTGGAAGTCTTTAATGGAATTCTCCATTACCTTCATCTGTTGGATTGAGTTTTCCTGTATATCTTTAATGGGTTTCTCCATTGCTTTCATCTGTTGAATTGTAATTTCTTTAAACATTTTAAGGGATTTATTTTCTTCTTGTAAAGACTGTGTCACTTTCATAAGTATAGATTTCTCATCATTTTCTTGTGTTTCATTCAGCTGTGGTGTGATGGTCAGAGTTTGCTGTACTAGAATAGCTGAGTTTTGTTGGAGTCATATTTCTCTGCCTTTTGTCAGTTTTCTTCTTTTGCTGGCCCTATAACCATCTGGATGTCCTTAGCTGATTGTTCCTGATGCCCACTGGACTTGATGCCAAGGAAAAAGGTTTGGTGTGGTGGCTGTATGATCTTGGCTACACCAAGCTCTCCACAAGATGTGTGGGGCTTTGGGTTGGAGGCTGGTTCTCAGTGAGACTTCCTGCTGGTTGTCCTGTTAATACAGTTCTCATGTTGTAGTAACCTAAACCATAAACTTATTTTCAGTGCTGCTTTATAACTGTAATTTTGTTATGTTATGAATCATAGATGTTTTTGTAGACAGACGTTTGCCAAAGGGGTCACGACCCACAGGTTGAGAAACTCTGCTTCAGCCAGCCCATTGTAGTTAGCCTCAACTGGGGATGAGGATATCAATGGTCATGGTACTAAGGTCAAGGACTGGGATGAGGTGTGTTATTCCAGTCTGCAGGATCCTGAGATCCTAATAGTCTTCCTAGTGAGGTTGATGGGGTCGGCAGGCCACAGACTGCAGGCTAGAGCCTGTGGGGTGTCTGTGAGTGAGGACTATTCTTACAATAACCTGGGAGTCACAGAGGATATTTGCAGTTTTCAGCCAGAAGCACTATGTCCCAGGGCATCTTCCTGGAGTGGATGAGGTGTCTGACTGTCCCCTCAGCCTAAGTTACACGTCTGTGAGTGAGGTCTGCCCCTGAAGTTCCCTGGGAATCACAGATGCAGTTTGTGCTTCTCAGCCAGAAGCACTGTGTCCCAGGGCAGCCTTCTAGAACTGGCAGGGCATCTGACTGTTCCGGCGGTGCCTGGGTGACAAATCTGTGAAACAGTCCTAAACCTGCATTTCTCTGTGACTCACAGATACAGAATGTTCTGTTCAGTCAGAAGTCCTGTGTCCCAGGGGAGCCTGCCAAAGCCAGCGGTGTGACTGACAGTTCCAGCGCAACCCGGGTGCCAGGACTGTGATTGTGTTCTGCCCCAGTGGTTCCGAGGGAATCCCAGACTTAGTTTATATTCCTTGACTAGAAGCACTATGCCCCCATGCAGACTGCATTATTAAGGGGGCGGTTGTGCAGTGACTTAGGACTGCTTCACTGCTCTAGGGTGGGGACACTCAACGCTATCAACTTGGTGCTTCACCAAAGGACACAGCGTGCTCACAGGAGGGATCTGATATGGATTCTGTGTCTCAGGACAGTTCAGCAGCGTCCCTGCTTGTCTACTGGCCAGCCAGCCAGGAGGAGTCACCCCAATCTTACCATTCCTGTAGCTCCTCTGGTCCTCTTATTGGAAACAGGAATGACTACTTGGAAGCTAGAGGCTCAGGAAGCTGGGGATAATCTCAGTTTCCGGGATGAAGTTGCTGGCTGGGGTCCTTATTCGCTCAGACCCATGATTTGCTAAGCTATTATATTACAGTAGTTAGAGCTCCTGCTCCTGTGTCTGGATGTGATTTTTGATTATTAAATATTCTAATCTAGTACTAACATATAATTATGTGATATTATTTTACCTCAATTGTAATCAGCCATAGAAGTCATATGGCTTCTTACATTTTCAATTATATGAAGGATGTACAATTTAAGTGTTTACACAGAAGAAAAAAATTGAATATTCAAAAATATAACTGTTCACCAGAAGAATACTTTGAAATTATGTTTAACATGATCTTAGTTAGAAAATAAATATTCATATCACTGATTGTAATTCAATTTATCTCTCCTTTTGATCACACACAAGTACTCATATAGACTACTGTAAATTAAGAAAGATCTTAGCAATGTACTGAACATGAAGTAGTACCTCATATAACAAAGTTGTATTAGCATAAATGATAAAGCTGCAAAATTGTACCACTATTTTATCAGATGAATAAGGCATGTATATCAAATATGCAGTGTTGTGTTTTATTCTTCGAAAAATTAATCTAGTGATATAAGTCCGGAATATTATTTTAAAGTATATTATCTATCTTGAGCAATGATGTTTCACCAATCTCTGTAAGCATCAACTTTTCATTTTCACTTTCAAAATGATTTACATATCAAACAAGGAAACCCTGTCAAGACATCTAAAGAGAGATAGAAAATGATGGACAGATAGCTTAGATAGATAGATAGATAGATAGATAGATAGATAGATAGATAGATAG
>CAJQZJ010018033.1:11811447-11830045 GCA_907164525.1 Lophiomys imhausi | reverse complement strand
TAGATAGATAGATAGATAGATAGATAGATAGATAGATAGATAGATAGACAGATGATAGATGATAGCAATTCCATTATTTTCTTCCATTACATAATTGTGACATAGGTCATCATTTGCTCATTTGCTCAATGTAGGTCTACCTTAGGTGTATTATCAGGAAGAAGAGTTTAGAGAATTTACTTTGACACTTCCCTTATCTTCAATTCTGAGCCTCTCTACTATCAACACCCAGTATCAACTCTGTCCATTTTCATTTAATTCCTTGTTACACATGGCTATTGTTTACCATAGGATTTTTATGGCAATTGCTCCTTTTTATTTATGTATTATATTAAATCACATTATTTCAAGGACTCTGTTCTCTCAAGGCAAATTTTTATAATAAAAGTTCATTTTGCATATTATAGAGAAATATATTTCTAAGTAATGTTTAAGTGTGAACATCTAACTACATTGTTCCACTTTGAGTAGTCATAATTTTATCTATCTTCATACAAAAAGATCCTTTTGTCAAGTTTTTACATCAATGCTCTCAGCTTTTTTTCTGGTATAGGTTTATTAAAAGCAAAAAGAGTGATCTTAAATTAAGAATGTCTTTTCATTTACCAATAGCAGAAATCATAAGTGAAGATCATCTAAAAAAACTTTAGTCATTACTAGTCAAACTAGTTAAATTTAACCAAAATAATGTTTACCAAATACAGCAGTAAATATGAATTGCACCAATCACCTGATACCTGATATATATAAAAAAGCAGAATCCTGAATAATTAATGTTGAAATTATGCAATTTTATTATATCTACATTACCCTCATGTCTTTCTTAAATTTATCATTTTTTGCTCTAAGCATCTATCTCCTACATACGGTCTCATGTTTTTCAATTGACAACCACTTTTTCCTTAGTCTTATAATCTGAAGAGATCCTCAGAGGCCATGGTTTATGTTGGATTTAGGAATAAAATCCCACTGGGTAATGCATGTTTATAAGTTCTAAAGTACACTCTATTAGCATATAAATTGAAAATAGCAACTTTGATCAGGTTGTTTAATGAAAAACACCTCTTAGTAGAAGTGAAAAACTATTTTCTTAATCCAGGTTGCTTAAAAAAAAAAAAACAACAAAACTACTTATGTGATTACTGTAAAAGGTGACAAGAGACAGGAAATCAAACTGATGACTGAACCAATCAACCTTTTGAAAAAGTCTTATGTTAACTGTAGTTGAGTAAATTGCTGGATATGTATGTAGAGAGAAACATTTCCAATAATGCTCCTGATGTCAAGGTGTCTTGGGCAATAAAGACTTTCCTGTATAAAGTCTATTAGGCAGCAACCTTATTAGATGTAGCACACACAATTAGCTCTGGGTGACTACCTCTTGACTTCTCTTCAGTGACATTGCCACGAATCTTAATTTTTCCAATAAAGAGAGATACAACTTTGATCAAATCATCTAATTTCAATTTCTATGAGTTAAAAACACTCCTAGGAAGCTTCTTCTTGCTGCTTTCACTAAGGAACATGGTAAAAACTTTTCTGTTCCCGTGTGACCATTTTAATCTCCTTCCAAGTACAAAAAAATGAAATTTAAAAGTTCCTATTGAGCGTAATAATATTTAAAAAAAATTTTTAATTTATTTATTTGTTTTTTTACATTGCATTCACAAAAGTGTGATAATTTTATAGCACAAATATCATGTTAAATTTCATAAGAAATTGTTAAAGACATCCACAACATTATTTATACTTTTAGTTAATCCTTAATCAAAGTGTAAGTTGAAAAGAAGTCTTTGTCTTCTAAGTAAGCTCATGTGCAAGATGAAAGAGAATAAAATTTCTTCAAGAATAAACTTTTTTTCAAGAAAAGTATAGGAAAAGGAAGATCTGTTTGAATCAAATACTGGGAAAATGTTGGATTAAGAAAAAAAAACTTTGCTAATATTCAATCAAAACTGTGTCTTTTATTGTGCATTGCTTTCTTGAATCAGAAAGAACATCTTATTGAATGCAACATGATGAGAAGCCAATGAATATTGATTTATAAATAAATATTTCTTAAAGAAGAAATATCCAAATCTGCTATAGAAATATAAGTAGTACTTACATAATAACCCAAAACTGTTTTTTGTGCCTTCAAGAATACACCTTCCCCTGCTATTTAAATATTAAATGCATGTCAGTCAGACATAAAGGACTATGTTTTCTATAAATAAGTAGTCATAATGCTATACTAGATATGGAAGGATTATATAGAAAAATTTATTGATATAGAAAATACTGTTGCTTTTTAAATACATTCAATTTAGAAATGTAAATGAAAAAACTATTATAGTAAATGACCAGAGAAATGCTTTACTACTTATAATACAGCAGTGTTGTAATAAATACATGAACTACAATATATATTATATTATTAAATATAATATATATAACACACATATATATCATATATGTTAAAATGTTGAAGTGTGCTATGTTATATACCATTCTGTATTAAAGGGGTCCAAAAGCAGAAGCAATGCACAATAAAAGACACAGTTTTCATTGAATGTTAGCAAAGTTGTTCTTTTGTCTTAATCCAACATTTTCCCAGTATCTGTTTCAAACATATCTTCCTTTTTCTATAATTTTCTTGAAAAAAGTACAGTAGAATAAAATAACCACTCAATCTCTTAGATTTAGTATCAACAAATCACTACATCAGAGTATAAAGAATAATTAGATATGCTGAGCTTATGTACAGAATTAAAATAATAATTATAAATTTCAGTTCCAATTTTAGTTTTTCTGTTTGTCAGATCAGTTTATATAGAATAAAATAATATACTTTATTTCAACAGAACCTTCCAATTGTATTTTTATTCTTCAAAAGACTGATGCATTTTGAAGATTTTTTTCTTTTTTTCCTTTTGTTCTTTTGTTTCATTTGTTTTGTTTTGAGTAGATTTAAATTTCAAAAGATTTTATTCTTCAAAACTCCAGTGAAATTCCCTAAAGTATTTAATTGAGGAACTACAAATCTGTCTTACTCACAACTTCTCTACCCAGGATGGTTTCTGTAATGATCATGCAATTTAATGGTTCTGTACCAAAAATACAGGTAGAACAAGCTTTAGAAATCTGTGAAACTAAAAAAAAGCCAAGGTTTCTGGAATTCAAATTATTTTCTGTAGGCTTTTGACATTCACAAAGAAAAAACAAAGAGAGAAAGAAAGAAAAAAGGAAAGAAACTCATAGTATGTGTTTGTTTCAATGGAGCACACTGGACACAATGTCTTAAGATGATGATTAAAAGAATGAAATCCCAATTAATAAAACCTAAATGCTTATAATTAATTCATAAATAAAACATCATTTATTTAAACGAATTGATTTCTAAACATTTACATGACTGTAATTTGATTTTGTTTTATCAAACCTTTAGTTTAATAATAAATTAGTATGCAAATACATCCAAGCCCAATCACTCAAGTGAGCCTACATAATAGGAAATAAAGGCTATAATGGTCATATTGGCTTTACCACACCAATAAAACTCTAATATATTTGCAATTACAATGGGCTTATTTTCATTTCTAATCTCAAGAGATATGACTGCTTATTTCTCTACAGGCCTGGTACTTTGTCTACAGATCTGTCCTACCTGCCCTGTGTAATCAGAATCCTAAACAATTTAATTGGTGTGATTCATGAAATGAATTATATAACATCAGGGATGAATGACAATGACATTGTGTATAATTAATTTTCATTTCATATAGTCATTGTCAAAATAATATATAAACACATTTACAGGGATAAACAAACAGAGCATAGATCAATAAATTTGGATTTTAATGTCATTGCAAAATTACTAAATTGATGAAAATTCACTTTCTTTGTGTGGACAAATCTGGTAGCTATATTAAAATATGCACTGGAGACCACTTTCATAGCTTTATGGTATCTTTTATGGTGCCACTTCACATTCTGATTTTGAGAGGGAAATTTGCCCTGGAGGAGAAATCCTTCACAAAAAAGAAGAGGGAACACAAGGACTCTGACAAAAAAAAAAAAAAAAAAGTTTGCAACTGCAGAGAATGATTAGTAGAAGGAAAAGGAGGAGGAGACATCTGTTGGTGAAATGATTTTTAGAGATAATTAAGTGCATTCATCCAGAAATAACACATATTATACATCGTTTGCAGTCACACATGGTTTTACTAAAAACAAGAGAGACTTTGAAAAGCCCACAAAAATAATCAGCAGCTTTGATCTGATGTCATCAGAATGTGAGTACTCCTTATGTACCCCCACCTCACCCTTCCTTGCTCTTCTCATTCTCCTTAAGAAATTTTATGGCAGATAGTGAATAGTGCTTACAGGGGTAAGTTTGAATACAAGATATTGCCTGACATGAGCAGCTTAATCTTCAGGTTTCTCAAGATCTTAGATTCACGTGCATTTTCAATCTCCTAGAACATAACTGGACTTCTGGTTATCCAAGAAGGTTCAAGTATAGAAAGCATTATTATAGAAAGTGTTCCAAGAATTAGAAACAGATGTCTTTCAAGCACAGAATAAAGCAATTGGCCCAAAAACAATTACTATTTTAAGGACAATAAAAATTAACCTCAAAAATCAAGTTTATATTTTGCACAATTCTTTCTTATTGAATCCTCTTCCACAGAGACTTATGCCTCAAAATTTGCCACATGATTATGTCTTGTGCAGAATTTTGGATGTATACTGAATATCACTAGATGATGAGCCCTGAAATTTAGTCAGGAACATAAGAAAGAATAGATACTTATTATTTATAATATAATGTATGGTATGCAAAAGGTGTGTATAAGGCAATTTAATGATAGTAAATGAACATCAACATCACAATTCAAATTGAAAAGTAAATTTGTAAATAAAAGTAGAAACTAATATTACCTTCCAATTAACTGAAGATAATTATTAAAATAAGATGACTACTACTTTCACATAAAAAGTTGCCAATTACAGGTTTGTTAATACATGCTCCTGGGAGAGCTTTTGTTTCCTCAGTGTAAGAACTTTTCAAATGCTTTAACTTCTATCACCTATCCTAACATTTACTGAGATTCCATGACCTAGAATAATAAATCAAAAGAACAAGGCTGTATGTATCACATCACTTAATGTCAAAATGTACAACAAAGTTATAGTAATCAAAACAACAAGGAAGCGACATAAAATGGGCATGTAATTTAGTGGACTACCATGGGAGAAAGAATTTTCAAACTATGCATTTTACAAGCACTGATATCCAGAATTCATAGGGATTTTAATAGTTGACAGCAAATATAACAACTAGTAAGGTTGGAAAATGTACAAAACATCTACGAATCCAAATAATAATATTCAGTGGCCAACAGATATATTAAAAATCTCCCCAAAGACACAATAGTGGCATATACCTCTTGGTATATGTAACCAATAGATTTTTAATTGAACTAGAAATGGCGTTCAACAGAAGGAAAATCATGTCCAATACTGTAAACCTAGCCTGTGGCTAGTGAGATCATAAATTTTAGTGGAAAATATACTACTTCCACCATCCTAAACTAACTGCATTCTAAATTCATATCCTTATAGCCACAGAAATATGTAGCTCTTATACCTCATCAAAGATACTTCTTCTTTCAGGAGACAGGCACTATTACAAAAGTCACATCTGTCCAAACTGCAGAGAACGACTGGCAAAGTGCTGTTATCTGTTGATACATCTACAGCATAACTCTTGTATCATTTGTTCAGGTAACATGGAGGAAGAAGGGACAGAAATGTCAGAGGATCAGTAAGTCTGCTACAAAGTTGCATCTTCTAAATTTTACAGGAAAGCTAAACCCATGTACTCTCACAAAAAAATAACTGCTTAAATAAAAACCAACAATGACAGCCCCAGTTGACTTACCTACCAACAAAAATGGGAAGATTAGCACATGCACCTAATGTACTAAATGAATAACTATAGGAAATTAAGGAATTCTGAGAACAATTGAATTAGTACTCCCTGGGAATGATCCTCCTAAGCAGTTTTCCAATACCAAATAGTAATCCCTTAAATCATAAATACAAAAACAACACTAAATAGAGAGAGTGGGCTGAACCTAAATACTGATTTGCACATATATATGTAATTGTAATAATTAAAGAAAAAGAGGTTATGAATTTGAAAGAGAATAGTGGGGCATTAGAGGGGTTGAAATAAGAAGAGGTATTGAAATTATGTAATTATCAAAAATTAAATAAAAATACATAAAATTTGTAACATCATTGACCATCAAGAAGGTATATTTTAAAGTTATAATGTGGTGCTGGATATATCTCTCAGAGCATAAGCGAACTTGTTCTTGGAGAGACTTGGGCTCATTTCCAAGCACCCAACATTGGGTGACTCAAAATCACCTGTAATTTCAGTTTCAAGGGATTTTACCCACTTTTGGCCTCCATTGGCATTTCATGAATGTGATGTACCATTGAAACAGGCACAAACACACAGAAGTAAAAACAGATAAAATAAAAATATATCGTGATATTGTATTGTATAAATTAGAATGTCTATTACTAAAAGAATAAAATAACATTTGATATAAAAGTGCAGAAATGAAAATTCTTACTGATAGTGATTACAACTTGCTAGAATTTCTATAGAAAAACATGAAATTTCAGAAAAAATAAAAAGAAATAAAAAATAGAGCAATAACATTAATGTGTGTATATCCAAAGGAAATTAAGTGCACACTCCATTCATATTTCCAGTTTTATTACAGTTTTATTTACTTTAGTTACGATATGGAGACAACCTAAAACTCCATCTATGTCTAATTACTTCTGACATTCTCTTTAGTGAATTCTTGTTATTTGGAACACTATAAATAAACCTGGAGGGTATTATATGTGCAAAATAAGTCAGGTATGAAAAGAAAAATTCAAATACTGCAATCATTTTTGACATGTGCAAAAAAATAGAATATGATTATAAAATCTGGGGAGATAGGGAGAGGGGAGAACTTAAGGAGTTAGTTTGTGGTAGCCAGGAGAAGCAAATTCTGGTGCTCTTTTGCAAAACAATGTGACAATTATCAATAATAGTGCTGTATATATTTTCAAATAATTAGAAAGGTGGCATTTGGATGTCCTCACAGCTAAAATGTCAACAACAAAAACAACAAAAAGTAGCCCTGATGGTATTTATTTTGAATGTTCTTTTATTTCTAATGCTTTCAGTTTCATGTTACTCTTTCTCCTCCAAAGAATATTCATTTTTAAGTAATCAGCATCTAATATTGTAAGTGATGAGATTCCCTTGTTTCCCTGATTGACTTATTTATTAGCTAATATCAAAGGTCTAGTTCTTCTCCATCTTGCTATTCTGTCATTGTTATAGTACTAATAAATCTTTTCATTCCCAAATGGCTGCCATGGTCCAAGAAGTAAAATAGCAGATGGTTTCTTTGAAAATTCAAAGGGATGAAGGAATATATGTTCCTTCTCTATGTTACTTTTTAAGGCTGTATTTGAAATATGTCAGGCAGACCTGAATGTAGGAGTGATATCCTCCTGCCTCTCACCCTTTGCTACATACTGCAGTCTAGAGAACTGGTCCTGGGGTTTTGAGAACTGGAGACTTGGCCCTGCCCCTTTATGGGCTCTGCATCTTACCGGAGCAGCACATCAGTGTTGGACCTGGTGGTGGGGGCACAGGTGATCTAGCCCCAAGGGTATGAGCAAGGGAAAACTGGTGCTTCCACTCTTCCTCTGCCCTGAGGTAACCTGGGCTATGGGGAAGTCTCCTCACCACCTAAGTTGGGAAAGTTGAACCCCGGGTAATGACAGCAGGTGAGCTGTCCCTGCCCTCAATGGCTGCAGTACCTGGGAGAGCAGACCCTGTACCTCACCTGGGCAGCACAGTAGGGATGGCACTGGTTTAGGGGGCACAGATGAGCTGGACCTAGGGTAAGAGTGTGGGAGAGATGACCCACCACTCCTCTGAACTGAGATTATGTAGGTGCAAGGGACAAGCCCCCCTCACCACCTGAGATACTCAAGAAGATTGGCTGGCTCTCAGGGCATAAGACTGAGAGTGATAGCCATGACCCCTCCCTCACTAGTTGAAGTATTTGAGAGAATGAGCCATGTACCTCACCTAGGCAACATAGTTGAGCTAACCCTGATGGCAAAGGCACCAGTGAGCCAGCCTGCAGGGTGGGAGAGTGGGAGAGTTGGCCCAGCCCCTTGCAGGCTGCAGCACTTAGGAGAGGGGGCTGGTCACCTACACTAGGCAACACAGTGGAGCAGCCTCTGGAGGGTGGAGGTGTGGTTGCAGATGAGCCCACCCCAGGGCATGCAAGCAAGAGAGCTGGCCCTACTTCCTTTCTATGGCAGCCTTGAGTGTCCAAGCTGACTACTTCAGTTACTACCCAGGCCTAGATCCAGGATTCTGAATTAACCCACCCCCAAATCTATGTCATCTGCAGAGAGTTGGGATGCATGAAGGGCCTGTCCTGCTGATCCAAGGGTTCAGGATCTCTTCAACACAAGGCAACAACACAACCTGATAATCAGGAGGAGGCCTGGTGAGGATCCAATACTGACAGGGTCATAGAAGACAGAGAAAGATCTTGTACCAGACCTATGACTCACTGAAAGTGAAGATATATGGAGAGAATGATATACTGTAGGACCCACTGATATTCTAGTTTCCACCATGGGATGTTTTCTATGCTTTATTTTGTGTTTATTTTCTTTTTTACATTTATTTATTACTTCATCACAGCCTCCACCCTCCCATCCTTTCTCCCCTCTCCCACCTATCCTACACCTCCCTTGTGGGGTGCCCCACATCTCAGTTACCTCAGTTAATCAGTCATATGAGGGCTAAGAGCTTCCTCTTGCACGGGGGGGGGGGGTACATGGTAGCTCACTAGGACAAAATATCCCACTCACAGGTAGCAAAGTCCATGTTCCTGTTCTTTTAGGTCTGTTGGTTACAGGAGAGTTATCCTTTACTAATTGGCTAAAAAGATGACTCTCTAATGGGTGAGAAACACTTGAAGAAATGTTCAACATGCTCAATCATCAGAGAAATACAACTAAAGGTGACTCTAAAATTCCATTTCATACCTGCCAGAATTATTAAGATCAAAAACTCAAATGACAGCACATGCTGGTGAGGTTGTGAAGAAAGGGGAACACTCCTCCATTGCTGGTGGGAGTGCAAACTTGTACAACCACTATAGAAATTGGTCTAGTGATATCTTAGAAAACTTGGAATAGTTCCACCTCAAGACCCAGCCATTCCACTCCTGGGGATACATCTGGAAGATTCCTCACCAAACCTCAAGGACATTTCCTCAACTATGTTCATAATAGCTTTATTTACAATAGCTAGAAACTATAAACAACCTAGATGTCCCTAAATTGAAGAATGGATAAAAAAGTTATGATATATTTACACAATGGGATACTACTCAGCTATCAGAAACAAGGAATTCATGAAATTTGCTGCCAAATGGATGGAACTAGAAAAGCTCATCCTGAGTGAGCTAAACCAGACCCAAAAAGATACACATGGTATATATTCACTTATAACTGTTTTGTGCTTCTTATGTGTGTGGGGGGGGTTGTTTGTTTGTTTTTTGTTTTGGGGCAGTCACAAAGGCAGAGGGAGCATATGAGGGGACAGGGAGATTGGTGGGACTGGGATGCATGATGTGAGACTCACAGAGAAACAATAAAAAGTTGAAATAAAAAATATGTCTGGCAGAGTCCTGTTTTACTTGCTAAAATGATGTCTTAAGATCATTCGTGTTAGCATTTATTAAATGACTAAGGGAAGTACTGTACTGGCTGGGTTTGTGTATCAACTCTGATGACCTAAGCTATAGTCTTTAGAGAAAGGAACCTCAATTGAGGTAATGTCACCATGATATCTAGTTGTAAGGCATTTTATTAATTAGTGATCAATAGGGGAAGGCCCAGTCTACTGTGGGTATGGCATGCCCGGGCTGAAAGTTTTAGGTTCTATAAGAAAGAAGACTTATTTGAGTGTCTATCCTGATGTCTTCCAAAGTTGTACTCTGATCTGGTGGTGTAAGCTGAATAAATTCTTTCCTCCACAACTTTCTTTTTTTTCTTTTGTTTTTTTTTAATAATTTATTTTTTATTTATTCAAGTTACATCTCAAACACAATCTCCTCCCTACTCCTCCCTCCAGCCCCACCCTTCTACCCTCTTCCCCCTCAAGTCCCCATCTTCTACCCTGTTTTTTTAGTTTAAGGTATATCTTTTCCCCCCAACAGCTCCCCCTTTCAGTACAACAAATGGTTCTTTCTCTTATAACAATAAATACAATACAAAACAACAGAAATAATTAGGCCACAATTATGAGAGTTACATGGCTTAGCATACATTGCCAGTGTCCAGTCCATATATATTTGGTGCCTGACTTTAACATTCTACTATCTAACCATCTCCATGAGTTTAAAGTTCTGTATCTAACTTAGCTTTATACTAACTTGAATCACACTTTTAAAAACATCTTCTTAGATCCAGAACACCCTCTTGATTCCTAAACAACTCAAAATTTATCTATGAGACTCTAACAACTTTCTTTTTGGTCACAGTATTTTTACCAATAAAAATAGAAGTCCTATTTGTGATAGAAACCCTAACTAACATGGAGCACTTGGTTTTAGTCTAATGAAGACCCAACAGCAAATAACAGCACTATTATATCAATACTGCAGTGTCTACTACAGACTCTCATTATTTAGGACATAGCTATTAGAGTAATGACTCTTCTCTTTGAACAGTTCTGGCTTATTGAAGCTGTATATTTATTTATAGACTAAAAATAATTGAAAAGAAGAAAGCACAATGGGAAGTTTTTAATTAAGATGCAATTTTGTGTGACATAGTGGTTCAGCTATAGTAGGTATTCAATAAACATTTTAAATGGGTGGATAATTTTAAGGTGTTATTCGTACGGCATGAAGTTTTCATTTGCACACTTTATTCTTAGCTGAGACTAAATATATGTCTCTTGACTTGATAAAGCACTCATCTAGCAATGTTCTTAGCATAATTTGTCTTGAGAAGAAATTCTTTAGGTATACTAAAAGTAAAATATTAAAATTTGCTAAGTATAAAATTCAAAAGGATATGTTTAGATAATTTCTATAAATTAGATATACCAACATAAACAATGATGTGTATTAGTTAATTTTAATGATACATTTTATAGTAAGTAAATCTTCAGTAATTTTTAATTAAATGCTTCAACACAAACTGATGCAAATTTTTAAATATATATAAGCACCAAGTGTTCAAGGAACATGCCCTGTGTTTTGTCATTTCTTACTTTAAGGAAAAAAAGGAAAGAAAAACAAAAAAGAAAAAGAAAAAAGAAGTAAAAAGAAAGAAAGAAAGGAAGGAAGGAAGAAAGATAAAAAGAAAGAATATATGTTTGGGATAGAAATAAGCTTTCAAATTTATGACAATTCTATTACAATAAGTATTTAAAATAAGTTAAAACATCCAATCCATTCTTCTTATTTTAAATATTTGTAAACATTTTCTATGTGCATTTTTCCTTCCACACTGTGGGTCCCAGGGATTGACCTCAGCTCTTCAGACTTGACAGCAAATTCCTTTTTCTTCCAAGCTGTCAGCAGATCCCGTAATGTCATTTCTGTTACTCTGCTCTAAGTTTCAGCTTGGACTTCTCTAGTTGAGCTTTTACTCTAAAACTCTATCTACTCTAATACTACCAAAAATATTTTGTTACAATTTTTAAATTGTCTTTTATTGTGAGATTATCATTATATATGGAATTAATATATAATATATATTAATATATTATTATCATTATACATTATTCCATATGTAGTTGGTGTGTTCTTCCCTGGAGAAAACTACTTTTCCCACTTTTAGTATTCTTTATTTGCTCATATTTTTTTTTTTTTTGCTTACAATTGAGGCCTCATGATTTTTTCCCTGTGTCCTTTGGAATGTCTATTAATGTCTTTGTTTGGAGCATGTTTAGGCACTAACATTGGTATGACTTTATCAATATAACTTCTGTCATTACTTGAAGAAACAATCTCACAGCAACTGCCTGATCCTCCAGCTCTTACAGTTTTTTTTGTTTGCTTTTCAGCAATATTTCTGGAGTTTGGGGGGTACAAGAGTGTTTGGGAGGTATTTCTATTGAGAGTGGGCTCATACCCCTACATTTTGGTTGGTTGCAGTTTTTTTTTGTAATGATCTTCATCGATTGCAAAAAGAACTTTTGTTGATGAGTGGTAAGGACTGCATTTATCTGTAGGTATAAGAGTAAATATTTAGAAGACAGCTAGGGTGTATGCTATTTTAGAAAAATGGTAGTTGTAGATTCTCCTCTAAGATCCACAATTTCTCAAGTCCTACGTAGTTGGATAGGTTTCACAAAGAAGGCATGATTTCCCTTTGTTTAAGCAGAGATTGAGTCCAAATAGAGAGGTGTTGATAAAGGACAAAATATACATGCCGCTACTTTATCCTTGGGGTTATCTTGTCATCCTGGTCATTTTGTAGTTCATAGGTATCATTTCTGGGTAGGACTGAAGATTTTTCATTCTTTGGATGCTTACATGGCGACTTCTGGTACCCTAAAAGCTTTTCCTCAGGGAGGCAGTATTCAAATCAGTTTAAATATATATACAGAATTATATGACCATCTGACAAATTAGGTGTTTCCTGAGGATATGTTCAGTAATTAAAGTGTCTATTCTGAAAGCTGGGATGAGTTCCTGAGCTCAGAACCACACTTCCGATGTGAAAAGGATGGTTATGGCTGCACAAGTTTGTATTATCTGCTAGGGGGATCAGGTAATGGAGACAGATTCCTGGAGTTCACTGGCCAGCTTCTCTTTAAAAATCATTGACTTCCAGATTCAGTTATATTTTGTCTCAAAAAAAAAAAGAAAGAAGTTAAGAGAGATTGAGAAAATGACATTGATCTCTGTCCTTCACCTGTATCTGCATGTAAGTGTTCATGAATACACATGAACATGTGCTCACATACACATACATACTCAATGATATTTTAATAGATAATTTAAATATTTGAGAGTTTTATATATACCTGCAGATATTTTGTCATATTCCCTTTTCTCTTCCAAGTCCTACTGCATCTACCCCTTTTTACCCTACCTAACAATATTCCTCTTTTTTAAAAACCCATGAAGCCCAGTTTGTGGGCCCATATACTGTTTGGGTGTGAGGCCACACCCTAGAATATGATCAACCTGCCAGATATCACATACTTAAGGAAAACTATCCTTTCTTCGCCCAACAGATGTTAGATGAAAATATCTCCTCAGATTTAAAAAGGACTTTTTGACCTCTCCCACTCCCTCCTGAGATTTCGCCTAGCTTGTGATTTAACAGCTCTAGTATTTACTCAAACAGTTGCTGTGAGAAGCTATCTGCAACTTCAAGTTGTATCCTGAAAATATTGTTTTGTTATGTGTTGTGATGCCCATGCAGGCTCTACAGCAGGCAGGGAAAAAGTGATCAGGGTGAGGTAAGAATGAAACTTGGTTTAGCCCTATTTTATTGTAACTGGTGCTGAGCAAAGACTTCTAGAGTTTGGTCCAGGCCACTTAACTTTAGCCATATTTAAGAACAGCACTGTTTTGGAATAAAAAGTATTTCAATGACAATTAAATATTTTAATTAACTCAGTCCCATGTACACAACAATTTAAGACTCATTTACACTGAGATTCTTTACAAAGTACATTTGGCTTCTTTCAGAAGAATAGGTACTTTTGTCTCAGAGATGATGTCCAAGGTTTAGGGTCTATGGAGCTTGACTGAGGTAAACATAATACCCATTTGTATCAGGATTGGACTTTCCCTAAGATAACACACAAATCATTTAGGCTGTTGTAAAGCACAAGTGACATCACTCATAAGAATGAGTTTTATGATCTAAAAGCAATGCTCAACATATAAGGGGAATGGATATTATATGGGATAGATAAATTAGGGGAGACACAGGTAGAGCCTGTCTGGATAGCAAAGGATCACCCAGTTGTAAATCTATATAATTCCTGGCATTCCAGGAAAAGCAGCTACACACATCATTTCATTGAAGAGATAAATCTAAATATACTAATTAGAACTAAATTACCTAAAGTTTATTCTGTGCACATTGACAAGTTCTGGGCTTCTGGATTAGTGACCAACTACTATAAGAAGCAGTTTATCTAACAAGGGTTGAGAAATGCACTGATCTATTGGTAGAACAAGTCACTAAGATTCCCTTCAATACTATTTCCATTTAACAGAATAATCTTGTACTTTCCTATGACCTAATGACCTTTCCACGCATAGGGCCTTGGACCCAGTAATGGTACCAAGCATAGGCTCCATCTTGTGGAGAAGGCCATAAATTTTATCAGAAAATGGTTGATTATTCCCATAACAATCCTTCCACAATTGCCCCAGTAGACTTACCCTGTTAGTCTAATCATTACTGTAGATTACAAGGTTCTCAGCTGGGTAAGAATAATGATTACTTTTCTTCTTCAGTAGTGTCACAGCAATCTATAACACTATAAAAACGATGCATTAGCAATACAGCATTCAGGTGAGGACCAGTTTCATTTATTCATGTTCTGTGAAGTCTCTTCCATGTTGAATTAACTAGAGTCTTCAAGAATAGGGTTCTTACTGTTAAACTGTGGAGTGTAACCAAGAACAATGACAATGTTTTATGATATTTGGTGTAGGAATTCTATGGTACCTCAGTGTCTGTCCAGGAGATCCAATAAAAGTAACACATTTATGGCACTTGTTTTCAAAATATTTTACATTTTTTATTATCTGTGTATGAGTGATTTGCCTGCATACATGCATATATACTATATGTATGCCTAGTACTTGAAGAAGTCAGAAGGCATTGAATCCTCTGAAATTGGAGTTTGTTGTGATCTATTATTTGGGGGATGAAAAATAATCCCAGTTTTTCTGGAAGAAAGTCAGGTGCTCTTAACTTCAGTGATATACCTCTAATCCCCAACATTATGGATTTTATTTGTTAGCCTGTAATGTCTAATAGGAGAATCTGTGCTCCATTACAAAGTAACTCCATTTCATCTGTTTTTATATATGTATATGTGTATGGTATGGGTATGTGTGTGTGTGCATGTATACATGTATATGATGTGTTAAATTACTCCAGCAGTGGTTCTCCATATAACTTTTTTATAATTTATTTTTTATTTCTTCAAGTTACATCTCAATCACAATCCCCTCCCTACTCTCCCCTCCAGTCCCACCCTCCCACCCTCATCCCTCTCAACCCCCCATCCTCTTCCCTTTTATTTTTTAAGTTTAAGGTATATCTTTCCCCACACCAAAGCTCCCCCTTTCAGTCCAACAAATGGTTCTTTCTCTTATAACAATAAATAAAATACAAAACAACAAAAATAAATAGGCCACAATTATGAGAGTTATATGGCTTAGCATACATTCCCAATGTCCAGTACATATGACTTTTTAAAAAAGGACCTCATAGACAGAAATTGGGGACTGTCCATGCAGCCAGCTGTCTGTCATTTCTTAGTTTTGGAAGCTTCTGGCTCTGCACTTCCTGTATAATCAGATACATTTATCTTTCTCTGGTCTCTGATGTGGTTGAAGATTAGATAGTTATAGTCTCACAGTTAAATTTTTAGTTGTTTAGGATGAACTGATATTCTAGGTCTAAGAAGATGTTTTTTAAGTTGGTAATACAAGTTAGAATGGAAAATGAGTTAAGTATAGAACTTTAAACACAAGGAGATTGATGGATAATAGAATATTAATATTAGTTGCCAAATATGTGTGGACTGGACATTGGGAATGTATGCTGTGCCTTGGAATTTTCATAGTTGTGACCTAATTATTTAAAAAAAATAATTATGGGGTCTGGGAGAATGGGGAGAGGGTGGGAGGGTGAGGCTGGGAGGGGTGGAGGAAGGGGACTGTGATGGAGATGTAATTTTAAGTAATAAATAAACATTTAAAAGAAAAACCTGAGTGTTAATTATATACCCCCATATAAACTTCTGTACTTTGACCTCCCCTTCCAAACTTCACTGAACCATTCCAGAATATTCTGTCTTCCAGCCTTTGAAAGATCCTAAAATCCTAAACAATTAGAGAGATGTAAATCCAAATGACTCTGGGATTCCATCTTACACCTGTCAATGTAATGTGCAAGATCAAAAACACTAGTGGCACCTCATGCTAGTGGAAGTACAAATGTCTACAGCCACTTTGGAAATCAAAAATGGCAGTTTCTCAGAAAATTGGGAATTGAACTACTTCACGACCCAGCTACACAAGTCCTTGGCATATACTCAAAGGATACTCCACCAAACCACAAGGACACTTGTTCAACTGTGTTTGTAGAGGTTTACTACTTTCCTTACTTGCATGGATATTCCAAATAAAGCACCCATAGCATTCAAAGTCACTATCCACACATGAGAAAACATATAACATTTATCTTTTTTAATCTATTACCAGTTCAAGTTGGTTGTTTCCATTTACATGGAATTTCACATTTTTCCTTTGTTTATTCATTTATTCATTTCACATCCTAATCACAGACCCCTCCCTCCCTCCTGTCCTCCCAGTCCTCCCCTCCCTCCCTCTGCCCTCATTCCCTAGTCTCCTTCTTCTCAAAGGGGGCCCCCACCAACCCACCTCAGTACTTTATGTCACATGAGAACTAACTGTACCCTCTTCCACTGAAGGTGGACCATGAAGCCCAGCTAGGGGAAAGTTATCCAACTGTAGGCAACTGAGTCCATGTCAGAGATATCCCCTGCTTCAATTGCTTGGGGACCCAAGTAAATAGCAAGCCGCCCCTCAGCTCCATGAGTATAGGCAGCCTGGGTTCAGAACATGCATGCTCTTTGGTTAGTGATTCAATTTCCTGAGCCCCCATGGACTTAGGTTAGTTGCCTCTCTTGGTCTTATTGTTTACTTCTTGACACCTTCCTGTGACTCTGACCTTCCGCAACTCTTCCACAAGGCTCCCAGGTCTCTCTCCAATGTTTGCATGTGGGTCTCAGCATCTGTGTTGATCGTTTGCTGGGTGGAGCCTCTCAGAGAACAGTAATGATATGCTCCTCTCTCCCATAGGTGGGTTTCAAGTTTGGAAAGTCATTGGTTGGCCATTTCTTCAATCTCCATTCTATCTTTATCCCTATATATCTTGTAGGGATGGTAGATATTGGGTCAAAAGTTTTGTGGGTGAATTGGTGTAACCCTCCCTTCACTGACAAGTCCTGAATGTTTTTAGGAGGTGGCCACTTCAGTCTCCATATCCCCTGCTGCTAGGATTCTCAGCTAAAGTCACCCACATATACTCTCAGGATCATATCCCATCTTAGCTGAATAATATTCTATTGAATAAATGTAAGTTAGTTTCAATATCTATTCATGAACTTGTGGATATTTCAGCTATACCAATTCCCTGGATATTTTGACTGGAATAGCAATACTCACAGACTCAAAATTATCTCTGTCACTATATATATATATATATCATCCCTTTTTAATTTTCCCTTGAGTTATATAGTGAAGCCATGTAGAAGATCTACCTTTTATTATTATTATTGACATAGTAACTCCAACATATTTTATTCTCTCTGGCAGTAAACAGATATTTTCCTTTTCCCCACTATACCCACATTTTTTCCAGTTGTTTTTTGTTTGGTTGCTTTTATTTTTTATTCTTTAATCTTTTAAAAATTTATTCTTCTCTCATATATTATATACAACCTCATTTTCCCCTCTTCCTTCTCCTCCAACTACCTCTCCCCTACCACTTTTCTACTCCAGACCATTCCTACTCCATTTCCTTACAGACACTCAGAACACAAAAGCATGAACAACACAAGAATAAATTTGTGACACTTTATATCTAAAAGATTCCTCACCAAACCACAAGGACATTGGCTCAACTATGTTCATAGAAGCTTTATTTATAATAGCTAGAAACTGGAAACAACCCAATTGGCCTTCAACTGAAGAAAGAATAAGCAAAATTGTGGTACATTTGCACAATGGAATACTACTCAGCCATCAGAAACAACGAAATCTTGCAATTTGCAACCAAATGGATGGAACTAGAAAAGCTCATCCTGAGTGAGCTTACACAGACCCAGAAAGATACACATAGCATGTATTCACTTATAACTGGATTTTCACCATATAGTAGAGGAAAACTATCCTACAAGCCACAGACCCAAAGATACAGGTACCTAGCATAACTATCCTACTAGAAATTCCACCCAGCAGCAGATCAAAACAGATGCTGAGACACACAGCCAAACATTAAGGGAAGAACTAGGAGTCCTATAAAAGAGAGGATGGAGGATAGAGAGACCAGGGGAGGTCAATATCAACACATGAATATCAACAGAATCAACCAATCTAGGCCCCTGAAGGCTTTCAGAGACTGAAACACACACACACAGAAGAAGAAGAAGAAGAAGAAGAAGAAGAAGAAGAAGAAGAAGAAGAAGAAGAAGAAGAAG
>CAJQZJ010018033.1:11783187-11811437 GCA_907164525.1 Lophiomys imhausi | reverse complement strand
AGAAGAAGAAGAAGAAGAAGAAGAAGAAGAAGAAGAAGAAGAAGAAGCTTAGACTTAACCCAAACCTCCCTATACAAATACAGAGGATAGGCAACTTGACCTTCAAAAAGACCCCTTAGCAAGTACGGGTGGGGTAGTGTCAGTCATAGACTTTGTTACCATTGGTGGGACATTTTACTCTAGTGGAGCTGCCATGTCGGGCCCCAGAACAAGAGGAAGCTCTTAGTCTTCATGTGACTGATGAATTGAGGGGGGCTAATATGTGGAGCACCTCACACTGGAGGTGTAAGATAGGTGGTAGATGGGGTAGAGGATGGGAGGATGGAATGGAGAGGGCAGAAGGAGCAGGCTGTGATTGATATATAACAAACTAATAAATAAATATTAAAAAAATAAGGTTAGGCCCAACCCCTCCTATTAAGGCTGGAGGAGGTAACCCAGTATGAGTATAGGTGTCTGAAAATGAGTCATAGGAATAAGAGACAGCTCCTGGTACCATTCTTAGGTATCCCACAAGGACACCAACCATAACATATGTATAGAACACCTAGCCAAGACACATGCAGGGTCCATGATTGTCACTTCAGTCTCGGTGAACCTCTATGCACCTTGGTTAATTGATTCTGTGGGTTGTTTTCTTATGGTTTCCTTGACTCTTGTGGTTCCTACAATAGGGGAGATTTCTTGAAGGGAGGATTCCCCAAGTTCTTCCTAATGTTTGGCTGTGGGTTTCTGCATCTGGTCCTATCATTTCCTAGATGAAAGAAACATCTCTGCTGAAAACTATGCTAGGCTCCAGTCTACATGTATAACAGAGTATCATCAGGAATTATTTCATTGAATTTTTAAAGTTCTATCATTATTATTATCATTCTTTATTATTATTATTATTATTAATTATTATTATTGTTATTATTATTATTATTATTATTATTATTATTATTATTATGCCAGTTGTATTTTGTTCAATGGGCTATCCAGTATCTAGTTCCTCCTCTTCAGGCAGTGTCTGATGTAGGCTCCTTCTAATTCCATGGTATAGAGATAAGGTTATTGTGTAATTCAAATACTGATTTCTGTGTCCCCCCCACCCCCAATATTTGATATTTGATTGCAATCCTTGTACTTAGAATCTCCTGTCTGAATGGTATGTAAAGACTTCTCCCCAATTGTACCCTAATACGACAATAAAGCATCTTAGAGCCAATCACTGAGAAGCAGGGGGATTAGGGCTGGACTTCCTTCCTTCCAGGGGAGGAGGAGCTAGAGGAGAAAGCAGGGGATTTTCAGAGAGACAGAGAAGTAGAGGAAAGGAGATATCAGAGGAGTTTCAGCTTAAGCAGGAAAGCCACAAAGTACAAGTATCTCTGAGAATTACTCTGGGGAGAAGCCAGGTTAGCTTAGGGGATTAAGAATAGAATAATAACTGCATGGTTTTGTGTTGTAAAACATTTTTGACAAATAATATAATAGAGTTTCAATTATTTGAGTGATAACCAGGTTAAGAGGAAAACTGTGAAACTAACACAACTGTTTATAAATTTACAATAACAATGTGTGGCACTCAAGTTGGAGTAATCATTGGTTAGAAACTCCTAAAATTACACACCCGAGCAAATCTTTCATGCATTGTAGGTTGGAGATTTTGTGGCTTGGTTTCCGAATCCTTCCATTGGAAGTCATGCCTGGTTAAAGAGTATGGCCAGTTCAGGGTCCCTATCCCCATTACTAGGAATCTTTGCTAGGATCACCTTCACAGATTCCTGAAAATACTGATTTCATGAGATTGCTGCTTTGCCCCCACACTCCAATTCCAGTCCTGTCCCTCCACCTATTCTGTCCTGCATCCATCAGCACTCACCCCCAGTCCACCCTCAAAACACTGTTCTACTTCCCCTTCTTGTTATTTAGCCACTCTGTGTCTATGCATTGTAGTCTGCTTACCCTTTACTTTACAGTTAATACCCATTATAAGTGAGTTCATACAATGCTTGTCTGTCTGAGTCTGGATTACTTCACTCAGGATGATATATTTCTTATTCCTTCCACTCAACTGTCTGCAAATTTCATGATGCTATTTATTTTAAAGGATGAATAACAGTCCATTGTATAAATGTACCACTTTTTTAAATCAATTTTTTTAAGTTAGGGACATCTACATTTTTTTTTTATTTTCTGGCGATTATAGATAAAGCTGCTATGAGCATAGTTGAGGTAGTGTTCTTGCAGTAGGATGAAGCATCCATTGGGTATATGCTCAGGAGTGCTTGCTATAGCTGGTTCTTGAGGTAGACCAATTCCCAATTTTCGGATAAACCACCATATTGATTTTCAAAGTGACTGTACAAATTTTCACTCCCACCTGCAATGGAAGAGTATTCCTCTTGCTCCTCATCCTGGCCACCATGAGCTGTCACATGTGGTTTTGATATTACCCATTCTGGCATGTGTACAGTTCAGAGAGCTATGGTATTTCTGAAAGACAGCATTTCAGAGCACCACTTCCCATTCCCCAGCTCTTAGATTCCTTTAGTTTCCTCTTCGGGATTCTCTGAGCCTTTGGAGGTTGAAGGATTAATACTGGTGTCCCATTTAGGACTCAGTACTCCACTCAAATTTTATTCTCAGGACTTTGATTGGTTATGCATCTCTCCAGTGACTGCTATTCCCTGGAGAAAGATGTTTCTCTGACTAAGGTTGAGAGAAGGCTATGTTTGTTGGTAGCAAAATCTGGTCAAATTATTTTGTACAACTCTTCCCTGATAGTAGAATAGATAGATAGTTCCAATGCCATCCTAGTTGCATAGAACAAAATCATAGTTATTGATCTTTCCTTTTTTCCCTTTCCCATCCATATTCAGTCCATCAGAAATCTTCCTTCAATGGCTATCTCATCTCATTAGCCCTCCTATCATCTTTTTCATAGATGTTGCAATGGCCTGACCCATCTACCTGCCATTTTACTTCTCTTGTACCTCTAGTTTTGCTGCAAGTATCTGTTCACTGGTCTTATAAATCTAGAAACTAGTTTCTTTCACTACACTCTTTAGTACTCAGCAAATGACTTCCAAAACTAATTAGTACAAATTGACTTATTTTATGGTCTACTTCAATTTTTCTGTATACCTCACAGTCTTTAAGCCATCCATTCTGATTTCTTCTTTCCTATGATATTCTTTGGTACTCAAATTTTGGTGTAGAAGGCAGGGTTTCACTTTTTTCTTTTTATGCAAAACTGTCATTTCAAATACTGGTATTGAACATTCCCTCTTTTTCCTGATATCTCTGTCCAAACCTACAGTCTAGTAAAAGCCTTTATTCTTCTCACTAGAAGAGATCCTCTTGAATTACTACAGAATTTTTTATTTTGAACACTTTTCTTAATATTATTATGAAATAAATTATATGCTTCCTTGATTACTTATATAAAATCAGCTTTTTTATAAAAGTGAGTGCATATCTATAAAGCCAGTTTTATTGTTTTAATTAATTAACATAGGGTAAGAGTTTTAATAGCTGTAAAAAACTAAGTAAATATAAAATTTCTCAACATTATTAAGTTGCAGTTTGTTAGTTTTATACAGCATTTTCTTCCCAATGTATCTATAACCTCTTTTGAATACCTGAACTGCCTCGTTCTTGTTGAGCTCACTTGTCTGCTTGTTTAAGATTATAAATTGATTGACAGATGTATAGTCAAAATGTAGCATTGTAACATCCACTCACCTATGTTAAATGTGGCATGCTTCACCTTTTCAAATTGTTTTCTTTCTTGAACTTTTAGCCTTTTTATAATTTTTTCACTATAACCAACACTAGAGAATTTTTAAAAATGTGCTTCATTTTACACACATTGAGTGCTTTTGATAAAAGCTCAAAGTCCTTTCTTACTGGGCTCCTACAAAAAAAGTGTATACTGAATTAAACTGACAGACAAAATATCCCCAATTGCAGCTCAATACTTTCATAGAGTCTAAAATATACCAATCATAAGAATTTTTGTAGAGCTATGCTATGAAAGGATAACCCATCAGAAATGTTATGTCTAGTTAAAATTGGACGGATAAGGGGGAATCCTATTCAAATAGGAAGAAAGGATCCATGACATTTTCAGGAAAATGGATAGAAATAAAGATCACAATGGTAAACAAGTCAAACAAGGACAAATATCATGTGTTCCATGAGATGTGAAGTATCTAGATCTATACAAGGGGAAATTGAAAGGATTTTTTGAAGGCAGGAAGAAATACAAGGAATGAATATGAAGAGCAAGAAAGAATAATGTGAGAGAAAATGGCAGAAAAATAGACTTTTTCGTTCTTACTTGAAATTTACAGTTTATTTTTAATGCATCTATGTCTATTTCTCTAAAATAGTGAAAAGGGACATAGAATAGTGTTTGAGGAAGCATGAGAAAAGTCCAATGGCATACATGTTTGAAAATGTCATAAAGTATCCCATTATTTTTAATGCTACTGAAAAATTACTGAAATAATTATAATATAAATATGTTTTATACTCCATTGGGGTCTGAAAAATGCTGTGAAGACAAAGATGAAAAGTCTAGTTATAGAATAATTTCTATACCATATGTATGTTTGTTATATGTTTCTGTTCATTATTAGTTAAAAATAATCAAATTTAAACAAATGTGCTTCATCAAACAAATATTTAAGCCACCAATTTCTCTAAGGAGTGAGTAGCAAAGTGACTTGACTGGCTAGACCAAATGTTAATTAATGTTCATGTCTCACTTATCAAACTAAAATCCAGTATTTTTTGTAGACTTTACCATGTGTTAGGAGAGACTGGTTTTAGCAAAAGGGCTTAGATCAGCACTGCTGAATTGAATCTGCCTGACTCACTTCTCATTTTTCTTCTAACCAAACTGCCCTTTCAAGCTTAAACTTTCTACAGATCAATATTTTAATCCATATAGTTCCCTTAGATGACATTGGAACCATCTTTTTAGGTAGTTTTGTAACAATTCAATTGTACAATTATGTACATACTTGTAGATGAATTTATAAGAAATGATTCTCCTCATGGTTAAAACAAATAAATATTTCCTCATACCTTTCCACTTTTGTATACCTCTTAACAAAAATATAGGGTTTTAGAATGTCTAAATGGTTCATATGATGTTTTACTGTTCATCATTCAAACAGAAAAATCAAATAATTTGCATATATCTATAGAATTTTCTTTTAATATAAAAGTTGATACTTTATAGAGTTTATTGTGCTGAGGATTATACCCAGGGCCTAACACACATTAGGTAAGCCAACATTCTCCAGCCCAGTTTCATGATTTGCTAAGAAGTAATCACTAATGGTGTTTCATTTGTAATTTATGCCATTTAACTACTGTTTAAAATTTGTTTCCTTCTGCTATTTTAGTTCAATTCAAACTATAAAATGACTTTAGAAAAGCAGCTTTGTCTCAAATAAACATTTTGTTATCATTTATATCTTCAGTATTTTTTTATATTTTCTGCATGTAACTTTCACTTTACAAACATAATAGTAAGATGATTTTACATATGGAGTTGGGTTTTGGGTTTTATTTTCCTAATATACAGTATCTTTTACCTCCACCACTTTCCTGGACAAAATACATTCTCTGCACTGATCATCTAATAGTTTTTGAAATAAATGCAGGCTATGGAATAAAATGAGGTTAATTTAAATCTAGATCTAGATCTGTAGTATATATATATATATATGAGTGTTTTTGTGTGTATGTGTGGAAGGGGTGGGATTTGGGAATCACAAAAATTTCTCAATGCCAAATCTATAACCATGTAATGGTGTTCAAATTTTAGAATATAAATACATTTATAAGGAACATCTATTTTCTTTAAAATTCTCTCCTATACCCAAATATTTCAATCACTATGGAAAATGAAGATACAAATTATTGATAAGTCCATTATATAGGAAACCTTAGAAAATAAAGTATGTTATTGAACTTGAGATATGGTTCAGCCTTTGAATGCTTACTGGTGGTGCAGAAAGACCAGGTTCTGAGCAACTATCTGAGGGAGTTCTCCATCTGTAGAGGGATTTTAAAAAATTATTTATTTATTTTACATTCCAATCTCAACCCCCTTCCCTCCCTCCCTCCCTCCCAGTCCGACCCTCCTACCCCTTTCCGTGTACCTCCCCTACCAGCATGCCACCAACCCACTCAGGCACATCAAGTTGCCTCAGGACTTCCACTGAGATATAAAAATAAAGTGGAATATATTTCGAGATATAAAAATAAAATGCATCCTCTTCCACTGAGGCAAAATTAGGCAGCTCTGCTAGGAAAATGGGCTCAAGAGGGAGGCAACGGAGACCAAGTCTGAGATAGTTTCCAATCCAGTTGTTAGGGGATCCACTTGAAGATCAAGCAGCCCATCAGCTTCATATGTGTAGTTGGCCTAGGACCAGGCCATGAAAGTTCTTTAGTTGGTGGCTCAGTTTCTATGTGCTGCTCTCTGTCAGAGTTAATTGGCTATGTAGGTCTTCTTATGGTGTTCTTGACTCCTCCAGCTCCCTCTAACCTTCCCCTAACTCTTCTTGAAGATTCCCTGAGTTTCATCTAATGTTTGGCTGTGTGTTTCTGCATCTGTTTCCATTTCTGCTGGATAAAGACTCCCAGATAGCGGTTATGTTAGGTTCCTGTCCAGTGTCCTCTCCCCATCCACTTTCAATGTCTATTTAATTTCCTCTACTTAGAGGGATTCAAGCATCCCTTTAGTTATGTTACTTTATGTTACTTAGTTTCTTTGGGTTTGTGGACTGTAGCTTGGTTATCCTGTACTTCATGGCTAATATCCACTTATGAGTGGGTATATACCATGTGTGTCTTTCTGCATCTGTATTTTCTCACTCAGGATGATCTTTTCTTCTTCCAAACATTTGCCTGTAAATTTCATGGTGCCTTTGTGTCTAATAGCTGAGTAGTATTCCACTGTGTAAATGTACCACACAAAATCTCTTTATCTATTTCTCAGTTGAGGGATGTATAGATTGTTTCCAGTTTTAGGCTCTTATGAATAAAGCTGCTATGAACATAATTGAGGAAATGTCCTTGTGGTTTGATGAAACATATATTGGGAGTGATATAGCTGGATCTGGAGGTAGAACTATTCCCAGTTTTCTGGGAAAGCATCAGATTGATTTACAGAGAGATCGCACAAGTTGGCACTCCCACTAGCAATGGAGGAGTGTTTCTCTTTCTAACATCCTCACCAGCATGTGCAGCCATTCTGAGAGGTGTAAGATGGAATTGTGTAGTAGTTTTGATTTGCACCCTTCCTTCTGGGAAGGAATCAAAGATCTAGGTATATATGATAAGTCTGGAATGCAGACACACTCTGGATTATACTATCATCTGCCTAGAACACAGACACACCCATAGTACACACCTTTAATCCTGAACATTGAAAGTAAAGTTAGTTTATATTCTGAGGGGTAAAATAAAAAATCATAGAGAAATTTGACAGAATGATTCAGAGATGGGATATGCCCCACTCTCACAAAAACAGGACAGAAAGAGAAGCTTTATAAGAGCAGTTCAAAGAGTTTTGGGCTCTTTTTAAAGATATGTCTTCATTTTTTAATTTTATTCAAATTTAGTTTTCTTTAACAAACATGTGTCCTATTCTTTTTTTAATCTTTTTTTTAATTTTTTAAAATTTAATTTTTATTTCTTCAAGTTACATCTCCATCGCAATCCCCTTCCTACTCCTCCCTCCAACCTCACCCTCCCACCCTCTTCCCCCTCAATCCACCATCCCCTTCCTTTTTTTTAAAGTTTAAGGTATATCTTTTTCCCCACAACAGCTCCCCTTTTCAGTCCAACAAATGGCTCTTTCTCTTATAGCAATAAATATAATACAAAACAGCAGAAATAATTAGGCCACAATTGTGAGAGTTATATGGCTTAGCATATATTCTCAATGTCCAGTCCATATGTATTTGGCACCTGACTTTAACATTCTACTATCTAACCATCTCCATGAGTTTAAAGTTCTATAGTTTTTTGTTTTTTTGTGTGTGTGTTTCTTTGTTTTATTTTTGTTTTTGTTTTAACCAAGAGTTTCTTACCAGGACAGTTTTACAGAGACAGGTTGCAGAGACAACACGCTAGACACAGATGAATATAGAACGAGACAGAGAATGAGAAGGAACCAGAAGATTAAAACATACTGCCAGAATTAATTTGAGTCCAGGCAGAGTAATTCAATCAGAAGTCAAAAGAAACCAGTTTGAATAAGTCAGCTTGGAGAGGAGTTTTTCCAGAATAAGTGAGTTGAACCAGCCAGTGAGAGTTCAGAACGAGCTAGAAAGTATTAAAATAGCACTCATCTTATTCCATCATCTGAGGAAATAAAAACATTTACACCAATCTCATCTTTTGGATCCTGCTGACACCCACATACATGAAGCATTTGTTTATAAAACATTCACAGGTAAAATAAACAATAAAATCTAGTTTAAAATCTTAAAGAAAAGAATCACTTTTTAATATGTTCATGAAGAAAATCAAAATGGTCTCTGTGAGAGGAATTTTATGGAAAAGGGACAATTGAAATCAATTTTAGTACATCTTACTGCCAGTGTGAGAAATATCAAAAGGTCATAAGTTTAATTCTTTAAGGGATGTCTATTCTCATAGTACTGAAACTTCTTTATTAGATCTAATATTAATATAGTTACCTAATTCCAATAATGGTTATTATTTAATCCCATGAATAAAGTCTACAGTAATGATAGATTAAATCTAACAAACTTTGCATATATACCATATACTATATGTATATTTTGCATATATATGCATATGCATTTAGATATTTATGTTTATATACACAAAATTTTCAATACAAAAATGGTATAAATTTGATGAAAGCAACAAGGAGTATATTAGATGGTTTAAATGGAGGAAATATAAGAGGTAAATGACTGGAAAGGGTAAATGATGTAATTATAATCTCAAAATATAAAAATTATTAGAAAATATCAATATATCTGAAAAAATTCTACTACCTCTCAGATTTCTACATTAATATCTTGCCAATGTGATTATCAGAACTTTGGTGACAAACAATTAAATGCAATTTTCTCAATGTAAGGACATATAGAATTTTTTAGATTCGTTAAAAATTCATACATTCAGTGAAGGCTAAAAAAATTTGAAGTATTAATATGGCCTATGGCATCACAACTGATGTCTATGGATATTTCACAGCATGCTCTTGCATCTTAAATTCATAGTAGCTATTTAAACTTTAGAGGTACTATGGAGAAACATTGATCCTTGAATACTATAGCCACCACGAATGATATATAAAAAAAAATCTCCTAATTGTGTACTACAATTTACAGTCATCGAAATACTTATCAAAATAAATTCTATAGTTAAGACTTCACAGAATAAAATTATAAATGAATCAATCAACATTTTACAAAAAACATAATTCTATTATGTAAACAAGAAGATAATGTAAATAAATAAAATAAAATCTTCCATATATATGTGTATACTTTTTATATTTTGATCACTGTTGTGGTTCATAAGTATCATAAGTAGGTGATCTTATTACCTCTCTTTTGTGTAAGCTTGCATGATACCTTCTGGTAGGGAGAAAGCTTTCAGAACAGTTCCATCACAGGGATTTTTGGGTCCTGTTTCTAAAATGTATGGTGACTTCAACAATAAGGACTTGCCTTCTACCTTTGGGAAGCAATCAGGGTAACAGCAATAGGTTTTATGTTCTGTAATTCTCACTGATAGACCTGGCCAGCAACTCAAAAAACTTCTCATGTCTGTTATTGGGAATTTTATTAGGTTGTCTTTGTTTCTTGGACAAAGCACCATCAGATCAGATGAGAAAAGTTCATAGATGTCCCTCAACCAAGGAATGGATAAAAAAAAAATTAACTGTGGTCCATCTACACAATGGAATACTACTCAGCCATCAGAAACAACAAAATCATGCAATTTGTACCCAAATGGATGGAACTAGAGAAGCTCATCCTGAGTGAGCTATCTCAGACTCGGAAGGATGCACATGGCATCTATTGACTTATAATAAGATTTTAGCCAGATAGTACAGGATAACTATATTACAACCAATGCACCAAAGGGAACATGAACATAGACTTTTTTCCTGTCAATGAGACACTTTTCCCTAGTGGTGCTGCTTGTAGGCCCCCAGTGTATAAGGAGGCTCTTGGCCCTCATATGACTGATGAACTGGGGAAGGAAACTGTTATGTAAGGACACTCCACTTCATAGGAGTGGGATTGAGGGGATAGGGGGTAGAGGGTGGGAGGGCGGTACTGGGAAGGGTGGAAAGAGGACACTATGATGGAGATGTAACCTGAAGTAATAAATAAACATTAAAAACATATATTTATCCACAGAATTATGTGTACTATAGGATTTTGTTGACACAGGGTTAATAATTCCTTGTGGCTCTTCAAAAATGCTTATATTTATTTTATCCACCTTCCTCTGTCTTCTGTATTTACCTATCTTCCCCTTCCTAAAGGCCACACCATTTCTATTTTTCCTCTCATATAAAAACTGCAATCTCCTAGGGCTACAAAAAAAAAACAAAACAAAACAATTAACTCCCCAGAATATATGTTTCAACCTATACAGAATGGCTACAGTTAGTATGTCTGAAAATAGTCACGTAAAAAAAGCCTCTTTGAAAGCATATCAGCACTTGTCTTTCTTGAGTTGCTGAGCTTGATAAAAATCACATACCTTTGAATCTGTGTGTTGGAGGAGCTAAGTGAGATACTATAGTGCACCGAAGTAAGAAATTATTGAGTAGTAAGAATTTTTTACCTGTACTATTGTGGAAATACCTTGAAAAACTGGAGATCTGGATTAGCTGAATAGAAAAAGTAATGGAGCTATACTTGGGGACGCATGCAAAACTGAATGGAAGGAGACATCTACCAGATGTGTGACACATCTCTCTCACTGAAGTCAGATGTTATGGTGCCATCAACACTCAATAGGAAGGCTTGTGTTGAAGAGTTAGTGAAATTTGCTTTGTTATGAACATCACTGTGTCTTTTTTACTTTGCTAAAAGAGGCATTGCTCATTCCAAACTACTTCACATGAACCATGATGTTCATCAGATTCCTTTTTACTAAGGGTGGGATTTAAAGATTTGCTTCTAGGTGTGGATATAGTAGCAGAATTTGTGAATGTGATGAATTTCAAAAAAAATAAGCATCCTTTCTCTAGGCATCTACTGAAGTGAGCTTGTCATTTGCTTTTAAAATAAAGAATGGTAAATCTAAGAAAAAAATTTTCTACCCTAAAAGGAAAATAATCTTGACTTGGAATTTTGTCCCATCTGTTTCAATGAGTGCAAATATGTTTTAGTTCCATATTCCAGACATGTCTTCTTCCTGAGTAAATACAACACTTTTACAAAAAGAAGGTGAAACCAAGATTGCAGTTAATGCCATGTAGCAATTTGTTACTTTTTTGGTTAAGTAATGTTAATTGTATGACTAAAACTGTAAGATACTTTTCAAAGGCTGACATGAAAGGTGTTTGATTTTGATGATTTGAATTGAGTATTAAAATACCCAAGCTTATAATTTATTTTTTCTTTTTCTCTATTTTGTTAAGTAGTCTACTATTACATCATAGTTATTATAAATATATTCATTGTCAAATGGTCAAATGCCTTAACGTTCATTCATGGGGCATGGACTTGAGATGGCACTTCATAAAATTCAACACAGGTGGTAGCTTGATTAACTGTAATACTACTGTATGCTTGGAATTATTAATTTTTTGTTTCATGATATACACCATGTCACCACTGTGGTGGAATTCAAATACATGGCCAATCCACAGAATATGTCTTTAATTTCTACTTTCTAGGGCTATTTCTTCCCCCACCCAGGGTTACTTCTAAGACCAAATCTGCATCCGTCAGAATCCATTTAGGAAATATAATTTATACCAGAAATCATTACAGGGAAATTTTGAAACAATTATTTCTGATACATGTATTTACTAAAGATAATCAGTTAATAAATGGAAGAAAACACCAAAAGCATAGAAATATCAAATGCAGTGAAGAGATGCTACACATTTACCCAAGGAAGTTTATGCTATAAAGAAAGTAAGAGAAAATTCACATCTCAGTTCAGGATTTGAATGTAGACATCATTAGAGAAGGTGGGCCACGAAATAGATATTTAGTGACAAGGACAAAGGGATGCCAGCAGCTTCCCAGACCTACCAAGGTGGTATCTCACTGAACATATTACTGTAAAGAAAAGTATGGATTTTCCAGACAATGAAAATGATTAATACAAGAATGTCTCAAATATACCAAAAAAGGAAAGCATTTATTGGACACTCAAATTTAACCACCTTCTTCTTTTATTGATTAAATGCTAGTATATGGTGAAATGGACATTCCTGGGAGTCACACACAACTGTTTGTTTCCACACTGCCACCAATGAAGTTGCTTGTTGTCTGCAGCTGATTCCAGTTAAAGAGCATGTTAGGTACTTTAATTTGGTTCATAGTTAGAGTGGTTTTGTCAATCATGGCAGGGAAAGTAGTGTAGAATGTCTGGTCACATTTAATTTTCAGTATTTACCAATAAAAAATGAATGTGGACGTTTAGTTGGGGTAATCCTCTTTGACTTTTTATTTTATTCAGGAAATAAGTCGACAGAATTATGCTACCCACATTCAGAATGGGTGTTCAGTAAAATCGCTTGTGAAACACCATCAAAGACACTCCTTGAGGTGTGTCTTCAATGAGAATCCTAATCTAATCAAGTAGACATTGAAGACTAACAATCATAAAGGGGTTGAAGATTATAAACTTGTTTTTCTTAAGCTGTTGGTCATCAGAAACAAGAATAAATCATATCAGAATACAAAAAAAAAATTTCTCTACTTGGCTTTCCAGGGAATTTGTCATGTAAACTAAAAAACAATTTGCCCTAGATCTCAAAGAAAAAGTATCTGGGCATAAAACAGATTTCATAAGATAAGACACAGCAATATTGCCTGATTTTTAGCTAAAAAGAGTAAATTAGTAATTGTCATAATAAATACTACTATAAATAACTTAAAATATGATTGGATAACCCATTTAAGCTGAATTCTACAATAAATGTTAAATTTGTTTGTCATCAACTTCATGTCTGTGAATTTAATTTTAATCAATGGAGCATACTTTTCTTCCTCTGCATTTTTACACATTGTGTTATATATTTATACTTTCTGTCTAAAATTTTTATAGAGATATTTTTAAATGGTGGTTACAACCATTAGTGACAATGAATGAATCAAATACCAAAGCAGTGAACGATATTTTTCATGACTAACTAATTGATTTCTGCAGTCACACCTAAAATTCTCTGAAATTTGGGGGTTCATAAGATGGAGAAATGAGCTAAACATAGTGTTTCCCTGATTATATATACTTTTTTGTACTGGTGACGTTTTGCAATGATAGAGTTTCAGTAAACTGCTACTAGATGCAATTTTTTTTCTACAGTAGAAAAATAGCAACTGCTAATTTTAGTTGGATATAAAGGCCTACAATTATGTTCTCTTCTACCAGAAAATTTCTTGTAGTTTTCTGTGTAGTGCAGTGCTTTGTAGTAGCATTTTTTTTTTTTAGGTATCTGTACTGTCTAATCCAGCAATGCAGAAATATATGATAAAGATATTTTTCCATAAGATAAAAAGTAAAGCATTTGATGTTAGTCTTACATTGAATTTTAAGAACTGAATAAGTTAAGATTTATCTTTCAAAACTATACAAAATATCCTGAACATAGTTCTGTGCTAAGATATGATATTCAAAGAACTGTAGCAGAGGAAACATATCATAAAAGGGAAAAGAAATATATGCTTGTACAGTTCAGAGCAAAAGAAAATTTGTGCCATGTTTGGGGAAGCACCATGACATGAAGATATTTTTTTTCTTTAAAATTTAAAAAAGAAACTAGCATATAGTCCAGCAATACCTTTTTGGGTACACATTCAAAGGAAATTAAATCAATATAGGAAGGAAAGATCTGTGTCTAATGTGCATTTTCCAGAAGGACTAGTGGGTAGAATGAACATGAATATTTATTAAAGATTAAATGTATAAAGAAAAGGCAGTTTAAATGCAAGTGGACTACTACTCAGTCAAAAAGAAGTAAAAAAATGATGTTATTCCTAACAGGTAAGATGAACACAGAGGACACTTTGTTAATTGAAATTAGATAGACTGAGAAAAAAAAATGCAAAAATTTACTTATGTGTGAAGTTTGCAGGAGCAATATCATAGATGAAGAGTATAATCCTAATACCATAGGCTTTGTGATTACAAGTGCTGAATTGAGCAGAGAAATATTATGTTAAAGGTTATAACATTTCAAGACCATGTCTGAGGAATCTATTATATAATGAGGTGAATGCAATTACTAATACATAATATTCTTGGGAAAATGTTAAGAGAATAAAGGTAATATGTCATCCACACAGAAATAGTAAACAACATGTGCTTCTGGCAATATTGTTGTGTATGAGAAATATATAGAATTGTATGTGTCAGTTTAAAACAATAGATAAATATATTTGAAAATATAATTAAAGAATAAGAAATACCATATTGATCTAGCAATCTCCTTTATGGTCTATATACAAAAGAAATGAAATGAAAACCTCATGGAGTCATATTCTTTCCTACATTCTCTACAGTACTCATTATTCAAGACAGACTTTGATGGATGATGGATAAACACTTCTTCTACATATGCCTAGTGCTATATAAGTGGAAGATGGCTAGGAACTAGCAAGACTTTTCTGTTTCCTTTTTCACTCTCTGGTATATTGAGAATCCCAAATTAACTTCCTGTTAAATAGATGTCATCTGTTTTTCATTATCCACTATGTTTCCTTTTGTTCTTTATTATATAGTCATTAATCTTTCTACTTCCATATATAGTCATTTTATTGTCTATATCTAAGTTTTACAACAATATATTTTGATATACATGCACATAGTGATGGAAATAGATAATTCCATCAAGCAAATTAATACATTGTTAACATAAAACAATTTCCTTATCAAGTTCAAAGCTCCATCCTGCTAAGCTTTGTTTATCAACTTTACACTAGAGTACTTGAGAAACCAGTCTCAGTTAAGGGATTGCCCAAATAATATAGCCCTGGGGATATAGCTTTGGGATATTGCTATAATTGTTAACTGACATAGGAGTATTCAGCTCAATGTGGTTAACACCATTCCATGAGCAGGTGGCTCAGGGTTCTATTTAAAATATAATTATTATCATGTGTATGAGGCAGCATGCAGTGTTTTTTATGGTTTCTGTTTCCAGGTTCTGCCTTAAGTATTACTCTGGACTTCTTCAATGATGGACTGTAATCTAGATATGTAAACAGAATAAATCATTTCTTCCTGTAATCTGTTTTTGCTTAGAGTGTTTATGTTTTAAATAATAGAATAAAATATAATACGTTAACATAAAAGCTAACACATCAGAATTGGACAAAAGAAACAAATATAAAGGAAAGAGCCCCAGAAAAGGCAAAGGTATCAGAGTTCCAGTCATTGGCACAGCCAAGAATACTATAAAAACAACTAAACTGGGAAACATAATATATTTGCAAAGGACCTGGGGAAGACCAGTGCAGGACTCATGCATGCTGCTTTAGTCTCTTTGAGTTTGTAGGAGTTTTGCTCATGTTGATTTAGAGAGACTTGTTTCCTTGGTATTCTCCATACCCTCTGGTTCTTACAACATTTCTACCTCCTTTTCCTCAGTGTTCCACGAATCCCTAAGGGGAAGTATTTGATCTTTTATGATAGCCACAGAACAGAAACCAGAACAAGCATCTTTTAGTCCATGACATCTACCAGTCACAGTGCAAGGAAAATGGACTAATTTGCTTGACATAGCTGTAACTTCATTCACACAATATTTTATGAATTTACCATTTAAATATATATATATATACAATTATTCAGTAATTTTTTCTGACTCTAGATAATTGTAAATTGCATAATGTCCTCCAGATTTATACTGTTAGAAAAAAAAAGAAAGCTCTCTCCTTTTCGGGATGAATAATAATCACTGCAATTTCTTTATTGAGTCATACATTAGAACATACATATGTTATTTTCATGTTCTGGCTATAGTTAGTAATACTAATTCAAGTTTCTAATTTCATTTGTTTTTATCCATATCCAGGAAAAGGACTTCCAGGTCACATAGTAATTCTGTTTTCTCTTATTGAAGAATGGTGATACTTGCTTCTCTTTAATACCTCATGTTTTATTCAAATCTTATTCAAAGATTATTTGTTCTCGATGATATCTCACTTTTACCAACCCAGAAACATTAAATATTCTCTGCATTTCATGAATAAAAACAGAAACAAAAGGAAAACACTAAGAACTAAGCTACGCACAGGGCCCATAAATTTTGGATTTGTTATTTATAATGGTATTTGATATTTTTTAATTAGAACACTAAAATAAAAATTAGAACTCTATGTTGGATTGCTGCAAAAAAAGAAAAAAAAAGAATAGGAGGACACTTTGCAAGTACTTTTAGATAACTACTTGACAAGCTCAGCATATCCATCTTTTCTCATTGTAATATCTGAAACCACAAATGTAACAAGGGTTTGCTGAAGTTTACTTTGTTCTGAATAAATATTGATACTACAAGGAGTTTTGTTGTGGAATATTATTATTCTGAGGGTGAGCTGGGCCTCTTAGAGCCCCTTCGTTCCCCAGTAAATGGCATAGAAACATTATATTTTATGAATAATCTGTAGGCCTTAAACTGAGCAGTCCCTGAGCTAATACTAATCCTACCACCCTCAAAACCCAGAAAAATATCTGTCATTTGACAATCTCATGCTTCTCTCCATCAGTTTTTCCTTGGGGGCATTTCACTTGGCCACATGTCCCTGGTCCATCATATCTAATGGATACCTCCTGTTCTTTACATCTCCTTTCTCCTTCCCTCTATCTCCATCTCTCTCTGGTCCCCACCAAGACTCACTACACAATTCCGAGTCCTTCCTTCCTGTTCTCTCTCTGCCTTGCAGCTAAAGGTTGTCACCAACTTTTATTATTAAATCAGGGATAATTGGGGAACATTCTTAGTATCACACTAATACAGAGATGGTTCAATATTCATAATAATGTCCATGGCATGGCAGTAATCATATTTCTGGGGACTAATATCAGCATCTGAAAATATAGTGCATAAAAACCTCCTCATACAGAATTTAGTCTTGTTTCATGAAGCTTTCATATAGATTTTGTATTCTTGTATTTTTATCTTATTAGTTACAGTTTACACAACCACTGAGAGACAGCTACTAGCTTTGTAATTGTTTAAGACTATTTTGGCAGGTGGCACACACATTTAATCAAAACACTCCAGACACAGGCAGAACAGACTGTTCTACATAGTGAGTTCTGGGCCAGCCCGGACTGCATAATGAGAAAAAAAAGAAAGAGATTTACAATAGCATGATGAGTATGAAATTAAAGGCAGGATTAGAATTTTTCCTTGTCTGTGGGGGAAACTAAAATAATGTGTTTCTCAATCTCTCCTATTTCATCAGTTTATATAAATTAATATGTGTGTGTTTTCATGCATAAAATACACACATGTTTGGTAAAATATGTGAATACAGTTTATGCAAAATGTATGAATGAGTGTGCATGTTCTGTAATAATTGATTTCATACAAATATATTAGTAAAACAGTTCTATGTGGTTGTACAAGTAGTCATACCAAAATAAATAGCATATTTTGTTTTTTTTTCTGACTTTTCTGATGAGCCCAGAAAATTTGCTGTTATGATCCATGTTTTGATAATCCTACCTGATTTTGTGTCTGTATTTGTCATCATCTGGTAGTTTACTTGGTGAACTCATGTGATTGATTGCCTGGTGGCTAGTGTGCTTGGCATAGTAAACTTTTCTTTCATAATTCATCAGTTTAGAGAAAGTCTGATCATAGGGTGATACCAAGGTCATGAAAGAGAGAAAGCACACATATTCAAATGTTCTAATTGTAAATCTAAGCGCCAAGTCTAACACAAATGGGACAATAGTTTTTCCTTGTTAAGAATATCTAAAAGGTTCAATCACTGAAAGTGTTTGAAGACAGGAAAACATAAAGAACTAGCATTTTTTAAACCAATGTGTCATGCTAGACATAACACTAACTTTCATTATTACCCAAATTATGACACACCATTTTAAGAGAATGTTAGAATGGATTAATGTTCATAATAATACAAGGTTCTGCATAAGATTCAATAATAATTAACTATTCAATGAAAGAGGATTGAACTATGACTCAGAGTTTGAACAGTATGATGGAAACAGTGTAGTTTTCCAGGTGTATGTATTTGCATCAATGATTTATGCTCAAGAATTTGTGAATATATCCATTTTATGGTACTTTTGTATAATGAAGTTCATAAATAATGAATTCCTTCAGTTTGCTCTTTTCCCAAGACAAAAAGATGAAAGTAAAAACAAACAAACAAAATACTAAAGCCTTGAAGTAGAATATAAAAAGAAGAATGTGGTCATTCTCATAGCAATGGAACAGAAAAGCTTGTGACAAAAATCAATTTGAAAATTATTAAATATAGTACTAAGACTGTAATCCAATATTATTAAGACTTTAAAGAGAAATAGCAGACATTGTTAGAAATGGTTGGAAGGTTGTGGGGAGGGGAATCTTAAGAGGGCCAAAGGGAAAGGAGAGGCCTCATGGGCCCTTATAAAACAACCAAACCTCAGTCCTTTCAGCAGCCTCATAGTTCTGAGGATCCTCCCATTTTGATGGAAGTTTTTGCTTGCTGAAGTAAAGTGGTTATCATTGTTTTTAAAATAAAAATGGAAGCAATAATTAATACAGAATGAACTTATATTCCTACTATGCATTTTAGCAATATGCTTCAAAAATAAATTTACATCTTTACTATTACTTTAAGCATCTTAATATACTTTCAATATTTATTCAAAAACTATACAAACTTTTGTATAAATATATGGTTTTATATATGGAATAAAGGAAAAATGTTATCAAAATATTGTTTCATATTAGCAGAAAATATGGAGATTTTGAAAAATTACTCTGCTGAAGACTTCATATAAATTGCATTAGGTATATCTTAATGTAATGGAACATTATTTTTGCAATAATAATTCCTATAAAGGAACTGAACTCTAGTTGATTACAAGAGTTAGTCAAAAATCATAAATCTACAAATTCAGGCTTCTAGATTCATGAAATCTTTGGTTTTGTAATCATTTTCTACAAATGTCTATAACTCTTTCCCCCTAAATGATTTGTCATCTATTCTCAGAAGCTGTAATTTTCTATATATGCCCAAAATGCACTCAAATGTGTTTTGAGTACAAAGAAAGAAACATTTCTCCTTGCTATAGATCTTTATCCAAGATTCTGGTTCTAGTTTTCTTATGGTTGTCTGTATCTACATTATCAGGGAGGTAAATTTATGAATTTTTAAAGGGAATTCAACCAAGCAATAGAATTTCAGCAATGATGTATGATTAGTGTATATCATAGAAGGAAAATAGATCCTAGAATTAGGAGCTTACTGTAATTTTACTATTCAGCATGTCATTTCTGTCTTAGCATTTAGATTTCAAAAATAGCTAACCTTTATTAGATTTAAGTCTGACTCACTCACTATTTCTTAACTTTCTGGACAATGCCTCTTCATCTAGCTACCTCCTGTCAAGGGCCTCTACTTAGCACTGGAGGGTGACTTCTCACTCTAGTCTGGGCTCAGGCAACTCTGCAAACAGTTCAGAGATCGGCAATCAAAGCTTCTGATGATAGTAGAGAAATTAAATAAGAGTTGTTTCCATGAGAACAAAGAGCTGAGCATAAGAAGTTTGAGTTGCCAAAATTAAGATTATATTTGGCCACAATGGTATTGACCCTTGATTATTGATGTAAAATTAAGATTGTATTGGGCTACATCGGTATTGATCTTTGTATATTGATACAAAATTAAGGGTAACGCTTCTTAAAGGTATTGTTCGTAGTAATACTTAAAAATGAAATGTCAAGTTTTGACCTCTTGCTACCAACCGACATAAACTGTTTAGGATAATTAAGAAACGGAAACTAATAGTCATGAAAACGTGTCATTTTGTTAGTTACTATGACAGTCTATCACAGTTATTTTCTAAGCTACTCAGAAATCAAGTTGCTAAGAGACAAGCAATATTTGCTTATCTAAATATAAGAAATAGATAGGGCAACTTCAAAAACCTCAAGAGATCTGCAGAATATGGCATTCAAAGATGTTTTCTTAACTTAAGATTTTTTGATATCGAGACATGTCAGCTCCTGACAGCACCCCCTATTCTACTCCAAGTAGAAGATGAGCATCGAAGAATCTCCAGTGGGAGATGATTAAATGGGTGGTAAGCCTTTCTCTTGACAAGAAAAACCCCTTGCTTCAACTGTAGACAGATTTCTGTCCAAAAAGGACAAAACTTGGAAGCAGAGAAGTCGACAGCCTAGCTCTGCCAAGACAGGGTAGGTAAGTACTTCATAATTCCTGCTCTACAATCAATGTCTGTCAGAGAAACGGGGCCAAATGGCTGAAGATTGATGCTGTAATATATGGAGAGAAAATGGGAACTGTCCAGGCAGCCACTGGTATATCATTTCTTAGTTTTGGAAGCTGCAGGCCCTGCACTTCCTATATAATCAGATATATTTATCCCTCTCAGGTCTCTGAGGTGGTTGAAGAATAGATAGCTAGAGTCTCATAGTTAAATTTTGAGTTGTTTAGGAATCAAGAGGGTGTTCTGGATCTAAGAAGATATTTTTAAAATTATGAGGCAAGTTAGTATGAAAGCTGAGTTAGATATAGAACTTTAAACTCATGGAGATGGTTAGATAGTAGAATGATAAAGTCAGGTGCCAAATACATATGGACTGGACATTGGGAATGTATGCTAAGCCATATAACTCTTATAATTGTGGCCTATTTATTTCTGTCGTTTTGTATTGTATTTATAGTTATAAGAAAAAGAACCATTTGTTGGACTGAAAGGGAGAGCTGTTGGGGGGGGGAAGAAAAGGGGGAGGAAGAGGATGGCAGGTTGAGGGGGAGGAGGGTAGAAGGGTGGGACTGGAGGGGGGAGTAGGGAGGGGATTGTGATTGAGATGTAACTTGAAGAAATAAAAAATAAATTATTAAAAAAAGATTAAAGTAAAAACAATTCTTTAATAGGTATGAAATTCTTTTTTAAGAACAGGAACATGGACCTTGTTACCTGGTAATGGAAGACTCCACCCTAGTGGAACTTCCATGTATGCCCCCTGTGCAAGAAGAGAAAGCTCTTAGCTGTTATGTGACTGATGAACTGAGGGGCGGGTGATATGTGGAGGTACCCCACACCAGAGGAGTAGAGGGTGGGAGGGTAAGACAAGGAGGGGGTGTAAGAAGGGGGCTGTGATGGAGACGTAACTTGAATTAATAAATAAATGGTTAAAAAAAAAAGAAATCCCTTTTTAAATTTTTGTTTGTTTGTTTGTTTTTGTTTTGTTTTGACTTTTTTTGGATCACTTTTAGCATCTTGGTACTGTTAGGCCTAATGATGACTTCTCTAGTGTGATCAGAACAATGTACAGAGATTACCTAATGTTCACAGACATGTATTTCCCCACACTGCTTGCACTTGGAAGTCTAAGATTAAGGTGAAGGCAATCTTATTTTCCTTTGAGGTCCTTTTCCTTGACCTGCTGTTGGATAGCCTTACCACTTTGTACTTCTGTAGCGCTCTCATTTCTCCCAACTGCTTTGAAATACCTCCTAGTCTATTGAGAGTATTCATCATAAATCTATCTCAATAATCTTAAATACCTCACTTAATCATCTCAGGTATACTTTCTCCAAATATATTGGAACTATTAAAGAATTGGGAAGAATTATTAAAGGACACAATTGAATACTAATCAGGCATTAACAATTGATCAAATGATCAAATAACTTTTTGATAATTTAAAACTGAGTAATATCGCTTTAAATAAAAAATATGTGAGATCTCTAAATGTAAATATGAATAATATCAACTGTTTAAGGCTAGTTTCCCAGAAGAGTGATGGAAAACTGTACAATGATAAGATTTCTTGTTTATGAAATAGAAAATGTAATAGACAATTGGTTTTATATTAAACTTCTAACATGTGTTCGCTTAATAGCACATTTTAAGTTCTGTTATTATAAAATGTCGGTTATATATTTACTTAGTAATTGAATTAAACATCTTCCAACAAAAGTGATGATAATAGCTGGTTCATTTAAGCAGTGCATACAAGTTGAGCTGTATGTGACTTAAAGTTGTTCATTATCTGTGTGTTATATAAAGACATCAGGGAATGGCTAGAAAATACACAAATACCTCAGGGTTTCACATACCTACTACAAAAAGACAAAAGCATCACATTCTTTGTGACTTTAACCAGGGAGCAGGTAGAGAGACAATTCAGGGGAGAAATAGAAAGATGGGATGCATAACAAAAATATTTTTGAAAAACCATTGGAAATCATTTTACATTTACTTAAAAACTTACTACATATTCATAAGTTATGCTACTTTGGGCATGATAATGGTCTGCCCATGAGTCACAGACTAACAAAAACCCCAGCACCATGCAGTAGAAACCTTTCCCATTACTGATCAAGGAATTCAAGATATGTTTCAAATAATATAGGCAATTTCCATTAGCCTTTGTTCTTTCCAGACATTCAAGGTACACCCATAATGGTGAGGACAACACAGACCCCAGACCCATGACTTGGGAGGGAGACCCAAGCAGGCTTCAAGGAAGGTGTGTGCCACCTAGAATATGTTTTAAACTATATGTTACATTGGAGATAATAATACACTTTCCAGATCATTTAAGCTTTTGATCGATTTCATTTCCTCTATTATGCTTCAAAGGCCTCAGCACCTCTCACAAGCTGTTGTAACACACTGTCCATCTAGTATGCCAGACTCACATCTCTGCTAAATCACCTTTGTGTAGGGTGTTCATCAAATGTCATGACTGCTTGTTCCTTTGAGTGAAGCATTAGAATCTCTTTCATTCTAAAACAGAAGCTATGTGTTATATTGTAGTTATAAAAGTGACATTTTACATGGACTAGAATAAAGGCAATGGTTTTCCCACCCTGTAGAGAAGCAAGTGACCTAAAGGATTTACAACAAAATCTCAAGAGAGAAAACAGGTAAATGAGCAGAATATCTGTTTTGAAGGGAAGTAGCACAAGTATTACCTATCATTTTACTGGAAAATCCAATTCTCATATCCCATCTCAGGTCTACTCAATTATAAACAGAGGAGTGGATCTGTAATTCAGTGTTGAAACTGAATGTTCTTTAGGTGATTCTCACATACACTAACTTGTAAGATACACTGACTGACCTGCAGTAACCTCTTGTTGTCCAAAGAGAACAGCTTGATGTCTGAAAATATTCTGGAAAATAGCTCCTAAAATTAGGTTATCTTCTACAGAAATTATAGTGGGAAATGAGACCAAAGGAGAAAAATCTAAAACAAAACAAGAGTAAGTATTTGAATCTCACTTTAAGCAGTTAATAAGGATGGCAGTATGTAATTGAAGAATGGGGATTTGGGAGAATCAGTAGTGAAAATGATTCTTGAGCTAATTTAAAGGAAGACACAGTGAATTGATCTCTTTTTATATATTTTCAAAGCTTGACTCAAGTATTAGTGGTACAACTAGGGAGTAGGTGATGGATGTTAGTGTTTTATCCAAAAAGAGTCTATTGAATTCAGCAACAATAGGCAGACTATAATCACATTTATAGGACGGATGAAGAAATCAGTAAAAGCAGTGCAAACAAAAGCAGGAGGAAAAAACCATGAAAATGGTACCTTGAAAGCTAAAAAAATAAAAAAGGAGCCTTGAGAAAATGGATGTATTTTAGAGTGCTGCACATCTCAATATGATTGTTTTTTACAATGTTTTCCTTAGTGAATTCTATAAATCAAAAAAGCTATTTAAAATAATAAATATTTAAATATATGTTTCACATTCATTATGTCTGATATATCTGACTAGAGTACCACAGAAATAAATTTCCCTCTCTTTCTTTCTCTCTCTTTCTCTTCTCCCTCCCAACCCTCTCTACCTTAACTGTCTCATTCCTCGTTTTTCCAAGAGTTATTGGTTTTACAGAGTTAATGGTTTAACTTTCATTTCCATTCTTCCCACAAGAGAGGAAATAGACATGGAAATGAGAAAAACTACTTAAACAAACTTTAAACCTATAAATTCATTCTCTAAATACAGAGTAGTCTTACTGAAGAAGTATCCAATCAATGCAAGTGTTGGCATGGAAATAGTATGAGTTTCCCATGTAATAACATTGCCAGCTGATTCCTGCTACAGGAAGAAACACCATGAGATTAGAGTGCAGACTCTTTCTTAAAATATTTGCAGCAACTTGCATTTACTTTACATTTGAAGACAAATTTTTAATTTTTGTATTAAAAGACAAAATAGGCCATGAACATAGGCAATAAATAAACAGAAGACAAAAATAGATAAAGAGGCAAGCCAGTAATTTGAAATGTTTTCTTCACATTTCATTTTCTTCAGGCTTTTTGATAACATTAAAGTTTTAGAAAGCTTGAAAACAAGTATGAGTCCATGACAATATAATTTGCAAGCATTTGAAAGGGAGCTATTGTGGGGGGGATGATATACCTTAAACGTTAAAAAAAAAGGAAGAAGGCATAATTCTGTCAGCTGAAGATAGTTTAATTCTAGGGACTCTAGATAGGGTATAAAAGACCAGAACCCTAAGAGTGGAAATGTGGCTGTTCCTCCTGTTGTTTCCTGCTCCTGCTGTTCCTGTTGCTGATATGTCAGGTGGCTGAGAGAAAAGAGACAAGAAGTTGGAGATATCCTGACAAGATGAAGATTGGACTTGACCCAAGGAAATCAAAGTACCTAATCAGCAGGAAGTAGTCTAAAAAGAATTCAAAACCCCTTTCCCCTCTAACCTTCTTTCTTTCGTACCTGGTATTGAACTGTTGGAAGGGATTAGGCTAGAGAAGGGTGGTAGATATTAGATCCCAATAAAATAGACAATAAAAAATATGCCAACAGATTTTGTTAGAAATTATTTTAGAATAATGCATAAAGGGTTCCTAAGCAATTTGATTTTTCCATCAATTTCTTTGCTAGTCTACTCATTGTTCTTTCTTTACAGAAATATATTTACTATTTGCCAATCATGCTTTCTTTTCTTGTTAAAAAACTACTTTTTCCAACACTTCCAGATGATAGAATGATACTGGAATTATATGTAATCCTTACTTGGGTAAAGATTATTTTATAATCTTAAGCCTCATTATTTTAGTAAGATATTTAAACTTTCCAACTTATCTAATTTTCAGGTTTTTTATACATTTGTGATGGAATCAGCAATGGAAGAGATTTATTCAGTTTCAGTCACTTAACATCTGTAAGGATTAAGTTGATAGAGTTGTGATACAATTAATTCTTCCTTATTCTTTGGCACAGAGAGATGAATAATTTAATTTTTGACCATTATTTTTGCTCTTCAATAAACACATTTGTGTCTCCTAACATAAAAGTATTTAGAAATAGTCTATAAATCTCTCTTTAGAGTATGACTATGTACATAATAACTCAAAATAAATATTTACACAGAAAAGTTTTGACAAGAATGACACTGAAATTCAAAGAATGCAAATGTCGAAATCAAGAGAAAAAGAAAACAGTGTGAGTTTGATTCCTAGTTTTGTTCCTTACTAACCTTGTAACAAAGAGTAGCTGTACTGGCTTCTCTTAGGGACAGTTTCTTTTTTTTTTCCCTTTATTTTTTATTTCTTCAATTTACATCTCAATCTCAGTCCCCTCCCTATTCCCCCTCCAGTCTCAACCTCCCACCCTCAGACCCCCATCCTCTTCCTTTTTTTTTCTTTTAAATTTAAGGTATATCTTATTTCCCCCTACATTTTCCCCTTTCAGTCCAACAAATGGCTCTTTCTCTTATAATAATAAATACAATACAAGAGAGGTCATTAGGCCACAGTTATGAGGGTTATATGGCTTAACGTACATTCCCAATGTCCAGTCCATATGTATTTGGTACCTGACTTTAACATTCTACTATCTAACCATCTCCATGAGTTTAAAGTTCTATATGTGACTCAACATTCATACTAACTGGCAACACAATTTTAAAAGTATCTTCTTAGATCTATAACACTCTCTTGACTCCTAAACACTCAAAATTTAATTATGAGACTCTAGCTATCTATTCTTCAACCACCTCAGAGACCTGAGAGGGATAAATATATCTGATTTTATAGGAAGTACAGGGCCTGCAGTTTCCCAAACTAAGAAATGACATACCAGTGGCTGCCTGGACAGTTCCCATTTTCTCTCCATACATTACAGCATCGATCTTCAGTCATTTGGCCCAGTTTCTCTGACAGACATTGATTGTAGAGCAGGGGTTATGAAGGACATACCTACCCTGTCTTGGCAGAGCTAGGCTGTCGACTTACCTGCTTCCAGGTTTTGTCCTTTTTGGACAGCATTCTGTCTACAGTTGGAACAAGGGGCTTTTCCTACCAAGAGATAGGCTTGCGACTAATTCAATCATCTCCCACTGGAGATTCTTCGATGCTCATCTTCTACTTGGAGGAGAATAGGGGGTGCTGTCAGGAGTTGATATGTCTTGATATAAAAAAAATCTAAAGTTACGAAAACATCTTTGAATGCCATATTCTGAGATCTCTTGAGGTTTTGAAGAGGCCTATCTATCTCTTATATTAGGGTAAGCAGATGTTGCTTGTCTCTTAGCAGGTTTATTTCTGATTAGCAGTTTCTTAAATTGATGTAATGTAATGTGGTTTCTTTTAACATTTCTTTAAAATTGACTCCTAAAACAGAAAACAAAATATATAGCAGTAAAGGGTATTTATAAATGATTTTATTCCTATCATTTCTATCCCTCTGAATAGAAACAAAGAAAAGCAGCAAATATATCATCATGTTTTATGATTGGATATTTCATTACATTGTATCATATGCTAGAAAATAATAAGTTTATACATCATCACATGGAGATATATCATTTAGCTTATATGTAAAATGCTAAATATTTTAACAATTTCCTTGAGATAGTTTTGCTTGAAGTGCCTCATTTAATTTTCTGGTAAATGTCTGAGTAATCCATAACAATTTAAAGTCCTGTTGGACATACAATATATCCAAATGCAGCAAAGGTGTTCATATTCATTCTTCAAATATATTTAACCTCCAAATAACTGAATAGTGAAAATGAAAACAGAATATTTTATGAAAAAAATTTCTATAGGCATTTATGCATACAATTGTACACAGACACATATGTATGTACATATGCAATCATAAATAAATATATATATATATGCACACACATGCGTGTATATATACATGCATTTATATACTTTTTACTTGAAAACATTTTGAGGATGTTTTGTGTTGGCCATACATATCCAAGATGTCTGGTATATTCCAGAGACCCAGAGGAGAAAAGAAGAGCAAGTCTCTGCTAGACTAACCACTGAGCTTAATTGGCATTACTTGCGTCATTCTGTCAACACCTTCATTTTTAAACAGCATACTGCCTTTCATATTTTCTCTTTTCCTGAGGACACAGAAAAAATCAACATGTCAGTGTCAAGGAGATCCTTTTTTGAGAAGAGGAAACTTCAACATAACTAGATCATGAGGGTAGGTTTGGAATGTGAAGATATAGGTTTCAGTGGATGGCCTGAGGGAACTTCCTGAGCAACTCAAACTTCCTTTTTTTTTAATAATTTATTTTTTATTTCTTCAAGTTACATCTCAATGACAATCCCCTCCCTACTCCCCCCTCCAGTCCCACCCTTCCACCCTCCTCCCCCTCAACCCCCATCCTCTTCCCTTCTTATTTTTTTTTTTTTTTTAGTTTAAGGTATTTCTTTTTCCCCCCCAACAGCTCTACCTTTCAGTCCAAAAAATGGTTCTTTTTCTTTTTTTTAATAATTTATTTTTATTTCTTCAAGTTACATCTCAATCACAATCCCCTCCCTACTCCCCCTTCCAGTCCCACCC
>CAJQZJ010018033.1:11707915-11722542 GCA_907164525.1 Lophiomys imhausi | reverse complement strand
ACAAGTTTTGTTAAGAACCAGGTTGATTCTGCCATCAAGAAGCCGGTCGAAATTCATTACCATCAACTAAAGACTAAAGAAGATCCTGAAGTGTTTCTGCCAGAGACTGGCGCAGCTGCCAGCCCCCCTGCCTCCCCCTACAGCCAAACCTTAGACTTCCACACCCTCAAGAAGGATTCATGGTATGTCTGGCTCTGCCCTCGCTTCTCTTGCTAGGGAGCCTGGCCTCTTGATCACCCCAACAAAAAATTGGCCTTTTTCCTAAACTAAAACCTGCCTTTGATATGGCCCTCTATATCGGAAAGTCTTCCTTTATGACAATATTACACCCCAAGCTGACAAACTGCTGATAAGCTGGGCATTCACAAAGGGATTAGGACGGCTGTGAATTAGCCCGATGACAGGATTATTGTAGGTCCACTTCCCAGGGGCCCACCCAATGCAGCCAAAAAGGAGTACGTGGTTCTGGGAGTGGGTGCAGCCTACATAGCCTAAGACAGGGCCCTCACCCTCCTTTCACCCACCTCGGGGTTCCTTAACGTTGCCTATCATCATCAGCCTAAAGCCTTTGACCATCACCTTGACTCACCTCACACCAATGTCTTGGGGTTGTGAACTTGTCCGAGACCTCCCACGATTAGACCTCCAAAATTCTAAATTCTCGTAGTTGGGATTGATCACAAGACACCCTCTCCATCTAAACAGAGAAGGGGGAGATGTCAGAAGCCAAGACCCTCGCCTCTCACCCTCACCCCCTACCTCTCCCCACCTGCACAATGTCCCCTGCAGCTTCATACTGCCTGGCAACCGCAAAGTTCCAGGTTGGCAGTTATAGATTGATTCAAAGCAGTGTACCGTGTCTTCTGAAGAAAAACGGGGTGGCAGTTACAGATTGATTCAAAGCAGTGTACCATGTCTTCTGAGAAAAATGGCTAGATCATACAATGTCCAGGGCACAGGCCAAGAAGATTCTGTATTTTCCCACCAACTGGCCCCTCTCACCTCCTCCCCTTGTAAAGCATATTATAAAAAGGCGCTTTGCGCTCAAATACACGGCTCTTGACAAGCAATTGCTTCCTTGAGTCCTTTCCCTCTCTCGCCCTTTCTTTTTTCAGATTGTGGTCCTCCTCGCCCCCACAAATTACTAGGACCCGCGGGTCGGGTCGGGTCACTATGAAGGACAAAAAGCATTATTAATAGAATGCTCCTTGGGAATAAGCACCAAATGCACACAAGCATTCAAAATGACTCTGGAATCCAGTTCTCTTGTGGGAGCCCCATACCTAAGGAGACCAACTTGTCACCCCTTTCTCTTCATATAAATTTAAGATTATGAATATTTATCCATTAGATAAGTAAGGGCATCATTTATTACTAAGCAAACAGTTAACATGATACCTTCAGGGAAAAAATGTGTCATTTTGAATTCTAGACTGTTTTTAGCAAGCAGCCTTATCTTATCAGCAGCAGTACCACCCTGACTTTATTGTTTAGAATACGCTGGTCTAGAATTCAGTGATCTGCCTGTTTGTGCCTCCAGTGTGATGGGATAAAGGGTGTGTGCCATTACAGCCCTGCTCAAATATTTCACTTAAATCTCATATAATAGGAACCCTGTAACCCAGAAAGCAACCCTGAATCACAGTTACAATTCCAAATCTGTTCAAAATCTCTCATGTTTTAGCATTGTCAAACCATAAACATATGATTTTTACTTCCCTATATGGGGAAAATAAAAATCTAAACAAAAATCAAGCAAAGAAACAAGAACATTCTAAAAGCCTTAATGTAACTGTGCCATCCTATGCTGCAATTGAAGTTTTGTTCCTTTTTCCCTGGAATGTAGCTTAGGCTGCATTCCATTGGTTGTCCTTTCCCAGATAGTTCTGACAAGCACCTAGTGGTCAGGGAGCTCTGAGCTCCAGCTACCATCAATTTTGTCTTATCTATTGGGAAGGGCGTCCTTCTTCCCCTATTGTGATTGCTAGCAATTTAGCATTCCATCTGTAAATTCTTTCCTTTAAACCTATCCCAGTTAGATCTTTCTCAGAAAAGATACAAAGAACCACAATTGTCAGTGTAAAAATCATTTGTATCCCAAGAGAAACAAACTGAAATGGAATCCAAATGTTCTGAGACATTATGAGTTCCTCCATTTGTAATCTAGGGGGTTAATTCTGCTTTCAAGCTCTGTCTAGAAGACTACCAGTTTTTAGTATGTAAGGACAGACTTAGTTCTCCACCTTTGCTGCAAGGCAGCAGCTTTTGTTAAGGGAGCCTCACCGCATCTTTAAATGCATTTGAGTTTGGTTCCATGCTCTTTGGATAGGAAACCATCTTTCACTCTGGCCTTCTCAGGCTGTAAGCATGGATTCTAATCGCTGTAGTTAGGTACCATTTGTAGAAAAAAATAATTAAATTATGTTGGGCACCATTTGTTGAAGTAATTAATTAAAATTATTTACTTGTATTTATACTATATTTAATTGATTCAGTAGTTGTTAGTCCTTAACCTGCCATAATAAATGACCACACAGAGACCTGATGGATTTTAACAAGCCTTGGCCCGAATTGAGCAATCTTGGCCCATCTAAGCTAGCTCTTAGTTCTATTCCCCAAATATGACCCCATATATTATACATAAGTCCCTTTGGATTTCTATTCTCCACCCTATGCCAATGTTCCAGGCCACATGGAATGATCTTCTTTCATCTATCCCATCGTTTGTCTCTTTCCTGCTCTTGCTGCTTCTCTTGGAGACTCCTTCTGGCTACTTCTACCCATGAAACTCTGCTTCAGAAACCTGTGCACCTTAGTCTCACCTACCTCTGTCTTTACCCAATCTCAGGCCTTCAACATTTATTCAACCAAAGAGACAATGACTAGAAAACAAAGTAACAGACAGCAAGCAAGACAAACTAATTAACATTTAGAATGCTTAATATCACCCCATCATATTGTATTTTCATTAAGAAAGAGAGAACTGAACACGCATTGTAAGACCCAGGAATGTTATAGGTTTGTCAGTAGATGTCTTGACTTATGGATGAATACCACTGTAAAATAGACCAAATAGTCATAAAACCTTTGTTGGTTTGAGTTAAAAAAAAAAAAAAAACTCAACTAAAAGTAGTTTTTCCCACCAGGTATTTTATCCTATTTCTCAATTTAGGCATCAAATTTTTATCTTTATCAGTCTCAAGGTAAGCCATTTCTGTTCCAAAGTCAGAGTATATTCTTTGTAGCCACATTTCATACACAAGGAAGATGTCAGAGAACTTCAAAGGCTTTTATAAGCTCAAACAGCAATAGAAAAGCTCTCTTAAGAGTAATTTATGGTGTGTATTTTAAAAAGTAAGAAAGAAGTTTGGGGTTAATTCATATGTCTTTAGGAACACTTATAAATCTTTTCAAGAAAATTGAAATTTTGCATTGAAGGATTTTAAGATTTTTTTCTGCTTTATACATTTTTTTTTGTCAATGTACACAGGTTTTGAATAGTGTTATTGACTATTCAAACAAAAACTCAAAGAAAAGGGACATTTTTGGGAATAGATATTTTCTCTTTGGATATGTGATCATCTCTTTTGTGCAAGAGGCTTTGTTAGAAACAGACTCTAAACTGTGCAAATTATTAGAATGGTATTCATATTCAAAGAAAAGTAATGCCAGACTAAGAGAGTGTCAGAGGTAGAAGGAATGAGAATGACTATATTCTAAAGTAAGGACTATATTTTGACAATACTCAAGACCAGGCTGAGTAATATTTATAGGCCCAAGGAAGTTCCTCTTATAGGTCTAAGCAGCATGTATGAAAACAGTAACTCCATGAAATGTCCTTAAGATCCAGTCAGGGACATAATATACTTATTAGACATTTGATCATTGGGTTGTTTCCAGTTTTATTTTGTTTTAACTTTTTTTGTTGTTGTTGTTTTCTTTCACATTTATGTATCAACTGACAAGTTCCTTCTAACTGTCTCAGTTCAAATGTCTAAGAATAGGAATATGATTTATGAAATTAATTTCCCATTCCCTGCTACAAAGTCCAGGTTCCAGCTCATAGTGAGGTATGTGTACAAGTTCACAAAATATTAAATCTCAACATTTAAGGAAGCTAAGTATTAGAATCAAATATAAGGAGGTAATGGTTTTATATTATGAAAAGTACTGCAGATTCTTTAAGTTGGAAATTGCCAAAATGTTTCCTGGAAGATATTGTCATTTTTTCTTCATATGTATTTTATATACATATTAACGTAAACCATCCCTTCATATATTTACAGGATATGACATAAAGAAAATTATTTGAGAATAGTTAGTAAACTGATGTAGTGTTCACATGAATAAATCCAAATGAATACCCAGAATATTAGAATAAATGTTCAAATAATCAGTATAACAATCTAATACATGATCAATGAAGTATGGCCTTGGATCCAAATATATCATCTACTTTATATTTCTTTTCTGGATTGAGGGAGGAAAGCCTTTTAAGTGAGATGATATGTGGTCCTGCTAGAATATGAGCCTCTTCACTACAAACTCACACTATTTGAACCCTTTGCTTCTACCTTTTTCGCTCCTTATTTCGACAGAAAACAGGGTCCAGGACCAATCTGTAGCTCTATAACTAGAAGCTTTTCTTTTTTATATTTTATGGTTTCTAAATTGTGATAGACGATTGAATGCACACTGGATTTTCTGTGAAATTGGTTTTGTACTGACTTCTTTCCTTTTGCTAGACAGAATGTTCTTTGGAGGCAACACTGTTCCAGTTTATTCTTCATACTCTTCACATCTAATTTCTGACATTCAGCAAAAATTTTAATTGATTTTATAAGACAGTGGAATGATAATTGCATTTAAGGACTTAAAATGTAGGAGTGGAGAGCAATCACCCTGGTTAAGTAATTATGTGGTTTCTAACACTGGATAATCATATGGTCTTCGAATGATAATTTATCCTGCCTGTGCCTGTCTGTCTGCTCATATGCAGAATATGATTGCAGAATGATAAGTATTGTAAAGCTAAATGCATGTGGTTTGTCATGATGCAGAACCTATTTGCTAGTTCAAACACTCTCTTGACCATTATTCAGTCTGTAGATTGATCCATCTGTTTATCTATTATTCTGAAGATATAGGTGGTACATGGAAGATAAGAATCTAAAATCAACAAATGTAGGAAAATTTGACAGTCGCTCTAAATGGATTTTAAAAATCCATTACTCACCTATAAGGTAGAATAAATGTGTTCATGTCCATACACATCTAAATGAATCCAAGGATGCATGAAAGTTCTATCTTTACTACTATAGTCTATATATTATTTTCAAGAAGACCTACATGTGGAAATGAATTGACTCTAGCCTTTCACTACTGAGGATTCTTCAGAGCACATTACCAGGCTTCCACCCTTTCTGTGTTCCTGTTTTACATTGTTCTCCCACCATTCTGTTAGGCATTGTTTTTCTCAGTCCATAATTATTTCTTCAATAGTATTCTCCAGGGGGTCCAGAAAGCCCATCACCACTGTTTACATCAGTCGCTCTGACTGTTCTCAACCCCATATTGCAAGTGTAGTTGAATTGAGATCATTTGGAAATGTGTGTGCTGTGATTCTACTGTTCAATTTACTTGAAAGCTAGTTCTAGCATATTTGAATATATATAGTATGCTTGAATGCAATATAAATCATATAAAAGGTAGGTGCAATTATTTATGTATATATGCAGAGTAGATAAAGCTAGTGTTTAAGCAGCTTTCCTGTGATTATATTTCTGTAAGTACTTCAGAAATAGGTTATATTCCCAGGTTCTAATCCTTAAATACATGAACTTCAAATCAGTGGATTCCCATCAAGTTGTGTCATTTGTATAAAGATTTTTTAAAGCCAGCATGAGAAATTTGATTTTACTAAAAACTGAGCAATGTTACTGGATGCATTGTGCTGAGTCTTGGGACATGGATCTACCATATCTACCATAATGTATAGGAGGATCTGCCAAAGAAAAGTGTTTCTAACATGATAAGGTAGAATTATAAGCAAAGGAGGTTGCATTGAAGACTTTTTCATTATATAGAAATAGATATAAGACATAGTATCAGAAATTCAATTCCTGAAACAAAAGGCAGGAATTCCATTCAAATTCTGAGGTAAACCAATGATTTAAAAAAAAAAAACTGTAGATCGTGAGACGACTCGTCTCTGTTGTGAGTCAGCCTTCTGTCCATGCTGATTGGCTATCAATCAAGGTCTTCACATTCATACAAAGGCTATGGAGTAGAATCCCTGTCTTTATATTTCAGTGAAGTATATTCAGTACTAGAGAAACATATGTTAAAAAAAATTAATTAAATTATGTTAGGTGTCATTTGCAGAAATAATTAAGTTGTTTATCAATATTTATATTATATCTAATTGGCTCAGCGGCTGTTAATTCTTAACCAGACATTATAAATGAGTACACAGAGACCACATGGATTTTAACAAGCCTTGGCCTGAGTTGGGCAATCTTAGCCCATCTAAACTAGCTCATAATTCTATTACCCAAACATGACCCCATATATACATACATCGCCTTGGACTGCCATTCTCCACACTATGCGGATGTCCATGGCCATGTGGAATGAGGTTCTTTTGTCTAACTCATGGTGTGCGTCCTCTTTCCTGCTGCTCCTTCCTGAAATGAATTAATACTCCGTCTAAAGCTCAGGCTTCCTGTTCTAATCTCAGGAAGTCCCACCTTTCTCTGTCTTTGCCCAATCTCAGGCTTCAGCATTTTATTTAACTAATCAGAGTCAATGTAAGTAATAGATAGAAAGTAGGAACCGTTAATTAACATTTAGAATGCTTAACACTACACCACAATTCCCTCTTTTTGTCTAAAAAAAGGCTAAAATTTTTTAACTCATATAGTAAAAACGATAAGAACAATATGAAAGAATCAAGAAAACCATATATAAAGTTACACACATAATGCTTAGCCTATTTGTATTAGGCAATCTTGAAGAAAAAAAATCATCTATCTATCTTGTTGTGTCTAAATAATTTCTATCATATCCTATATTTATAAACCTAAAGATTTTATTTAGACTTGAAAACATCCTTCTAAATCCTAAACAACTCAAGTTCAATTGAAATTTTATAACTATTATGTCTTCAGCCCCATCAAAGACATAAGAAGGGATAAAGTTATTATTTGAGTGAGTAGGAAGCATCAGAAAGCAGCTTCAAAAAAGAAATGTGACAGTTTGTTGGCTAAACAGTCCCAGATATCTCTCAATATCATTGAAGCATCATCTTCTGCCTTCTGGCCAAACATTTTTCAAAGACTAAATGTGTAGCAGGAAATAAGAAGGATTTTCCTGTCTGTCTCTGCAGAATGAGGACATCGACTTACCTGCATTTAAGCTCTGGTCCATCTTTGGACTATATATAATCTGTTGAAAGAGCAGGGACATTTTTGCCTAATAGGAATTATCTCCTGATGAGAGATTTCTTTTTGAGGAATTATCTGCTGATGGGAGATTCTTCTTGAAGAATTATCTCCTGATGGGAGATTTCTTTTTGATGTTCATTGTCTTCTTCCAAGTCAAATGGGAGCTTCCAAGTGCTGACTGTCTTAAGTCAAACAATTTTTAATATAATAAAAACATCTTTAAATGCCATTTTCTGTATGCCTCTGAGGAATTTGAAGACTTCTACTATTTTATTTATAAATCTATCCACCATCTATCTTCTATCTATCTATGAACAAATACACTGTATATTTTTAATCATTTCCTATCTGTTTAACTTATTAAATCTATTTTTATTTGACATGACCAGGGTCTTGACTGGTCAGCAATCAACTAGTATTACCTAGACTCCTAAACAAATTGCAATAGTATCTTATAAAAGGATTGGAAGTAAACCTGTACTTTTAAATGAGTTGTAAAGGCACAATACCTTATATAAGTTAAAATATACATAATATGTGCCTAAATATAAAACTGTATACCAATGAATCAAAATTTAAACTTATTTTGTATCAATATACAAAATTCTATACTAATGTATCGAAAGATTACCTTATTTAAAGAATAACAATAGTTTTGAGTTTCAGAGGAGAGTCAATAATCTATCCTTATATCTTATCATTTCTATATTATATACATAGATTCACCCTCTTTTCCTTTATAACTCTTTCCCGCTGTTAAGAGAGAAAGAGGGATAGAGAAAAGAAAAAGAGATCTTCAAGTCTAACTTTCTATACTTTGCTTAACAAAACCATATAGCAATTTGTAACCATCACCTCTAAACAACATCTATAACCCATCAAAAAACCAAAGAATCATCCACCCCACTTTTTGGGAATAGGACGTCGCTCTCTTAAAACTTCTTCCTGCTAAATTGGGATATGGAAAACCTGTTTGGGGTCCCAAATAAAATGTGAAAAATGGTTAATCAATTTAATAGTAACATTGGTTGTCCAGTCTCTATGTGCTGAACAATTTGAATGTCCTGAGCAGTTTGTAGTTCGAAGCTGGACTTTGAGTAGAAAAGTTCAGGGCTTATTGAAGTCTTTTCTGGAGCAGTCTTTGAGGCTGGGCCATCTCAGCAAGCTGTTTGAAGTTGTTCTGATGCAGATTTTTGAGGAAACAGCTATTGAGGCAGTCTATGAGGCTGGATCATTTGGGTTACTTTTCTTGTCTTCTTTGGACTCTGGTCCCATTGTTCTGAAAATATGTAATTTCTCACAAGTAACATATGTTCTACAATTACCAAAATGCCTTGGATGTGCAGGATGCACAAATCAATTAATGAATATTTTTCTGTTCTTTGTTTGAAAAGAAGAAGACACTTGTAAGTCCCATTCATGCCATATGAAGGATGGCATGCAGTAGTATTATATATAGCATATATGTATACTATATATAATCTAGTTTAAATTGAAAATACAGCATAAGACTGTATGGAGTTTAAGTATTCTCCACTGCAGTTGATATAAATTTATTAATTGATTAAAACAGGTTTATTCTGTGTTGTTCTGGCTTTTTGTATATTAGGTTGGCCTCAAACTGAAAAGGAACCAATCTGTCTCTGTCTTGTCTCTCATGTTTTGGGAACAAAGGTATGCACTTATATATTTCTTCTTTCCTTTTCTCCTTTCTTTGGAGGTTTAATTTCTATGTGGATATGTCTATCCTTATTGAGACAGGGTTTCTCTTTGTAGCTTGGGCTGTCTTGATTTGCTCTGTAGATCTCTGTAGGTTTAGATTGGCCTCAAACACACAAGGAACCCATTTTGTCCTTGCCTCCTAAGTTTTGAAAACAAGGTATGAATTAAAATAATTGAATTACCCTTATTAAACAATAACACCAATTAAACCATTTGTATAAGTTTGAGTTCCAATTCTCCCATGGAAACTCCATTCTTAAGGAGACTGGTGTAGAATAACATGATATGCTATTTTATGTTAGCTTTCTTAACAGTCGGCTGTGGGAGGCATGCTGTTTGCATGTTCTTCCCTAGCCTAACTCTGGGTCCTTACATTGGTTAACAGAATCTCTCTCTCTCTCTCTCTCTCTCTCTCTCTCTCTCTCTCTCTCTTCTGTGTATCCTTGTCCTAGACTCACTTTGTAGACCAGGCTGACATTAGTGAAGGTCAGGCATCCACCTGTCTTTGTTTCCCAAGTGCTGGGATTAAAGGTGTGCACAACCACACCCAGCAATTAACATACCTCTTTTAGGGACAAAATACCTCTTGAAACCAGTTCTCCAGTGGGAGCCCCAGGACTGACTTGTGACTCCTTTCTCATTATGCAAATTTAGGATTATGTGCATTTATTCATTAGATCAGTAAGGACATTATTAAGCTTAACATCAAGGAAAAATGTGTCATTTTTTAATTCTAGACTCTTTAGTTAGCAGCCTTGTCTTATCAGCAGGTTTCCTTCATTGTTTAAACCAGGCTATTCTGGAATTTAGAGATCTGCCTGTTTCTTCCTCTAGTGTGATAGGATTAAGGGATTAAGGGTGTGTGCCAGTACCACCCTGATCAAATATTTCACTTAAATCCCAGATTTTAGTAACTCTGTAACCCAGAGAGCAACTTTGAACTGTAGTGACAATTCGAAATCTGCCCAAAATCTTCAAAAATGGCTTATGTTTTAGCAATGACAAATCAGAAAAATATCCTTTCTACCTCCCGATATAGGAAAATCAAAGACATCTAAACAAAAATCAAGCAAAGAAACAACACTCCAAAAGCCTTGGCATGTCTAACCATGCCGTTCCATGATGCAATTAAAGCTTTGTTCATTATTACTTGAAATCTAATTGCAACTATATTTCACTGGTGGACCTTTACCAGATAGCATTACCAGAGAAGCACCTCATAGCCAGGGAGCTCTTAGCTCCAGTTGCCATCAATATTGCCTTATTTATCAGGAAAGAGCTCCCTCCTTCCTTCATTATCATTGTTTGCAATTTAGCATTCCACCTGTAAATTCTTTCTTTCTTCAAGCCTATTCTAGTCAGATCTTTCTCAAAAAAGATACACAGAACCACAATTGTCAGGGTAAAATCATTTGCATGCTAAGAGGAACAAATTCAATTGGAATCCAAATGTATTGACACATATGAATTCCTCCATTTTTAATCTAGGTGATTAATTTCACTGTCAAATTCTGTTTAGAAGGCTGCCAGTTTTTTAGTAGGTAAGGAGAGCTAAGCCTTAGCTCTCCACCCTTGCTGCAAGGCAACAGCTTTTGTCAAGGTAGCCACACCTTTGAAATGCATTTGAGTTCTGTTCCCTGCTCTTTGGCTAGGAAATTGTCTTTCACCCAGGCTTTTTCATGCTGTAAGCATGGATTCTAATTGTCCTACATTGAGTGCCATATGTAAAAAATAATAATAATTAATTAATTAAATTACATTAGGTGTCATTTGTAGAAATAATTAATTAAATTGTTTACCAATATTTATATTATATTTAATTGGCTTGGCGGCTGTTAATTCTTAACCAGATATTATAAATGAGTACACAGAGACCACATGGATTTTAACAAGCCTTGGCTTGAGTTGTGCAATCTTAGCTCATCTAAACTAGCTCGTAATTCTATTACCCAAAATGACCTCATATATACATACTTCCCACTTCTCCATGCTATGACGATGTCCTTGGCCATGTGGAATGAGGTTCTTTTGTCTAACCCATGGTGTGTGTCCTCTTTCCTGCTGCTCCTGCCTGGAATGAATTAATCCTCCTCTGTCTAAAGCACAGGCTTCCTGTACTAATCTCAGGAAGTCCCACCTTTCTATGTCTTTGCCCAATCTCAGGCCTCGGCATTTTATTTAACTAATCAGAGTCAATGTCAGTAACAGACAGAAACCAGGACAATTAATTAATATTTAAAATGCTTAACACTACACCATCAGACATACTGGACTTGTAAAATTAGCTAGAGTCTGATAGATTTATATTTTAAAGAGTCAGGGAAAATAGTGACAATTTTTCTAAAGTAAATACATTAGGAAAGGGGATTTTAGTGTCTTGGCTTCAGAAGTAAAGCTTAACTTAAAGTTGAGAGTATAAGAGTAACCTTAGGTCATCTTAGGTCATAGGCAAGAAAAAGGTACAGTTATGACTTTTGTGTGAATCTTCTCTCTTAACAGTACTTTCAGCCATTCTGTCACATGGCCCAGATACTTTTGTATGGTCATAAAAAATGGAGATGTCAGAAATGCAACATGCTTTATAAATTTGTGATGTGTCTAATCATCTTTATATAAAACCATGACACTGATATCCATATTGATTTCAAATATCCACCACTAATAGAAACTCTCATTTATGCCTGCATAATTAGTGGCTACACAATTTGGGACATTCTACCTATACTAGCAGGGTTTCATGTTCCTCATCTGAACTCTAGTTAATTACATTATCTGTTGAAAAGCATGGATAAGTCAGCATATTTTACTTAACACATTATTACATCTATTACAACTAAAATGTACTACAATTTGCAGATAATAAAAGGCCATAGACTCCAAATATATACATCTCATAAGCAAACTACAATAGATTTCATACATTCTTCAAAGCTGGCATATTTTTTGAGCTCATGAGTGTGACTTAACATTGTTAAAGTGTTCTGGTAGTCAAAACATTATATTCTATTTTTCCATTATTTCTCTTTAATAACTTGATAAATTGTGTCAAAATTATTTGGTCTCTAAAGAGGTAAATCAAAGCTTTCACTGATGGCAGCATAGTAGGTTTATTCTGGACTAAATAGGTCAGAGAAAACCAAGGCATAACAAAGGGAGAAGAAAGTTTGAATGTCAATGGTAGTGATTGTTAAACAGACTGTGGAAAATGGAAAAAAGATTAAGGCAAATTTAGATGACCTCTGTGTGCACTTAAGACATAATGGCCCTTTGCTGCTCATAGCCACGTTCTTCTTCACAGAGCAGTAAGCCAGGCAGCAATTTAACAACATGGCTGGTTTCCTTTCTCAGAATGGCAGTCTTTTAAGTTAGGCTTAGTAAAAACATAGTTATCTAATAGCTACCATCTATGAGCTTTTCTAGTTTTTGTTGACTGGACAATGAAAGATAAAATTGAAAAGCTCCTAAAATGTAAAGTGATGATGAAAGCTTATTTATAAATTCATAATTACAAATTATAATAAAAAAGATAATACATTATCCTACGTGTAATTTCCAAATCAACCCAACCCAAGATTTCACATATGATCTATTATTCAGTCAACATTCCGGATTGAAATTTCTCATATGTCTCCCATTCTAAATATTAGATGTAGTTGTTGTCCTAGCTACAAATCCCTGCAGTAAAACAATAGCTGCTTGTCAAGAGGATGTTTGAGAGTATCATGCAGTAGAACTGGTGCCCCTAAGAAAAGAAGACCATTATTGTTGGAGACTGTCAGAGAAAAAAAAAACAAAAAACAAAAAAGAGAGAAAAACAAACTTCACTCTCTAGTTATTGAAATGGTAATAAATTTAAAGTTTTAAGATATCATTTTCCAAACAACTTAAAAACCAATAAACTGAAAGCATAAGAATCAAATGAGGGTACTAACTTTTGTGAATAATACATGTTCTCATGTTTCTTTATGAGAAAGTGCAACACATATGCTATATATTGGTTTAGGTTTTCTTAAATAACTTTTCTGTTTCCAAATTTACAACTTAGAATATTTTTTTCCAAAGTCCTTAGGATTAATTAGTGTTAGCTAAGTTGAAATTAAGTTATCCATTAATTCATTACTTAAACTATGCTTTAAGTCAAAATCTACAATAATTCTTTAATCTAAGTTGATTTTTACATATTATTTATTTAAATCTGATAGGCATTCCTCAATGAAGTATTGAGGAAGAAAATTACAGTGAGATGAAAAGATGATTTGAATCATAACCAAGACTATTGGCTTTATGATTAAAAGAAAAATGAGAGTGTAGCATAGTGTGTACACTTCTATTTCAAACATTCAGAAGACTGCTAACTCGATCATTTTCATCTTAAATATTTAATAAATTATATAACAAATATAATATTGATTTCATAATATTGGAACATTTTCTGCTTATGGCTTTGTGACAGATAAAACCATCCCAGTATCTTAGGACTTTATCTGTATTACTCTTTCTTGAGCAGTTCTTGTGTACTAAAATATTCCTTAGTTTCAAAGTTGGTTATGAGACCTGGACATCATCAGTTAGAACTAAAGGTTTTCAAAGATAAATTTATGGTGCTTTTAAACAAAAATGTGAGAAACATTTTTGTCATACTGTTCTAGAAACTTTAAGGATGGATTCTTCACACTATTGGTGTTATTACAACCAGAGGCCCTTATTACCAATTCTCTTTTTTTAAATTTTGTTTATTACTTCAAGTTACATCTCCATCACAGTCCCCTCCCTCCACCCCTCCTGGTCCCACCCTATGGTGTGGTGTGTCCCTACATACTCAGCTCCCCTGAGATCAGCAGTCATATGAGTGCTAAGAGCTTCCTCTTGCACTGGGGACCAACATGGCAGCTCCACTATGGCAAAGTGTTCCACTACCAAGTAACAAAATCCATGCTCCTCTTCCTTTCAGTCTGTTGGTTGTAGGATAGTTATCCTGTACTATATGGTTAAAATCTAGTTATAAGTAAATATGGGCCATGTGTATCTCTCTGGATCTGGGTTAGCTCACTCAGGATGAGCTTTTCTAGATATATCCATTTGGCAGAAAATTGCATGATTTTCTTTTTTTGATGGTTAAATAGTATTGCATTGTGTAAATGTACCACAGGTTTTGTTTTTTGTTGTTGCTGTTGTTGTTGTTGTTTTTTTTTTATCCATTCATTGTTTGAGGGATGTCTGGGTTATTTACAATTTCCAGCTATTACAAATAAAACTTATGATGAGCAGCTTGGGGAAATGTTTTTGGGGTTTGGTGAGGAATCATTTGGATATATAACCAGGAGTGGTATGGCTGGGTCTTCAAGTAGAGCTATTCCAAGTTTTCTAAGACATTGCCAGCTCCTCTTTGAAGGTCCAGTAGAATTCCATGCTAAGCCATCTGACCCTGGGCTTTTTTTTTTTTTTTTTTTTTTTTTTTTT